>VDFB02000003.1:73311964-73484327 GCA_007258455.2 Sequoia sempervirens | reverse complement strand
AACTTGTGGTTGGTCGGTACTCGGTATAGCATGACCTCACTGCATCTAGATACAATATGTCATTGCACACATGTGTACAAATTCAAATTAAATTAGATATGTCCACATAAATTAAAATATATATTGGTTTGTACCTGACCAAAAGGTGAGCCCAAATCTATAGCACTCGAAATACATACACGATCATATTGAGATTTAGGCATCGTGTGATCATGCATCTACACCAAATACTTCTTGAATTAATATTATATTATATATAATTTGATGTTATTATTTACATGAATTTTGCATATTTCAAACAAATTATTTAAATGTGCCTAAGTTCAAAAGATGAACATACTTGTGTAGGATGGTCCTCAGAATATAGTAAATCCATATATGATGACTCCATCTAGATGCATGTGGGTCACACGAAGTGGACTCTTTGCAGTATGCCTGTAGCCTAAGCATCATGCTCTCTATTCCCACTTCCAGCCACATTTGTAGTCCTAGGTGAGATGTCTAAAAAAAGAGAACTCAGTAGCCTAATCCTTCGACAACATCCATTATGATGGTGAAATGTAAGCAGGAACACCAAAGAGGAACAACAATAAGAGCAATCGGGCATGTGGATTTGAGGATGGAGCACATGCTCCTAATCATTGGGGGCATGCCAGCCCGGCTCCCACAGAAATGACCTCATATAAAATAGTTTGGGTTTTCATTAACAAAACTCAGTCATAAATTTCTCAAAAGTATAGAGACTTTCCACAATTTACTGTGGTGGAGTATCAACCCTGTCACCCATGCTCCAAAAATTGCAGCTATTTGCGGGTTCCTACACCATTTAATTGAAATTTTTTTTTGGTGGGTGGAATTGGTTTGTTTGTTTGGGGGCTAAAAAAATGTTGGCAAATGGCTTGTTTGGTAATTTTAAGGTAATGAATTTCTTTATAGGACAATTCATCTGCATATAGTTGTATCCTCTCTTCTCTCCATTGATGGAACCTATCTAGGTCTGCATCAATAGATTGAACATAATCGACAATAGTTTGCATCAAAGATGCAAACCATGCGAGATGGGGGGATATTAGGCTCATTTTTTATCAAATCTATATTTTCTTGAATCACATTAAGGTTTGCTCTAATGCTCTCTCTTAATTGAGCCTAATCTACTATAGGACATGGGGGGTAGGAGGTGGAGAGTGTGGAGGTGTATGGGATCTTCAAGTTGTGCATTAGGTATAAAATCCTCTATGTTAAATTTAGGCTCCATGTGAACAATGAAATGGCAACTGCGTGTTAAACAATTAAAATATATATATCAACAAACTAATTAATAATGTACACAATTTGAAAGTTATAAATCACATTGAATGTGCACAAGTTCAAAATACATTTATTTTGAAGACACATTCAATTTCTAACATTAAAAAATCCATAACATGAAAATCCATAGCATGTACATTGAATTATACAATTAAAGTCATGTACATGTACCCTTGGTTAAATTTGAGCCTTTTATCTTCTAGTAAACCATATGATTTCACTTTCCTTGCAAGGTTAAAATTGAGTGGTGTGTGGTTGTTAATTTCAAATTACTGTATCATTCTATCTTGGACTAATGAATGTCATGCCTTAGTGATGCTTTTTAGATGATTCTATGTGTGTCCTTTTTAGATGATTCTATGTGTGTCCTAACCTATGCATTGATTGTGAATGAAAGATGCCTCCTAGGCATCATGTCACTCATCAAATTGGGAATGAGGGGAAGGATAAGAACCCACCTATGAATCCTATTGGTGGTCCTCAATTTATTGATCGCCTTCAAGACATAATAGTAAGGGCATCAAGAGGCATCTATGTGTGAGAATTTGTAAATTAATGTAATAAAGAAGGTGGATGTGAATCTATGTGTTGATTGAATGCATTTTTAAAAAGGTGTTGTAATGGTAGAAATTGAGAGATTCTTAACATGTATTTGTGGGTGACTACAAAGTATTATATTTTCTAGCAAGGAGGTACTATAAGACACTTGCAATAAAATGGAAATATTACTACAAATCACTTGCAACCTAAAGGTAACAATTTCTTGTAAAAAAGGGGCAATGGTACAATGGGTGACTTATATCATAGGAGGCACTTGCAATTTTATTTGAGATTTAGATATTTATTAACTTAGATTTATTATGAGGTGTAGATGGTAGGAGGTCACTAGTTTTTGTGTTTTGTTTGTTTAGTGGTACAATAAATTGGATGAGTGAGTAGCATGTTGTGGTTTTTATATCTACTATAATGACAAAGTATGTTGTAGCTATTCTTGTCTTTAAGGATTTTAGTTATATTTATAGCTTGTGTTTAGATGTTGGGTTGGGTCCTGTTGTAGTTAGAAATTAATACAATATTTAGTGTGCCATTAGCCTGGCAAAGAACCTAAACTTTCATATATAAATGAAGCATGTTGATGTAAAGTATCATTTTTTATGATGTGGTGGGGATGGGAGAGCAATGTTAGATAAATTTGACAATATGAAGAATGTTGCAAATATGTTAAAAAAGCTAATAAAAATAAATAGGTTTAGATAGTGTGATGAAACTATTAGTCTCACATCCCCTAGTAAATAGTTCACAAAAATGATTGTCAACGAGAATAAGAAAGATAAGTATAATAAACAACTTACAATCCTAATGTTTGGTAACTATCTAATTTTTTTTTAATGTGACCTCATTATTTTGTTGTGCACCTAAGCATGAATATACCTATCTAGGGATTATAATTTTATAACATTATAAATAGACCTATCTAGGGATTATGTGTGATTTCAAGGCTAGTAAAAAGACAAAAAATCTAGACATTATAAATCTAATTTAGGTTTATGTTTTTAGGTTTAGGTTCTAGGGTTTAGGTCCTAAGATTAAGGGTTTTAGTTTTTAGCTCTATGATTTTTGGAACCTAGGGTTTAGGGTTTTTATTTCTAAGTTAAATGTGTCCAATTTAGGTTAAATTCTAGTTAATTTAGGTATAAATTTTATGGTTTTCAATTTACAATTTATCATTTTTGGTTTGGTTGATGTTTTTGGTTTTAAATAAAATTTAAAAACTATAAAATATTCAGCATAAAACAAACAAAACAAACAAAAACTAAATAACAATTACAAAACAAAAATTCAAGATATAAAGCAAAAAAAATGCAGGATTCAACCAAACTGGAGGTCACTGAGGTCGGTTGTGTCAATGGGAGGAGGTGGCAATGAAAATTTAGTTGAACTAGGCCCTTAGAAACGTATACGAGAAATAAGCTCTCCCTCAAGTGCACGAACAAAATGTAGTGAGAAAATGAATAACACAGTCGTTAATTTAAAAAATTAAATAGCTTTAAGAAACACGTACGCATTTTATGTACGCATTTTGTAACACACGTGTTTTAGGGTGTGTACCCGAATATAAATGCATACGCATTTGGCTTTAGGCTCGGGTACTCGGGCCAAAGTGCATACGTGTTTTTTAAAAATGCGTACACATTTCCTGCAATTTTTTTTTGTTTTGGTCAAAACTTCCCCTCTTTGTGGACCCAACTTCCAAATTTTTCCCTGATGCAAACACTTGATCGTTGTCTTCAATTATTGTTTCATATTGATCGTGTGCTTGTGCAAGTGTCAACAATCTTTGCTTCCACTCTTCAACCCATTCTATATTCTCACATGCTTCTTAATCTCTTGAAATACAAAATTGACAAAAACATGTAAGCTCCCTTGTGTAGATAGTCCATGTGCTTACATTTGAACTCTTAAATGAGTGCCATTTAGTAGATCCACTGATTATCTTGCAATCAAGTCCAAGTATAATGTTCACTTCTTCAACCAACCAAAAGAATTGAAGAACTATAGAGTACTCACTTGATCCTGTAGATAAGTTTCTATTACACCAATCCACAATCCCATGTGCATCTTTAAATTTTACTACATCCTCAAATTTCAATTGTTCTCTAGCAAGAATTCTTTTAACACATGTGCCAACTCCATCATGTTCTCCTTTACCATGTCTAGCTTCAAAAAAACTCCACATATGTTGGACATTATGTTCCTTGTGAACCCTACTTAACCAATAGAACATTTGAACATTCTTGAACTATCACGTACAATTATCTGACCATATGAGGTGTTATTTCATCTAGATTCCTCTTTCTCTTAAATTTGTATAAAATATGTTGAAATAGTGTTGAACAAACTCTAACAAGTGTAACCGGTTGTCACACAAATAGAAATGATACTCCCTCAAAAAAATTATATCATCCTCTATGTTTTCATCTACATGCATGTATACAATATGAACAAACATAGCCACTTGCACTAAATTGTAATATTGTGATTGAATTTCCTCTTGCGGAGAAAGAGTATAGTTTTCCTCAAAATCAACCACTAATAGTATAGTTCCAATTGGAAATTTGTTCCTACATGTGTGAAATTTTCCATCAAGCCATCAAGCATGTTGAGAGTGTTTGACATATTTTGGTACAATCTTACTTTCAAATTCTGATATGAATGCATGCATACTAATTTTTTTGTAATTAAATCACAATGTTTTCCAATTTTTCCATCGTTTAAAAAATACTCAACATTCTTAAATCTTTTAACATCCACAAATTGTTGTCCAAAATCATTTTCAACACTTTCATGCATACAAACTCCTAAGAATGAAAGATTGCCACAATTAGTGCATTGTCCATAAATATATTAACCTAAATAAAATAATTGCACATTAGATCTTTCACAAAACAAACTTGCTATAAACTCCTTGACTATTTCAAGTGGCATATTAATATCACATTCCTGCATAATCATGTTAATATGTAAAGTACAATGTATATATCGAAAAATATCATAATAATAACGAAAATGTAAATGCCTTTTACAACAACAAGAGATTTGTTGCTTATTAATTTTCACATACCAAGGTTTATATTTTCCAAAAGATCTTTGACTTATTCTAATATTACCAGGTAATATTGAATCACCACAAAATTTTCTATAAAATTCTCTTTGAGTTGTGTCTAATAGGTGTTTTGGATGAGGATCATGAATTTTGGACCCCACTCTAATTTCAAAACATCTCCGATATTAAATGGTACCCCAGTATTATCATGTCAATATTTTTCAATCAACGATTTGATTTCAATATTCAATTTCATGTTAGACCTTGGGATTCAACCACTAAAACTCCAACATTGATTGATTGGATCATTTTCTATACTTTATCTTCTCTTTGCCACTCTTACCAATGTTTTAGGATGTATATTTAGAATTTCACTGATATTGTTTAACATTCTTTTATTCAAAGTTCTTTTATTAACTATAGCAATTGTTCTAGCTTGTTGTGTTGTATTTGTATCTTTGGATCAACTATTCTTTCCAGTAGACTCAATGGCACTAGCAACCGTAGATATAGCATGTTCAAGTAATTCATCTTTTCTTCTTGGTTTAACAAAAATGCCTAACTTTTTCATCAATTTTCTTATTTTTCACATTCTCATCAATTGCATCATGAGTTGACATTGAAATGATAGTTTTTTATGATTAAAAAATTGTTTGTATAATCTATTAGCATGCGTTCGTATTTGTCTCAAAGAAATCTCACCAAAAAGATTATTCAAAACAATACTTTCAATTTTAAAAAAATATTTTCATTTTCAACATCACAAGGATTTTCAATTTCATTTTCAACTTTAAAAAGATTTTCATTTTCATTTTCAACTTTAAAAAGATTTCCATTTTCATTTTCATTTTCAATAACAAAAAGATTTTCATTTTCATTTTCAACTTCAAAAGGATTTTCATTTTCATTTTCAAGAACAAAATGATTTTCATTTTCATTTTCAACAACAAAAAGTTTAAATTCATTATCTCTACAAATATTATGGATCTCAACATAGTTATATCCAACTTGTTTTACATCTTCTATAATCAAAGTTTTCATATCATTCAAAGGTGGATTTGAAGACGTAAATGGATTCATGCCTATTGTCACATTCTCCATAGCATTGAAAGGTGGATTTGAAGACATACTAGGAATAGTTTGTATAATCGTATTATTTTCCACATTCACCTCTTGAAAATTTGCATTATCTACATCCATGGTCTCTTCAATAGTCATAGAACCAAATGCTTCAACTGTAGCACCCCTCCGGTTTGGTATGTTGTTAGACAGTGTGTTTATTTTGACAAACTCAGATACCTTGTTATGGTTTTATGATCATTAGCTTTAGAGCGATGTGGATGTTATATTGTGATGAGATGATGCACTATATGGATGTTATGTTTCATGCTATGCTTTTGATTAGCATAGTTGTTAATTTTGATATATGCTTATTTTTTGATTAACGATGCTTTGATTTCGTCAGTCTTGATGTGACTATATAGGTGAAGGGGACAAGATTACATCACTTGCATGCGAGCACCCTGTGATTCTATGATTTCTCTTCACGGTGTGACCGTTATGTTTATCCATGTACGACATTTTTCTTGATTACAGGATTGCAAGTACAGGACATCATCTCCACCTGGTTTCATAGGTTTGAGTGCGTCCATATCCCAATGGTATTGTTGATGGGAGATAGTAACGGGGTTTCCTTGTCAAACCACAAACCTGTCATAGTGTGTCGTCAGTTTGTGTCTAGTTTGTCTAGTTTGTTGTTGGGTCATGTCGTCTTTGATGTTTTGATAATTTATTATCGGTGGGAAGTATATGTGAAAATTAATGTTTAAGTGGATTGTAAATGATTATGTATGTATTTTAGATTAAAATGGTTAAAAGCTTTAATTTAATTTAATTCTAGTGGTTAAATTTATTATATTAAGTAAATAAATTAATTAACTAAATTTATTTTGTTGGGTAAATAGATTAGTCAATTAAATTTATTAAGCTAATAGTTTGATTGTATTTTTAAAGTGCATAGAATTAAATGATTTAAATTTATTTGAAATGAAATTTTGTTTTAAATTATTTAAAAAGCAAAATATCTTCAAAATGCATAAGAGGGAAATAACTATGGTGGTTGATGGGATATTTTGGGAATTTGACTAAAGTTAAGGAAAATTAATTGGAGATATTTTTATTTTGGAAAATTTGTTGTTAAAAAAGAGAAGGTTTTTTCTGTATTATATACATTTTTGGTCTGGAAGTGGGATTTTGAAAGAGGATTTGGAATTTTGGATTTGGCAAGGAAGCACAACATCAAATTGTATTTCTTTAGACTTCAGAACATAGGTTCTTTCTTGCTTTATTGTTTAGAAGTTTTGGATTTTTAATTTTGAAAGCTTGTTGTAAATTCTTAGAAAATCTCTATGGAAAATTTGAGAAATTCTTAGATTTTTTGTAGGGAAAACAACCAAAATTTTTGCAAATCAAATTTTAACAGTAGAGAATTGAAAGGGAAAACAACATAATTTTTGCAAATCTTTGTTTAAATTGTGGAAATTGGGTTTCTTTGTAAAATTTGTGGAGATGGAATTCCTCTGTAAATTTTGTTAAAAAAAAAAAGGGGGCCTCTGTAGTTTGTCAATTTTTCTGTAGGAAAATTTCTTTCTTTTTGAGAAAAGAAAAAATTGCCCTTTCAGCAATTGAGATTGAATCAAATTATATATATATATATAATCAATTTATATGAATTTTGTTTTTTTGTAAGAGTGCATTTTAAAAAAAGAATTTTATTTTGTGTCGGGTTGTAGTGCCACATGGCAAATCTGAAACAAGGATATTAAAAAAAAGAAAAATTAAAAAATTATAGATGGAGTTGGGGGGTGGGGGGCGAGTGCCCCCACAACGCCCCCATAGAGGAGGCGTTGTTATGGAGGCAGTGTCGCTGCCTACACAACAACGTACCTCCCCATGGGAGGGTTGCGTGGGCAGTAGTCCCCTACCACAGTCGTGGCTACTGTTTGTGCTAGGCTATGGGTTGGGGGTTTTGTTTTTTATAAAATTTTAATTAATATTTAATATATATATTATATATAATATATAATATATTATATATAATATATAATATATTATATATAATATATAAATAATATATTATATATTATATATAATATGTATATTATATATTTTAAATTTTATTTATATTTATATATTTTATAATTATATATATATATATATGATTTTTAATATATAATATATTTTATATATTATTTTAATATATAATATATATTATATATATTTATTTATTTATTTACAAATTCAATTTGTAAATCATGGATTATATTTAAATGATTAGATAAAAATATTTTTTTAAACATAGGAAATGAGAATTAACTTTATGTTTAAATGTATATTTATTTAAGAATAATATGTTCTTTTTAGTGCATGTAAGTAGAATTGGACAAGTTATGGTAAAAGATTTTATTTAAAAAATTGATTTTTATCATTAGTGAAATAGAGAAAATTGAAGTTAACCTCAGAGTCTTAGTTTTTTTTAATTTATAATGGAATTATAAATTATTCTAATTGATCACATGCAATATGTTATTGCTTTATTTGGATTTATAAAATCCTAAAGTTAGATTAATGTGTTGTCTAAAATTGTTCTTATAAAGTTGTGTTTTCTTCCGTTCTCATTGTTGGGAAAATTGAGTTATTTGTTTATGTAAGACTTCCAGATATGTTTCCTTGAGATGGGGATTGTAACTTATGTTGATTTAGCTTTGAAATAACTTGGGTAGTGCATGTGGTATTTTATCAAGTATGGTCACCTGGTTCTATAAACAGGTTGTGTTGTACATTGTTATTGAGTTGGTATTTGTAATCGATTATGTGCACCTGGTTTACCCTATGTTAGTGGAATTGATCCCTTAGGTTGTTAATAGGGGAGTGGATTTTCATGAGGGCCGACACACAAAGTGGTGTCAAGATAACTCATGCAGAGTTAGTTTAATCAGTGAAAATTAAATAAATATGTTAGGGGAAAAGGGTAGTTTAAACACTTAACTTTTGTTAATGCTTCGCTCATGGACTCAAGGGCTAATATAGACTTGGGATGAGACGAGAAGGCCTGGAATGGCATGATCGATATCTTGTTTATTGGAAAGATAATTGATTCCACATTGGATTGCATGTGGGGTTGGGTTTTGTAAGAGTTCACCAAGGTAATCTAAGATAGGGGCCGGAGCCTAGGAAGATTCACCAGGGTAACCTATGTAACTTTGTGATGACACTCCTCCTATGACAACTGTGAGTCAGTTTGTTGTATTGTGTAGTTGATCATTGTTATCTGGAAGCGTTGTAATCATTTGTTAGTTTTGTACTTGAGTAGTTTAGTATTGTTTTGCCTATGTCTAGAGGTTGTAGGTTTTCCTAAAAAGCTCTTTTACTATCTCCTAGCACAGGGGTTGGTCCTTCGGGTACCACATGGTTGGGTGGAACGTGTACCTTACACCATTGGGCCCCCAGTTCTTGTTCATGATAATGAGTACTTCTTGATTGGAAAGCTCATGTGTACCAATGAATTTGTAATTCTATCATGTTCTCTCTTGTATCTGTTGGATGCCTTGTATTTGTATTACTCCTCAATTGTATTCGAGAAGAATCTTTGTAATTTGTAATTGTAACACTTTTGTATTAACTATCTCATTTGGAAATGAGAGTTGTAATTGTAATATTGAATGGATGCAATGTATGAATGGATCATTATTGTATTTTATATTTTATGTGGTGTATTTTAATGTTAATAGATGTATGATCTTTAATTTCATGAGTAATAATCTTATGTTTAGTAACTTTTGTTAGTAATGGGTATTGTAAGTAAGCGTCATCACGTACCTTAGAGAATGTATGTATAAGTGTAGTTTACTTTTCTTGTTTAATTACCCTTTTAAAAAAAAAATTTGTTTGCTTTCGTTATGTGTGTGAAATTCTCTAGGGTTTCGTGGCAGGCATTACACATGGTATCAGAGCCCAAGTTTAAACATTGAGTGCTCTGGGATAATGTGGAACCCATTAAGTTGTTAGTTGCATTGGATTTAAGTTTGCATACCTTGTCTTATGTCATGGTATGTGTCTGAGTAGGATCTGAGGGAGCTTTATCCCTATTTGTTCACAGGCTTCCAGGAGAAAGTGTGATCCTTGGAGGGGAGAATGTAGTACCCCTCCGGTTTGCTATGTTGTTAGACAGTGTGTTCATTTTGATAGACTCAGATACCTTGTTATGGTTTTATGATCGATGGCTTTAGAGCGATGTGGATGTTATGTTTCATGTTATTCTTTTGATTAGCATAGTTGTTAATTTTGATATATGCTTATTTGTTGATTAACGATGCTTTGCTTTCGTCAGTCTTGATGTGACTGTATAGGTGAAGGGGATGGGATTACATCACTCGCATGCGAGCGCCTTGTGATTCTGTGATTTCTCTTCACGGTGTGTCTATTATGTTTATCCATGTACGACATTCGTCTTGATTACAGGATTGTAGGTACAGGACATCGTCTCCACCTGGTTTCATAGGTTTGAGTGTGTCCATATCCCAACAGTATTGTTGATGGGAGATAGTAATGGGGTTTCCTTGTCAAACCACAAACCTATCATAGTGTGTCGTCAGTCTGTGTCTGGTTTGTTTTTGGGTCATGTCGTCTTTGATGTTTTGATAATTTATTATCGGTGGGAAGTATATTTGAAAATTAATGTTTAAGTGGATTGTAAATGATTATGTATGTATTTTAGATTAAAATGGTTAAAAGCTTTAATTTAATTTAATTCTAGTGGTTAAATTTATTATATGAAGTAAATAAATTAATTAACTAAATTTATTTTGTTGGGTAAATAGATTAGTCAATTAAATTTATTAAGCTAATAGTTTGATTGTATTTTTAAAGTGCATAGAATTAAATTATTTAAATTTATTTGAAATGAAATTTTGTTTTAAATTATTTAAAAAGCAAAATATCTTCAAAATGCATAAGAGGGAAATAACTATGGTGGTTGATGGGATATTTTGGGAATTTGACTAAAGTTGAGGAAAATTAATTGGAGATATTTTTATTTTGAAAAATTTGTTGTTAAAAAGAGAGGAAGGTTTTCTCTGTATTATATACATTTTTGGTCTGGAAGTGGGATTTTGAAAGAGGATTTGGAATTTTGGATTTGGCAAGGAAGCACAACATCAAATTGTATTTCTTCAGACTTCAGAACACAGGTTCTTTCTTGCTTTATTGTTTAGAAGTTTTGGATTTTAAATTTTGAAAGCTTGTTGTAAATTCTTAGAAAATCTCTATGGAAAAATTGAGAAATTCTTAGATTTTCTGTAGGGAAAACAAATTTTAACCGTAGAAAATTGAATGGGAAAACAACCGAATTTTTTGCAAATCAAATTTTAACAGTAGAGAATTGAAAGATAAAACAACAATTTTTTTTGCAAATCTCTGTTTAAATTGTGGAAATTGAGTTTCTCTGTAAAATTTGTGGAGATGGAATTCCTCTATAAATTTTGTTAAAAAAAAAAAAGGGCCTCTGTAGTTTGTCAATTTTTTTGTAGGAAAATTTCTTTCTTTCTAAGAAAAAAAAAAATTGTCCATTCAGCAATTGAGATTGAATCAAATTATATATATATAATCAATTTATATGAATTTGTTTTTTTGTAAGAGTGCATCTGTTAAAAAGAAGAAATTTATTTTGTGTCGGGTTGTAGCACCGCACGGAAAATTTGAAACAGGGGTATTAAAAAATTAAAAATTAAAAATTAAAAATTAAAAATTATAGATGGAGCTGGGGGGAGGGGGGTGAGAGGGGGCGACTACCCCCACAACGCCCCCATAAAGGAGGCGATGTTGTGGAGGCAGCGTCGTTGCCTACACAACAGCGTACCTCCCCATGTTAGGGTTGCGTGGGTAGCAATCCCCTACCACAGTCGTGGTTGCTGTGTGCACCTGGTTGTGGGTTGGGGGTTTTTTTTAAATAAAATTTTAATTAATAATTAATATATATATTAATATATTATATATAATATGTATATTATATATTTTAAATTTTATTTATATTTATATATTTTATAAATTTTATAATTATATATATATATATATATTATTTTTAATATATAATATTATATATATATATATATATTTATTTTCTTTTTTTCTTTCTTTTTTATTTACAAATTCAATTTGTAAATCATGGATTATGTTTAAATGATTAGATAAAAATATTTTTTAAAACATAGGAAATGAGAATTAAATTTATGTTTAAATTTATATTTATTTAAGAGTAATATGTTTTTTTTAGTACATGTAAGTAGAATTGGACAAGTTATGGTAAAAGATTTTATTTTAAATATTGATTTTTATCATTAGTGAAATAGAGAAAATTCAAGCTAAACTCAGAGTCTTAGTTTTTTTTAATTTATAATGAAATTATAAATTATTCTGATTGATTACATGCAATATGTTATTGCTTTACTTGGATTTAGAAAATCCTAAAGTTACATTAATGTGTTGTCTAAAATTGCTCTTTTAAAGTTGTGTTTTCTTCCCTTCTCATTGTTGGGCAAATTGAGTTATTTGTTTATGTAAGACTTCCAGATATGTTTCCTTGAGATGGGGATTGTAACTTATGTTGATTGAGCTTTGAAATAACTTGGGTAGTGCATGTGGTATTTTATCAAGTATGGTCACCTCGTTCTATAAACAGGTTGTGTTGTACATTGTTATTGAGTTGGTATTTGTAATTGGTTATGTGCACCTGGTTTACCCTATGTTAGTGGAATTGATCCCTTAGGTTGTTAATAGGGGAGTAGCTTTTCATGAGGGCCGACACACAAAGTGGTGTCAGGATAACTCATGCAGAGTTAGTTTAATCAGTGAAAATTAAATAAATATGTTAGGGGAAAAGGGTAGTTTAAACACTTAACTTTTGTTAATGCCTCGCTCATGGACTCAAGGGCTAATATAGACTTGGGATGAGACGAGAAGGCCTTGAATGGCACGATCGATATCTTGTTTCTAGGAAAGATAATCGATTCTGCATTGGATTTCATGTGGGGTCAGGTTTCGTAAGAGGTCACCAAGGTAACCCAAGATGGGGGTCAGAACCTAGGAAGATTCGCCAGGGTAACCCATGCAACTTTGTGATGACACTCCTCCTATGACAATCATGAGTCAGTTTGTTGTATTGCGCAGTTGGTCATTGTTATCTGGAAGCGTTGTAATCATTTGTTATTTTTGTACTTGAGTAGTTTAGTATTGTTTTTCCTATGTCTAGAGGTTGTAGGTTTTCCTAGGAAGCTCTTTTACTATCTCCTCACACGGGGGTTGGTCCTTCGGGTACCACATGGTTGGGTGGAACATGCACCTTACACCGTTGGGCCCCTAGTTCTTGTTCGTGATGATGAGTACTTCTTGATTGGAAAGCTCGTGTGTACCAGTGAATTTGTAATTCTATCATGTTCTCTCTTGTATCTGTTGGATGCCTTGTATTTGTAGTACTCCTCAATTGTATTCAAGGAGAATCTTTGTAATTTTTAATTGTAACACTTTTGTATTAACTATCTCATTTGGAAATGAGAGTTGTAATTGTAATATTGAATGGATGCAATGTATGAATGGATCATTATTGTACTTTATATTTTATGTGGTGTATTTTAATGTTAATAGATGTATGATCTTTAATTTCATGAGTAATTATCTTATGTTATGTTTAGTAACTTTTGTTAGTAATGGGTATTGTAAGTAAGTAGTGTCACGTACCTTAGAGAATGTATGTATAAGTGTAGTTTACTTTACTTGTTTAATTACCCTTTTAAAAAAAAAAATTGTTCGCTTCTGTTATGTGTGTGACATTCTCTAGGGTTTCGTGGCGGGCGTTACATCAACATTATTCATTGATTGAATCCTTATTATTCTATCTCTTTATCTTTTTTCCTCCTCTCTCTTTACTTGAATTTCTTCACAGGTCAATACCTTCCTATCTTTCCTTTTATCACGACATTGTGATCCCATGATTACAAAATTCTTAAGTACAAATGAATGTCAATAGTAAAAGTCTTCCTCCTTTGTTCCTCCTTCAAATGAGCAAAAAATGAACACAAGTCCACTCCAAATCTATCTGAATGATGTCGCCTTTCAAAATTCAAATCAAATTACAAGTTCAATAGCTTGTAGAAGATAAAATTTGATAGAAAATGGGAGTAGTTGTTGTCAGTTGTACACTGTCAAGTTGCAGAATTGACAATAATTTTTTAGTAGTATTTTTTTTTAAAAAGGTCAAAAATGAAATGGGATCTCATTTATAAAATGAGACCTCATTTACTAAAGGGATTTTGTTCCATTTTCCAACATTCATATTATTAAATAAAGCAAACAGAATCCCATTTAGGAAATGGATCTCGTTCATAAAGTGGGATCTTGTTTTTAAAATTTGAATTTTTGGCTGGGTTTGTGCTTTGTTTTTCAGTTTGAGAAAAGGCTTGGAGACCCAAACCTAAGCTTTGAACCTGGTTTGACCTACAACTTGAAGCTCATGTCAATGTCACAAGAAAAGAGTGACTTTTGGCATATGTCTAAAGATCTTTTTTGTTGAATTTTTTGATGAAATTAAAATCCATTATAGATGAAACTATGTAGATTCCAAATATGTAATTTTTTTCACAATTGGATTTTTTTTTCTATTTTTCAAATATTTTTGATGAAACTGGTCCATAAACTTGAAATATCGGGGTTTTCTAATATTTTAATAACTTTTTATTAAAATATTTTTTTGAAAAAAATTATACGTAAGCGATCTTTAGACAATTCTTTTCAATTTGAAAAAAATACAAAAATGATAAGTTTAGGTCATCTTATGCATGACGTACACGACAATTTTTCAAAATAGAAAATTGTTAGAGTAATAAAGTCATCACCTAATTAATTGATTAATCATTAATTAATTGGGTCACTTTATGCTTTATTACACTTAAGCTAAACTTAGGAGTGCTTTTATTTCATTATTTGCTTTTATTAATTAGTTGTTTTTTGCATGATTAAAGGTTCTAATATTAGAACATGTTGTCTCATTCATTCCTATGAGGACACTCGTCATGTTCTAATCTAACCCTAATATAGGGTTAGCTTTCATCCCTTTCATAAGGATTGATTCATTGTAATTGTATTTCATTTTCAACGGGAACATATTCAATGCGGTAGTTGTTCACATAATGCATATTTGATGTTTTATCATATCTAAGTTGTTGAGCAATAATATCTTGTTTATTTCTTCATAGAGGTTTATCGTTGCAGGTGATTCTTAGAGCTTTAGGAGTACATCAATCTACTCTAACATGGTATCAGAGCACCAGATCTGCAGTCGCCTTGTCCATTTTTTTTGAAGAAACCAAGTTCATGCATTAGGATCCGTGAATTATGGAGTAAATATGACATTATCATTGAGCCCAGAGCTGCTGGAATAGTCAGGTTTTCCATTTTTTTCATCAGAAAAGGCCTTTGTTTGTCAGATTTGTGAGGGTTTAAAGCTACGACAGTTTTTTGCCAAATCAGAGGGGTTTTCTGTCATTTTTTGAGAAATTTTGACCTTGATCTCTCAAATAGTGCATGCTACTGCAAAACAGACCTCATAAACACACTTAGAAGGCCCAAAAACCCCTATTTTCATATAAAATATGATAGGGTTTGCTGAAATTTAACTTTTTAGTGTTTTTGGGGAATTTCAAAAACGCTACCAAAAAAATTTGTATGGTTGTACAAATCCATATGAATGCCTCAATTTTCATGCCATATTTTTTGGTGTCTATATCATTTTTGAGCTGCATCAATTTTTGTGCCATTTTACAACAATTTTTGTGCCCTCTTGATTTTCGTGATGCCTCAATTTTCATGCCATGAAGGTACAACTGAATATTTTATTAATTTTTTTATCTTCAAATTAATAAAATATTTGATTTAAAGCCTAAATGAGCATTTTTAGTAAAATGGTCATATCTTGAGCATACAGAGTCCATTTTTTGCAAACGAGATATCGTCGAAAAATTGGTTCCAAGCTTGATCCTATGGTATAGGTATTTTTCTTGTTTTTGTTGTTTTGACTGAGTTATAAGCCATTGATATCAAATCATCAGTTTTCGCTTCTAAGGGCATATCTTTTGACTCAGGTATCAGTTTTTCGCGATTCTTGCAACACCGGAAAGCTGGTTCAATGCTCTACACAATGATCATTCTTATTTTCCTAGATTATGCCCCAGGTACATTTTATTTAGCTTTTGGTGTTTTCACAATTTGCTTAATTACTTGGACGTTTTGACACTTGGGAATGCTTTGTTTGCATCATTTGGCTCTATTTCACATGATTTTCATGCAGTAAAGTCAGTTTTATCATATTTATTAATTTGAAGAGTAATTATGGGTTTTTCTACTCACCCTTTAGTTGTAATCCTGGAATGGGATAATTATAAGTCATGGGCAAAGGGCATACTTACACATTGTAGGTGGCTTAATATTTTGCCTCATTTATATGACTTCATACTTGAACCAAACACACCAAGGAGAAAAATAGCTTGGTGTATCATTAGAGATCATTTAGTAGGACTTATATGTTCTAGTGTCGATTTTGACACTATGTGTGCCATATCGAACACTGATTGTCCCCACACACTTTGGACTCATTTTTGGGAGATCCATGGAGACCCCAATCTCTCTCCATACCTAGAGGATCCTGCTTCAGATTATCTCTTACCCATGGCTACTACAGATTGTATACTCATTGATAATGCTACATTAGAGGACCTAGAGTATCTAGTAGGTCTTGCACATTTTGATGGATCAGAGGCTTGTCTCCTAGTTCCTACTCTTCAGACTGAGATTACACATGCATCATTTGTTGTTCCTGATGACATCAGTATCGCCACATTGGCCCCTATGGATTCAATTCAGCATCATGACCACCTTGGTCATTCATTTTCTACTACATCGTGGGATTCTTATCTTGCAGACACATCATTATTTGTTGAGTCTCACACTATAAATCTTGAGGATTATATTGAGGACATACATCTACTCTATCTTGATAGTCAGATTATCACTATACGCCCACCATTATCAGTGCATTCAGAGGTTGTATTTCAAGCGTATTCACATTAGTTTGGATTTGGCATGATTTGTTTCAGTTCAGACACAAAAATTCTTCAGCATCCTATCATGGCACACATCTTGAGACATATTGGTTCATCACTCTTCACAAGGTTTCTTCGACATCGTCCTTTGGATTCGTTTCTTCCCAAGGGGAGGAATGTTATTTTCCACTTCAAGATCTCTTTCTGGATTCTACATCAGACATCCACCACTGCGACAAGAGTTTCTTCATTGTGGGGGGGCCTTCTAGTCTCTTTCTATCTCTCGTATGGAGACCATTGTATATGTACTTATGTGATAGAAGTTGTCTTTGGGGGATATCATGTAATCCACCTCCTATCCTTCTTCTATTAGTGCATTACATTCCTTTATTTTCTCTCTTTTGGAGGGGAGTTTTATTCCCATGTGATTTTCTCCCTTTCTCCAGTTATGAAAGTTTCATTTATGTACATGGGTACCTCATCCGCCATTAGGGCGGGACCCATTCATGTATTTCTTTATCATAGTTTAGTTTCTCCCTAGTTCATCTTAAGGGGGGGTATTCGAGTAATAAATTCATCACCTAATTAATTAATTAATCATTAATTAATTGGGTCACTTTATGCTTTATTACACTTAAGCTAAACTTAGAAGTGCTTTTATTTCATTATTTTCTTTTATTAATTAGTTTTTTTTGCATGATTAAAGCTTCTACTATTAGAACATGTCATCCTATTCATTCCTATGAGGACACTTGTCATGTTCTAATCTAACCCTAATCTAGGGTTAGCTTTCATCCTTTTCATAAGGATTGATTCATTGTAATTGTATTTCATTCTCTACGGAAGCATATTCAACGCGGCAGTTGTTCACATAATGCATATTTGATGTTTTATTATATATAAGTTGTTGAGTAATAATATCTTGCTTATTTCTTCATAGTGTGATAGGTTTATCGTTGCAGGTGATTCTTGGAGCTTTGGGAGTACATCCATCTACTCTAACACAAATATGGCCAATAAAAAATTAACAAAAAAAATATTCAAAAAAAATTACAAAACAATATCATGAGCATTCTTTAGTGTGTTACAAATCTTTTCCCAAAAGAATTTAGAAAAATACAATTATTTAGGTCAAAATATGGATGATGTACATGTGCTTGGTATGGTAAAAAAAGTGAATTTAAAAAAATGGTTTTTAGACATGCCTATTGAAAATCAATTTGTATCATATGGATATTAAAAAAATTACATATTTGGAAACTAGACTTTCAGTACAACATTTTATGAACAATGACTTTTTTTAAGATTCCATCTTTAAGTGTTTCAAATTTTAAGGTTAACTATGACAAATTTTGAAAAATCAGGGATAACACTTCCATTCTTTGGCCAAAAAGTGAAGTCAACTTCTTGCACACACCTGTGATCAAATGTGAAACCAAGACCATATTTCATTTGGAGGGACTATAGTCTTGTTTGTGTTGCATTTCATTTGTAATGTTGTGAATGTTTGTTATGATTGTTATCAATGTCATGTGACCACTAGGATGTGTGTTGGCAACCTATGTGGAAGATTTTGAATGCATCCTTTAGGAGTTTTTAAAAGGTATTAAAAATCTTTATTTTAAATGTTTTCATGTTTTTTAGTGCCCTAATTTGAATACTATGGGTTAGGTGTCTTTTTTTAAGCCTTATTTTAGACTTGGATCAAGATGTGACCCTTCTAATATGGTATTTTCAAGTAGTGACAAATTTAAAGAAATGAGGCTTGAAAAAGTGACTTGTCACTTTCCAACCTCACTCTTTTAAGTTTATTAATGAACTTGGGAAAAAACAAGGCTCTCACATGTGTGAGCCACCTTGTAAGGTTTAGTGGGAGAGTGTGCAAGTACACTCCCCATCTCCCAAAGTCTCACACATGTGTGAGCACTTGTGAGGGAATGTGGTTGAGGAAGGAATGAGAGAGTTACAAGTGTCACTCCCTCAATCAAAGAGTTCAAATTAGATATTCATATTTATGTCCCATTTTAAAATGAGGAGAGAGTTCTTCATTTTGAATTTTTTCACTTTTTCATGTTGTGGAGGTCTTTTTTGCTTGGGTTTGGGGAAGGAATTTGAAGGACTTGGAGTTGGGCTCATCCTCAACTCAATCTAACCATTTGGAAAGCTTGAGAAGGTAGGCCCTCTTGGCATTTTTTTCTTATGCTTAATGTGTGTGGTGTTGCATTTTAAGTATTGATTTGTGTATTAATGTGTATGTGTTGTAATGGGTATGGGGTTGGGAAGAAAAATCTCACCCTTATGTGAAGAGCATCCTTAGTATGTGGGTAAGAGGGGTAGGACCCTCCTTGGGAAGCACTTTTCCTCCTTAAAGAAGAACAATATTTTAGGATATGAGTACCCATATGATATTTTGGTTTTGTGATTTGTATTGCAAGAGAAATTTGGAAGTTGAAAGGTGTTTTTTGGTGAAAAGGGTTTGCTGAGAAGTATTGTGTGCCTTCACATTTGGAGAGTAGTCCACTCTATCCCCATTAATGAATCTCATTTGAGATTCTATGTATCTATAAATATTTGGTTGGGGCGTTCATTTGTTTGTTGTTTTGAAGTTGGGTCATTGTTCTTGCAAGTGTATGTGAGTGCTTGTGTGTAAACCGATTTCTATGGAGGTCTCTAGCTCAAGGGTGGCCTATGTGTAGGTCAACAATTGGAAAGTGAACATCCCATAACCATTGGAGAGTTTTTGTGATTATGTGTAGGTGTAGAGAACATTGGATAACAAGCTAAATAGTACAAATAGTCATCCATTTCATTATTGTGATAAGTTTAGGGAAAATGTGTAGTGAAAAACCTTTAAAAGGTCCTTGTAATCTATTATTTTTAAAGATTCATTGTGAAAACTATTGTAATGTTTTTAATGTATGTTCCTCATATTATTTGTGCGATGAAAATAAAATATATATATTGCTTGTGTTTTAGTGATTTCTTCTCTCTATTATATTTTATTACAAAAGAAGTCTATGTTATTCTTACTCTCCTTAGTTCATTTAAATACATGGCTAAAAAAATTATTTAATATTTGCAAAGAAAAGAAAAATAGTTATAATCTATCGTTGATATAATTGTATAAATATAAAGTGTATATATAATAGCATTCCTAGTATATATTAATTTGGGCATTGTATTCTCTTATTTTTTTATCAGCATAAAAATGATTTTTAAAAAATACTCAATTGGAGTAGAATATTAAATATATATTGGCAAATGTGTTCATTTAAATATTTCTAGATTTGAAATAACTTTTGTTATTTTTCCACAAATACAAAATATGTGCACATATATAATTTTTTATTTATCATTATACACACGTGCACACACACACACACATAGTACAACCTATGGGGAATGGGGGGGTTGTGACATCCCCATAGCCTCTTTGTTGTGGGGATGGGGTGTGGCTCAGCCCACCTATTCCCCACAAATCGCGGCTTATGGAGAATGGGGTGATTGCGACCACCCACAAACCCCATTACATATTCATTGTCTTGTGATCTAAATGAAAATCTTGTTTATAAGTTCCATATGTGCTAACTTGTAATCTCACTTGATTTGGCGAATAAAATGTTATATATAAATGATATTATGCTATTTTTTTATTAGAAAAGAGAAAACCAATATGATAAAATAACAAAAAACAAATTATTTACCTTATGACCTTGAAAGCATTTTCTTCCAAATGCTTATGAGGACATAAAAGGAATTTGTGTTCTTTTTAAACAAAAAATTAGGTCAAATTGTGTTGCCCTAAAATTAGGGGAGTGATTTGCAGCTTAATGCATTTTTAACCCTTAAGTGAAGATTAATAATTACCATTGATTGTATAATCCAACTATGAAAATTTTAATTACTATTGATTGTATAGTTTAAACTATAGAAAATTAGATTAAATTTAATTATTGTTGATTGTATAGTTTAAACTATAGAGAATTAGATTAGATTTAATTATTGTTGATTGTATAGTTTAAACTATAGAGAATTTGATTAAATTTAATTATTGATTGATTGTATAGTTCAACTCTAGAAATTTGTACTATTTCCTTAAACGTTAGGAACTTTGTGAATTATTTGGAGAAGATTATTCCATGGTTCCTTTGGAGAATCTTAGATGAATGTTTAATTTGAAAGATAGTTTAAATTTTAGTCAAGGATTGGAATAATGGGCTTAATTAATTATCGAACTTAAGTTAAATGTCAGGTATATTCATATTATCATTAAATTAGAAATTAAATCATAGGGTCAATTTTCATTTAATAATTTTTTTAATTTATCATAAGGTTGTGGATTAAACTGTTTGAGTTATCTAAGAGTATTTTTTGTTTCCTGAAATTTTCTTAAGCATGTGATGAGATGTGTTGGGTGTATGTGTTAAATTTTAAATGTATCTTTTAGATAAATATTAATTTCCATACAAGTTAGAATATAATAACCAAAAGATAGAGCTTAGATGAAATTTATGTAAGTTGGTAGTGTAGGACTTGGTGGTGCCAATGTGGCACCACTTCATCGCTTCCGCATAGTCAACTTTATGGAGGGTTGTAGCCAAGAGCAAGGTCCCTGTTGATGGTCAGTTTAGCACAGCAACATTAAACAGAATATCTCTATCCTATTACTCCTAAAAAAGATAACTAATCTAAAACCACCTATCTCCCAAGGTCCTAGTAGTTAGTTCTCAACTGTGCTGGTGTGATTCAGTGGCCAATGCAACTATAATATTCAAGGGGCCTTGCTGGTATAAAGGAATACAAACTGCATCATATCAACTAACTTACGTTGGTGGGTATAAATAAATAGAAAAAGATAGAACAGAGCTTCTAAAAAACAAAATATGAATATAAACTTCTTCACATCTAGACATCTACCTTAACAATGAGTGTTTTTGCAACTAACGAAAACCATAACATGATGCAATCCATAGCATAACCTACACCATTGTATACATTCATAGTGCAAAATCCAATAATCACAACCATTCATCAAAACTTTACTTCAACATTGCAACACATCACCCACTCATTGCTAAAATCATATCAATAGACATAAATAAATTTCATTCATAGATAATTTAATGAAATAATCTCAAATCTGGTTTCCCCTATTGATTTGCATCAAATAGAAAACAATTATGCACAACATCCACTGGAATATGGATGATTATGATTCATTAACATTATCATTCAAATTCAAACTTGACAATAACATGAAACTGTATTAAAAGTGTAAAAGTATCTAAGTACAATAGAGTTTCTCAAAGTATCTTGCTTAAAAACTTATAAAATCATAAGATTATAACAACACTATCTGATATCTCATCAAGTGGCTAATCCTTCTTGAATTAGCCGAACTTTACAAAATGAAGCCCAAAATTACATATAGGCAAGCTATGCACTAATTTCAACCAATCAAAAATTGAGATCCACTAATCAAGGAACTGGAACTGCATGAGGTGACTTCATTAGCTGATCTTCAGTTCAATGGTTGATGGCCCTATTATCCAAAATTTCACGCCCAAAGTAGGAAGATAGAACTACTGGATGAGATATGCAGTTAAACTCATGTCATAACCCTGCAGAATAACTGGCAAACACTTGTTGAAGCATATCCGCATTAGGTCCATCTACCCAATTATCTCCAAATTTAATTCTTTTCAACTATACGGAAGCAAACTCTTGCATATCTTTTAATTTAATCAACTCCCTCCTATTAGCCTTTACTTCATCTCTGATGTACATGAGTCTATCTAACAACAAGTCTTCACCATCATCCTATTTTTTCATTACCTCCTCAAATCTATTATTCCATTTCTCCTTTAATTTATCAAGAGGAAGACCTTCTTTGACAGGAATGTCCACATTGACCAAAATAGAAATTATTACTTCTAATTCATCAATCTATTCATTCAAGTCCTTACTAGCTTCTTGAACTTCATTTTTTATGTTCATCGATTAATTTAGATCTAAACCTGATTATGCTCATGGTCTTCTCAATGAAGTTTGCATTATCCTCATCAAGAATTGATTGCTCCAAAAGAGTTGGCTTGGGCACCTTACTAATTTCATTTAGTTTCTTGACATTCTCTCTATACTCTTCCTCTTGTTTCTCCAAGACTTCAACATGATGATTCATCTCTTCCCACAACTCCAATGCACCTTCATGAACTTTAAAACCATCCACAAGCATCTCACCAACCTCTTGATTAAGTTGATAAATCCATCTATCAAGTATCCCAACTTTACTTCTCATCTATACCAAATCATCAGCTTCTTTCTTGCTTAGTAAGATTGGGGTCTCTGGAGCAGCAACTTGTTGAGAAATAGGAGTGAAGACATCCTTCAAGAATTTATGTAACTGATCCAATTGGGCTTTAATCTAGACCTTCCTTTGTTTATCCTTGATCATCCTAGATTTGGTGGAGGATGTCATAATGTCAATAAGGTTCATTTGTTGATTCCTTGTAGGTCTCCCCAAATTAATAATACCCAACTGGTAATCAGTCACTTGCATATATTGTCTATCCTTGTCCACCATAGGGAGTGCATATATAGCTATAATCTCACCTGCATTTGTGAGTTTCGTGGAATGGAGGACCCTGGCCTTTTTCTTGGGCCTCTCTTTCTCTATCTCCATCATTTCATCCTAATTCAAAGGCTGAGGTTGAACTATTTGCTTCCTCTCAAGGTCTAGTTTTAGACATGTTGGAGCAGCAGGAGTGGTAACCACTTGTGTAGAAGAAGAAGTAGCAGTGGCAGAGGAAACAGGTTGCATAATGGTAGTCTTAGGTTGAGAATCAACCTCTTGTACCTATTGTTGTTCCCTTTCTACAGCTTCTTTTGCAAGCCTTTCGGCTTCAGCCTTCTCTTTTTGCTCTCGCATATTTTTAGCTTCTAATTCCTTTTTCAAACATTCTTCTTCTAGCCTCCTCTCCTCATACATTTGATCTCTTTGTCTTTCAATCTCTTTAAATTTATCCCATGCTTCTTTAGAATTTTGTTTATGCTTAGCAAGTTCTTCAACCTCCTTTTCTCTTGGTAGGAATTCTTCCTCTTCTTTTCTCCTGTGAGCTTCCTCAACAGCCTTAACTTTAGCCTCAAGGGCTTCTCTTTTCCTTCTTTGTTGAGCTTTCTCCTCTTCTAGCTCATGGATCTTTTGCAACATAGCCAATTTATCCCTCTCCTCTTTTGTCTTCAATTCTTCCTCTTTTTGTTGTTGCAGCAAGTCCTCTTTCTCTTTTTGTTTCCCTGCTAGTTCTTCCTCCCTAGCCTTAGCCTCATATTCTTATTTCTTAGCAAGTGCCTTAGCTTGTGCTTTGGCCTATGCTTCCCTTTTCGAATCTTCAAATAATTTCCACTATTCCTCAGGAGTGAGGACATGTTCAGTTTCCACATCTTCAATTTCCTCATGGGATACAACCACATGAGTTTCTTTGTCAGATTGGGTGACCTCAAAATTTGTAACAATATCATGGATTTCAATTTTCTGCTCCATCCCTTTAAAGGATTCAACCTCCTTATGAAGGGTTTCAGTGGGCATCTCTTCAATTGGTTGTTCTGTAAGAGAAGGTTGAGTTGAGGTTTCACCTCCAGCTTCTATTGTGGCCTCCTCTCCATGTAATTCGGGAACATTTTGAGCAGGAATTATAGGCTCAAGCTCTTCTCTAGAATTTGGAGGGAAAAATTCCATTGGCTCCTTAGGAGTTGTCTTTCTTTTTGTTCTCTTATATTCCTGGGTGGTACCTACAGCTTTTCTCTTTTTAGAAGTTTGAGCCTCTAGCTCCTTGATCCTCATAACCACCCACTAAATACTCCTATCCAGGACTGGCCTTGCAATTTTTTTGATGTCAATGGATTCATCTACATTCCAATCCATTGGATCCAAGTATTTAGTACCTATCTTATCAGCATCATATTGGGGATCCAGGGTTACACCATCATCTGAAAATGTGTTAGGAATATCCTCCTTCACCCCATACTCAATCATCAGTGGAATGGGAAATCTTTCATAATTCCTTCTTCTTAGATCATACTCATCCTATAGTTCCATCCAAAAATCCTTGAGCAAATTGAAATGCTTTTCAAAAACTGTAGGAAGCAAAACTTGCATCTTGTGCTTGGGATCAAAATAATTCGTAGATGTATATAAGCCTAACTTCAAATGGATATATTCATCACAAATTACCTTGGTTGCCACATTGTGTGCACAACTATACTCACCTAACTTCATGGTAAATTTGTGGCAACCAGGCTTATGTTTGTTAGAAAACTTGGTGCTGACTCCTATGGCCTAATAAATGAACTCCACCAAAAAAATTATGTTATTGCAACATCTGGGCAATAAATGAGGATGGCCATTAAAACCAGCCAACCTAAAATAGATGAATTTGGGGTATTGGATGTACCAATGTCCCCATTCTGCAATGAATGCCATGGAATATCTACTTAGTCTATACCCTACATCTCATGTTAGCTGATTAATCATGACATACAAGAATGCATCATTAACTCTTTTATAATGCGACTCAGAGGTTTGCAAAGTCAGTTGATCATAGTGATCCCACACCTTCTTCTGTCTAGGGGCTTCTCCCAACATCCCAACTGCATTTAAACCAGGAAAGATGCTCTTCTTGCAACTACATATATCACATAGGAAGTCATGAAGAATCTCTTTGTCTCCCTCACTTTAAACATCTGATTATGTAGGCACTCTAATAAAATCATTGGCCAATCAAATTGTTGTCTGTCATCCATAATATTTTGAATGAATTGAAACATCCATTCCTTGAATTGTGAGGAATATCTCTTCCCAAAAACTCTGGAAAGCATCATGATTATGTCACCAATCTCCTTACCAAAATCTGATCTCTTGGTCTGGTCAGAGAGCCTGGCCAGGGATTTCTTTTCAACTCTCATCTAGTGTTTGTTCATGTGAGTTTTGTTGGCCTCCTTTTTGTTGCTATATAATTGTAGTGCCTTTGCCTCAATGAAATGCCTTGGGTTCTAGGTTGCAGGTGCATTAAACATGAACCTTATCATCTATGGTGTAAGATCAATGATGATATTCCCCTACAGGTCCACACATTGTCTGGTTACGGGATTGTAAGCCCCAGCTGCAGTAAGCATTAGTTCTAGGCACTAGACTGATACAGGAAAGATGGCAACATGTGCCAACCCAGATTGAACAATTCTCTCTGTTATCCCTATTACATCTTCACTGAATGTTTCTTCATGCAACTCCTCATAATTGAACTGGCTCAAGTTTGTATCTATGATGTCTACCTAATTTGAATACGCCTTGCTAGCTGTAATCATAGGACTTTGGTGCTTGTACCTCAAGGTGTAGGGGAGTTGTTCTACTTTTATCTTTTTAGGCTTAGTTGTTTATCTTGAACTCTCTACAGGTTGGATTCTTTGAGAAGCCTCCTCCAATGCTCCTGGCATCTTCTATTTCTTCAATACAACCCTGGATTAGATGAACAAAGGCATGCAAATCATTACATCATACATTACCTCTCATACCATTCTCTATTCCCTCAGGACAACTCTCCATACTTAGCCAAATTTTATATCTACCAGAAGCAGATTCAAGGAAGAATCAAAGACAAAAAATTCTTAACAAAGGTGGGATCGGGATCGGAAGAAAAACGATACCGGAACCGGGATCAGAACGGAAACCAAACCTGGAACTGGTTAATAGTTCCAAATTCGTTTCCGACTCTAGTGAACCGCTTCCGCCAAAGAAAAAAGGTGAAGACCAGAACCGACAGTCATTGAAAGCAAGATCATTTTGGGAATTAACTCTCATGCAAAACTCTTATGGGACGAGTTTGTTCCCAAATCCGCTTCCACCAGTTTACCATTCAAACGATGCAATTTTGAAGATGCAGTCATATGAGCTTAAGACTTGGGTCACATGGAATTATAAGGAAACTTTAATTAAAGGGGCCTAACCTCACCCCTTTAACAAGACAAAGATGAAATTTAAACCCTAAGGGCTCGATATTGTTAAGGTTGTCGCATAAACCCTAGTTTGCACAACTCGTTGATTCAAGTAATTAGGGCATCAAGAACCTGACATGAAAACTACTGAACCAACATGGGAATAGGATCAAAGGGGTCTTCAAATAGATTTCAAAGAATTTAAAGCACAGAAGACCCCACCAAATGAAACCCTAATTAAAAACTAGGGCACCGCAGAACAGACATGCCACGAAAACGATAGCAGAAAGACAAAAACAAACAAGAAAAGTAGGAAAAGGAAAACAAAAAATGGAGAAAGACAAAACAAAACCAAAAAAAACAAAGGAATGAGTGAAGACCCATAAGAAAGGTCTCAAGAATGTGCAAGAACAACATAAATAAGGAAAATGAAAACAACAGAACGAGAAAACAAAAATGCTAAAAGAATAGGAAAATGAACCTACCTCGAAACGCCAACAAGGAAGGTTGAAACTTGATAAAAATCTGCTCACCAAAACGTCTCCACAATCAAATTGTGCTCCTATCGAATTTACTCAGGATCTCATTCGCTAAAACAACTTAGACAATAACGATAATGAGCCAGTTAACCTCGATTAAGGTTTTAAAAATATTTCGCGCGTGTTAGGAGGTTGCAATTAATGTAATAAATGCGGTTAATTGCGAGCAGAACCAAAAATGTAAATGAGTAATCAACCAATGTGGAAATCAAAGGCAGGGCGGACGTGGACGCAGAGCCAGAATAGAACAAGAAACCTTACCCAAGTCTCTTATCCAACTATGAACCTAGTTTCGGTCTCGTGGCAGGGACAGACAACAAAGGGAAACGAGGGCGGAATCGGAACCAAAACCATACCTAGAATTTTTACAAAGTTTCAAGTTTAGTTTTGATTCTGGTTCCACTCCTGGCAAAGGAACAAAACACTGAGACAAGGAAAGCAACAAAAGAAACGATAGGAAGAGGGACCGGAATGAACTCCAGACCCGACCAATACACCAATGAAGACAAAACACAAAGCAAGCGAGTAGGAACGGGATCAAGACCGAAATACAATTTGAAACTTTTGCAAAGTCCCAAGTTTAACTCCAATTCCAGTTCCACTTCCGTCAAAGAAAAAAAAAACACAAGGAACCGAGAAACAACTCAAGGGAAAAACAGACCCAAGAGCGCAAGAAAAACCAAAAGGCAACGAACAAAACAACGAGGCAAGGGCGGGGCTGGAATCGGGACCGAATCCAGACTTGGAACCTTCAAAACTTTTGAGTCCAATTTCCATTCCAACTTTTCTTCCGCCAGACCAAAAAGAAACAAGGACTTAGGAGGAAAAATAATAGCTACTAAGACCCAAAACAAACACCAAGGGAAAAACAAAAATAAGGGGGACCCATTTTGATCCAAAACAAAATGGGGTGGTTATGCAAGGCATAACAAATGGCGACTCAGTTGGGAAAATGGTTTACCCATTTTCAAGACACTAAAGAATTCATTCACCCAAAACCTTTGGTTTATAAACATTCTAACTGAAGTAGGATTAGATATATTGAGCAAGGTTGAGCTGGAATCTCAAATGTAAATCAACATGAACTACTTTGAATCTGAGTGTATGCATATACGGTACATCTTTCTTCATAAAAACTTTCCTTACCCATGAATAACTATACCTAAGACTCAAGATACATAGGTTGAGTCCTTTAACTGTCATGTAATGATATCCTGGGCATTGCTCTGCTACCAGCTAGTCATTCATAGCCCCAACCGAAATACCTCTAGTTCTCTCAAAGTATTGCTCTACTGCCATACAGGCGTCCATAGCCCCGATAGAGATACTTGAATCACCCATTTGATATTGAGTTTTCCTTCTTTCAATAGTTCCCTTTTCTCTTTCTTTTTTCTATTTATAGGCTTCACTTGTAGGAATTCTTTAATAACTTTTCTCAATACTTAGATATAATTAATCTAAAATGTGGGTTGAGAGCTACAGTGGACCTTACGACAGTGTTGGGAATCATATTTTTCACTTGAATCAGAGATACAGCCACCCTAAGACAAATAGGCATTTTACATAGGCAAATGTTTTATCTATTTTGTGACAGATTTCAATCATGGTTCATGAGATTATTTACAATATACCTTATTCTTAATAACTTTTCAAACCATTGTTTAAAATGATCATAAGACAGAAGTTTAGAACGAAATCTTTCAATAGACATAACTAAAAATACCTAAACCAATTTCTCTCCTAGTGCCTTCTGTATACTTTAAATAACAACCCCTTCATTTCAAAATGGAAGAAAATGAAGGTCCCCAATAGAAACAAGACAAAACAAAAAAAATAGCAAGAAAACAAAAGAAAATCAAACAAACAAAAACACCCCAAACAAAAGAACAAATAATTACATATATACAACCAACAGAAAATCAGACCCTCATGGGCCAAAGTAGTGCTTGAGAAACTAACCATTGACAGACAATGGAATGGATTCTCCTGTTAGGGTGCTCAAACGAAAAGCATTCTCACCCAAAATTTCAGCTATCTGATATGGACCCAACCAAAGTTTTTCAAACTTCTAGTGGTCCCCTTTCTTATCCTTAGCATTATCCCATAGCAACACAAGGTCTGATATCCTAAAGGCCTTAATTTTAGCTCTTTTTTCAAACCAATGTTTGATGATAGCTTGATGTTTAGACAACTGATGTAAAGCAGTGTCTCTTTGCTCTTCCAGATTTAGAAAATTGGTTAATCTAACCTCTATCCTATCATCTTTTGAATAGAACCCATGCATGAACTTGAGGATAGGTATCTGCAAATGTATAGGAAATACCGGCTCTTGGTCATAGACTAAATTAAATGGTGAATTCCCTAGGGCGACTTTAATACAAGTTCGATCTGCCCATAAGGAAAATCTTAATTGGGTATGCCAATCTCTAGGGTTGTTTTCTAGCAACTTCTTAATCACTTCCAATAGGTTTTTGTTAGTAGACTCAGCTAGTCCATTCCCCTATGGGTAGTAATTAGATGAATATTTCAATACAATTTTTTGTTCATAAGCCCATTGAATAAACTCAGCAAAAGAAAAAGTAGGGCCATTGTCACATACCAGGGAAAATGGTACTCCAAACCTGGTTATGATGTTTTCCTTGAGAAATTTGATGACCACATCTATGGTGTTGTTTTTACAGGGTTGGGCCTTAGTCTAGCATGTTTAGTAGTTAGTTGCTATCAGAATGAATTTATGAACTGCAGACGAGTTTGGATTAATAACTCCTACAAAATCCAGTTCCCATTGGGAAAATTGTCTTACCTCATACACAGATTGCAAAGGCATCGCTAGATTAAGTTCCCTGGATGCAGAGGTCTGATATGTATGGCATGTCCTCACGTGTTGGTGTGCATATAGGAACACATGGGGCCAATAATAGTCTGATCTAAGAATTTGATGTGCCAAGGAATCGGCAGATCTATGTCTCGTACCATGCCTACCATGAAACTCAGCAATGGCATGCCTAGCTTCTCTCTGATTCAAGCAGCATAGGTAAACACCTTCAAAATTTCTTTTGTACAAGGTCCTCCTTTAAGCATGTAATTAGCACTCTTCATCCTCAATGCTCTCCTTTGAGTAGAATTCATCCCATCTGGGCATTTATTATTAAGGAGGAAGAAGATTAGATATGTATACCAAGGATCCTTAGTAAATAATTTCATTGTGTATTGTTTGCAAGTGATATTCTTATCCACATCCGCCATAGCTTTAGATAAACCTTGGCAACGGACTAGCTTCATTGGATGAATCTCAAGATTATACTCCTGCAAAATGGTCGTCCATTTTCCTCACCTCTCCCCCAGTTCGCTTTGCATGAGGAGAGACTTCATAGTTGCATCAGGAACTATGGAAATCACCTATCTATGAAGGATTTAGTGTCTGAACCTTTTGACTGCTCGTACAAGTGCGAAGGCTTTCTTTTCAAGAGATGGATATCTGAATTTCGCCTTCTTAAATGGGGAACTCATAAAAGCAATAGTTCTTTCATCTACCTCACCTTTTCATTGTGTCAAAACAGTAGCACACAAATGATCATATGAAAAAGAATAGATATAAGAAGGCTTTAAGTAGTAAGCGTTGGTTAGAACTGATGCCTCTAAAACTGACTGTTTAATCTGCAAAAAAGAAAATTTAGCTTCATTACTCCATTCTATCTTTGCATCCTTTTTCATCATTTCATTCAGGGGTTTGACGATCTCCGCAAACCCAGTTATAAATTTCATTTCAAAATTGATCTTTCCAAAGAAAGATCTCATTTCCTTCTTGCTTCCTGGCATTGTCAGCTTTAAAATGGACTCAACTCTGTCAGGATCTATGGATATCCCCTGTTCTAAAATTATGTGACCAAGAAGTTTCCCTTCAGAAACTTTGAACACACACTTTTTTGGGTTAAGAGACACACCATAACTTATACATCGTTTAAGAGCTTTTGCTAAATCCGCAACATGGTCTTCTCTGTTCTTAGAAAACATAGTTAAGTCATCCATATAAATAATGATACATTTACCTATTAGGTCCTTGAATGCCACATCCATTGCACATTGAAACATAGATCCATCATTGATAAGACTGAACGGCATCCTCCGATAGGAAAATGTCCCCCACTTGGTAGTGAAGGAAATTTTCATTCTATCTTCATGACTGACAAGAACTTGATTATATCCTGAATAACCATCCAAAAATGACATCATCCAGGATCCATTAACAGTTTGCAATACCTCATCAAGAGAAGGGAGTAGATAATTATCCTTCTCTGAGGCCTTATTTAGATTTCTAAAATCAACACACAATCTAATCTCACCAATTTTCTTGCGAACAGGAACCAAGTTAGCAACCCAAGTGGAATTTCATCCAAGAAAGATTATCCTTGGGGATAGAAACTTTCGTACTTCCTTCAAAATTAATGGTTTGATTAAGGAATTGACCAGGCGTTGCTTTTCGTGAAAGGGCTTTGATCCTGGTTTCAAGGGTATGGTATGTGTGATCACTAAAGTATCAAAGGTCTTCAAATCCTCGTATCCCCAAGCAATTGTTGCAATTTTCTCTTTCAGCACCTTAATCATTTTGACTTCGATTTCCTCGGGGAAATTTTTTCCTATATACGCATTCCTTTCTGGACCTAAATCAACCAGATTGACAAATTCATATTTCCCTCCATCGCTTTATGTTGGCACCCTTTCACGAGCCTGAGGGTCAGAGTCAAAGATCCTTTCCAAGGCTACCATCCCTTTTGGAATTTTTTTTCTTTTGAAATTGTGTATTCCTTTCGTATCACAATTCTTGGGATCCCAATCTTCATGGTCTCTTTATGATTCATCAATTATTTGTCCCTCAAAGAAATTTGAACTTGTCAAGAAGGAAATTATATGTTGGTCATCATCAAAGACGTAAAAAAATTCGGACATTATTCGGGACAGCTAGGACTGAGACTAACTCCACTGAGAATCTCTTCAACTTGGAGTCTTGCATAGGTTCCAAAATTCTAGCAGCAATAGCAAGGGCATCTGCAATCTGATTGTCTTCTCTGGGGATCAACTTGATGCCAAAAGAATCAAAATCTTCTATTAGGTTCCAAACTTTGTTCCTATATGCAGCCAACCTTTTGTTGTGGCAGGTGTATTGACTGCAGACTTGCTTGACAATAACTTATGAATCTCCCATAACCATGAGAGTTGTAACCTTCTTCTGATGAGAAAACATCAGTCCTCGAGCCAACGCTTCATATTTTTCCACATTGTTCGTGCAGCCAAACTGCAACCTGCAAGAAGCAAAATACGTTTTCCCTTTTGGGTTGGTTATTTCAACTCTAGCTCCAATCCTTGATCTAGAACTAGAGCCATCAAATTTAAGACTCCACAATTGGTCCGGAGCTAGGATTTCTTTCTTATTTGGGACTAGAGGTGATTGTTTGCTAGAAGTGGGTGGCAGCTCAGACTGGTGTTGGCTATCTAGGTTTAAAGGCTATTGTGACCAATGTTTATCAGAAGATTCACCTAGATTCAAAACCTGTTCAGGAACTACTTCCTAAACCTCTTTTTGGATCACTTCACAATTTAGTATGTTTTTCATCAATGCCTTAGGCATTGGAAGGTTATCTAGGGAAGATGTAATAGACAAAAGCTGAGATTCCTCAGTCTTTCTTTGGAGGTTAGAGCATAGAACCTGAGTCTTCTCAAGTTGGGAAGGATCTTCCTCTTGAGTGAGATTGGTTCTTGTTAGGATGGTGGCATCCCTAGCTTCGAATGAAAATTGATTGGTGGATGCTTCAGGTTAGCATTCACAAGTTTCCTCATCCTGGTAGACATGGTTCAAAATATCTATGCAAGGTTGACATGTCAACTCAGAATGACTCTGATGATGAATCTTGCACCAATTGGGGAGCAGCAAACTCCACAGATCAGCCTCTTCTCCTAGAACCAGCCTATCTTATTGCAACTTTTTAATTACAACTTGTTCGTTGACCATGTTCATTGGGTCACTATGTTCTAAAGGAAATGGATCATCAAAATTAAGCATTGAGAAGGTCATGATTTCCTCCCTCTTGTAAACTCCTATCTCGGTTTCGAAGTAAGCTACCTCATTAGGAGTCATAGTCAGTGATCATGTGTTTGAGCCTAGGCTCACTCTCAATCCTAATTTGTGTTGCTACCCCTTTCCATGGCAGCCACATATGTGAGAAGTATAAGGATAGATATCCCCCAATGCTCTTCATTAGGTCTCGCCTTAGAAGCATACCATACATTTATGGGATATCAGCCACTTGGATATCCATATAAGCTTGGATCCTTGGGTCAGATCCAACCTGTACGTGAATTATTTTCAGTTCTCCTACCACATTGACCTTAGTTTTATCCAACTAAATAACCTTTTTGTTAGTCTAAAGCGGATTCAAACCTAATTTTCTACAAATGGAGAATGGCATGACGTTACTTGATGCCCCAAAATCCAAAAGGTAGTTGTACAGATTATTTCCAAATATCCTTAAGCTTAAAAGGAAAGGTGGGTTCCCTGTCTTACCTTTGTACAGGGTTGCATTCATTTTATTTGTGGGAGTCGCCTTATTTTTTCCTTTTGACAGATCTGCCTCCTCTAGGGCTCTCAACACAATTTCTCATTGGGCAGGGCAACACTTCATAATGTCAAAGAATGACAATGAAGTCTTTTGCTTCTACATCTCTGCAATAAAATCAAACTCCATATCGTTTTTCAATGGATACTTAGGAATAAAAGGTGTCTTACCTTTGTTTTGAGATTCAGGTGGCCCCTTTGGTGGTGACGGGTTCTTGTCCGCATTTTGATTAGGTGGGACCATGGTGTTAGGAGGGGAAGATGTGGTAAATGGGCACTTATTTTGATTTCTCGGGAAATGACCTCCTTTGGTTTGGAAGGCCTGAGTGTCATATATATCTTCTACTAGTTCATTTTTTTTGGCTAGGGAATGGAAGTTCTTCATCGAAGATGTCACAAGCCATGGCATTATCTTTGGATCCACCACACTTGTTGGGAGCACCTTGCAAAGGAACATCAACTTGTGCAATCTTGACCATCTTCTCCATTTTTGGGCAGTTAACCTCATAATGAGCTGCAATGTCGTGTAGCCTACACCAATTTGTCATAAAATTGAGATTTGCCACATTTACAGTGTGTGGCTTATCATCACCAGCCTGATAATTATGAGAAACTCCCCCATTGTTTGGCCCAGTATTTCATTGTCTATTGTTGTTAGACCTCCGGTTGTATTCCCTATTCTGATTCTGGTAATTTTGGTTAGGGGAATTCCCATTTTGAAGGTTCCTTTGATTCTGATTGGTGTTCTGATTTTGGTTGGAGTAACCACCCTGGTTAGAATACCCCCCCTGATTTTGGTAATTCAGGTTTTGTTTTTGAGGGGGGTTGTATATGATTTGGGCCATATCATTGGACATCTAAGATAAAGTTTTCTTCATAGTTTCCATTTCATTAGTCAATTGAATAGTTTGTTCACTTTCTGCATTCTTCACAACAAATGGCTGACTGACAGGATTTGACCCTCCAGCTTGATTTTGGTAGTTTTGTGATTGTTGGGAGGAATTTGAAGTCTGATTAGTGAAGAATGGTAGGGCAGGTGGATTTTGTAAGTCTTCCATGAGTCCATATTGGGAAAAAGACATCCTTGGGACTGCATTAAATAGAGGATTTGGATAAGGCATTTGATATTCTATGGAAGGAAGAGCTCCTAAAGTCCCCGATTATAAGCTTATATGTTGTTGCAATTTAATGGCCAGGTGATAAACTTTAGAGAGAGAATTAATGTCAACAGAAGCATACATCCTTTGCAAAAATAGGCCAATCAAGGGATCTACGGCCCTTAAATATTCCAAAATGGCAATATTTTCAACAACCAAGTAAGTATCATGTAGCCTTCAGTACATCCTCTTGAATCTTGTGTTAAACAATGGTAATGGCTCATGGGGTTCTTTTCTTATGGTAGAAAATTGGTGATACAAAATGGCAGGGTCTACGTAGACCCGAAATTGATTGATAAAGGCATTTTCTAAGTCTATCCAACTCAGAATAGACCCCTTGGGTAGATTCAAATACCAATTGTATGCCATGTCACCTAAAGAGTAGGGGAATAATCTACATACAACATCATGGTGGGATACTTGAGCACAAGTACAGGCATCTTTAAATGCCTATATATGCTCTTCAACACTCCTTGATTCTTCGTGCATATATTTGGTACAAAATCTCTCTGGATTCTTGGGGAAATCATGTATACCACCAGCAATAATCCCTAGTGGAGAGGGATTATTCACGAAGAAATCCATGGGTGGCAGTGGAACTGGTTGAACCAGTTGTGGAGTAGGTGGATTTGGTTGTTGAGGTGGTACAGGTGGATTTGGTGGAAACCAAGGTGGAGTAAGTGGTGGTGACAACAGTGGAATCAAAACTCTACGGGCTTGGGTTATGTACCTGACACGGGTTTGGAGTTCAAACAATGGTTCCAGGTTCAGAGAAGATCTAACAACTCTTTCAAACCTTTCTAGTGAGAATGATCCAATTCAAGCTATTTTATTCCTCAGGCCCTCCTTCTAGCGCTAGATCTATTGATGGTCAATTTAGCACAACAACATTAAACTGAATATCTCTATCCTATTTCTCCTGAAAAAGATAATTGATCTAAAACCACCTATCTCCCAAGGTCCTGGTAGTTGGTTCTCAATTGTGTTGGCGTGATTGAGTGGCCAATGCAACTGTAATATTCAAGGGGCTTTACTGGTATAAAGAAATACAAATTGCATCATATCAACTAACTTATGTTGGGGGATATAAATAAATAGAAAAAGATAGAACAGAGCTTCAGAACAACAAAATATGAATATAAACTTCTTCACAGCTAGACATATACCTTAACAATGAGTGTTTCTTCAACTAACCAAAACCATAACATGATGCACTCCATAGCATAACCTACACCATTGCATACATTCATAGTGCAAAATCCAATAATCACAACCATTCATCAAAACTTTACTTCAAGATTGAAACACATCACCCACTCATTGCTAAAATCATATCAATGGACATAAATGAATTCCATTCATAGATAATTCAATGAAATAATCTCATATCCAATTTCCAATATTGATTTGCATCAAATAGAAAACAATTATGCACAAAATCCACTGGCATACGGATGATTATGATTCATTAACATTATCATTCAAATTCAAACTTGACAATAACATGAAACTGTATTAAAAGTGTAAAAGTATCTAAGTACAATAGAGTTTCTCAAAGTATCTTGCTTAAAAACTTATAAAATCCTAAGATTATAGCAACACTATTTTCTATCTCATCAGGTGGCTAATCCTTCTTCAATCAGTCAACCTTTACAAAATGGAGCCCAAAATTACATACAGGCAAGCTATGCACTAATTTCTCTTAATCAAAAATTGAGATCCACTAATCAAGAAATTGGAACTGCATGAGGTGACTTCACGAGGTGATCTTCAGTTCAATGGTTGATGGCCCTGTTATCCAAAATTTCACACCCAAAGGAGGAAGATAGAACTGTTGGATGAGATTTGCAGTTAAACTCATGTCATAACCCTACAAAATAGGAGAGAAGAGAAAAGTTGTCCACCAGGACAAAACATTCCATTGCCAACTCATCCCTGTGTAGTGTAATAAAGAAGGTATTCATCATAACTCATAAACACTTATTGAAGCATATCTACATCAATTCCATCTGCCCAATTATCTTCAAATTTAATTATTTTCAACTCTACGGAAGCAAACTCTTGCATATCTTTTAATTTAATCAACTCCCTCCTAGCAGCCTTTACTTCATCTTTGATGTCCATGAGTCTATCTAACAACAAGTCTCCACCATCATCCTCTTTTCGCATTACCTCCTCAAATCTGTTATTCCATTTCTCCTTTAATTTATAAAGAGGAAGACCTTCTTTAACAGGGATATCCACATTGACCAAAATAGCAATTACTGCTTCTAATTCATCAATCTATTCATTCAAGTCCTTACTAGCTTCTTGAACTTCATTTTTATGTTCATAAATTAATTTAGATCTAAACCTAATTATTCTCATGGTCTTCTCAATGAATTTCTCATTATCCTCATCAAGAATTGATTGCTCCAAAAGAGTTGGCTTGGGCACCTTATTGATGTCCTTTAGTTTCTTGACATGTTCTCTATACTCTTCCTCTTGTTTCTCCAAGACATCAACATGTTGATTCATCTCTTCCAACAACTCCAATGCACCTTCATGAACTTTAAAACCATCCACAAGCATCTCACCAACCCCTTGATTTATTCGATCAATCCATCTATCAAGCATCCCAACTTTACTTCTCATTTGTACCAAAACATTGGCTTCTTTCTTGCTTAGTAAGATTGGGGTCTCTAGAGCAGCAGCTTGTTGAGAAACAGGAGTGGAGACATCCTTCAAGAATTTATGTAACTGATCCAATTGGGCTTTAAGCTCATCCTTCCTTTGTTTATCCTTGATCATCCTAGATTTGGTGGAGGATGCCACAATGTCAATAAGGTTCATTTGTTGATTCCTTGTAGGTCTCCCCAAATTAACAACGCCCAACTGGTAATCAGTCACTTGCATATCTTGTCTATCCTTGTCCACCATAGGGAATGCACATTCAGCTATAATCTTACTTGCATCTGTGAGCTTCGTGGAATGGAGGACCCTCGCCTTTTTCTTGGGCCTCTATTTCTCTATCCCATTCATCATTTCATCCCAATTCAAAGGCTGAGGTTGAACTATTGGCTTCCTCTCAAGGTCTTCTTTCATCCATGTTGGAGTAGTAGGAGTGGTAGCCACTTGTGTAGAAGAAGAAGTAGCAGTGGCAGAGGAAAGAGGTTGAAGAATGGTAGTCTTAGGTTGAGAATCAACCTCTTGTACCTATTGTTCCCTTTTTGCAGCTTCTTTTGCAAGCCTTTCGGCTTCAGCCTTCTCTTTTTTCTCTTGCATATTTTTAGCTTCTAATTTGTTTTCAAACGTTCTTCTTCTAGCCTCCTCTCCTCATACATTTGTTCTCTTTGTCTTTCAAGCTCTTTAACTTTATCCCATGCTTCTTTAGACTTTTTTTCATGCTTAGCAAGTTCTTCAGCCTCCTTTTCTCTTTGCAGGTGTTCTACCTCTTCTTTTCTCCTGTGAGCTTCCTCAAAAGCCTTAAATTTAGCCTCAAGGGCTTTTCTTTCCCTTCTTTGTTGATCTTTCTCCTCTTCTAGCTCATGGATCTTCTGCAACATAGCTAATTTATCCCTCTCCTCTTTTTTCTTGAATTCTTGATCTTTTTGTTGTTGTAGCAAGTCCTCTTTCTCTTTTTTTTTCCTTACTAGTTCTTCCTCCCTAGCGTTAGCCTCAAATTCTTGTTTCTTAGAAAGTGCCTCAGCTTCTACTTTGGCCTCTGCTTCCCTTTTGGAATCTTCAAATAATTTCCATTGTTCCCCAGGAGTGAGGACATTTTCAATTTCCACATCTTCAGTTTCCTCATGGGATACAACCACATGAGTTTCTTTGTTAGATTGGGCGGGCTCAGAATTTCTATCAATATCATGGATTTCAATTTCCTGATCTATCCCTTTTAAGGATTCGGCCTCCTTATGAAGGGTTCCAATTGGCATCTCTTCAATTGGTTGTTCTATAATAGAAGGTTGAGTTGAGGTTTCACCTCCAGCTTCTGTTGTGGCCTCCTCTCCATGTAATTCAGGAACATTTTGAGCAAGAATTGCAGGCTCAAGTTCTTCTCTGGAATTAGGAGGGAAAAATTCCAATGGCTCCTTAGGAGTTGTCTTTCTTTTTGTTCATTTATATACATGGGTTGTACCTGTAGCTTTTCTCTTTTTATAAGTTTGAGTCTCTGGCTCCTTGATCCTCATAACCACCCACTGAATACTCATGTCTAGGACTGGCCTTGCAATTTGTTTGATGTCAATGGATTCATTTGTATCCCAATCCACTAAATCCAAGTCTTTAGTACCTATCTTATCAGCATCATACTAGGGATCCAGGGTTACACCATCATCTGACAATGTGTTAGGAATATCCTCCTTCACCCCATACTCAATCATCAGTGGAATGGACAATATTTCATAATTCATTCTTCTTAGATCATACTAATCCTATAGTTCCATCCAAAAATCCTCAAGCAAATTGAAATGCTTTCCAAAAACTATAGGAAGCAAACCTTGCATCTTGTACTTTGGATCAAAATACTTCCTAGATGTATATAATCCAAACTTCAAATGGATCAGTTCATCACAAATTACCTTGGCTGCCACATTGTGTGCACAACTATACTCACCTAACTTCATGGTAAATTTATGACAACCAGGCTTATGTTTGTTAGCAAACTTGGTGTTGACTCCTATGGCCTGATAAATGAACTCCATCAAAACAATTATGTTATTGCAGCATCTAGGCAATAAATGAGGATGGCCATCAAAACCATCCAGCCTAAAAGAGGTGAACTTGGGGTATTGGATGTACCAATGTCCCTATTTTGCAATGAATGCCTTGGAATCTCTGCTTAGTCTACACCCTGCATCTCCTGTTAGTTGATTAATGATGACATACAAGAATGCATCATTAACTCTTCTATAATGTCTTTCAGAGGTTTGCAAAGTCAGCTGATCATAGTGATCCCACACCTTCTTTTGTCCAGGGGCTTCTCCCAATATCCCAACTACATTTAAACCAAGAAAGATGCCTCTTCTTGCAGTTGCATATATCACATGGGAAGTCATGAAGAATCTTTGTCTCCCTCACTTTAAGCATCTAATTATGTAGGAACTCTGATAAAATCATTGGCCAATCAAATTGCTGCCTGTCATCCAGAATAGTTTGAATGAATGGAAACATCCATTCCTTGAATTGTGAGGAATCTCTCTTCCCAAACACTCTGGAAAGCATCATGATTATGTCACCAATCTCCTTACCAAAATAATCATGATGCTTTCGAGAGTGTTTGGGAAGAGAGATTCCTCATAATTGAAGGAATGGATGTTTCCATTTATTCAAACTATTCTAGATGGAAGGCAGTAATTTGATTGGCCAATGATTTTATTAGAGTGCCTACATAATCAGATGCTTAAAGTGAGGGAGACAAAGAGCTTCTTCATGACTTCCTATGTGATATATGTTGCTGCAAGAAGAGGCATCTTTCCTAGTTTAAATGTAGTTGGGATATTGTGAGAAGCCCCTCGATAGAAGAAGGTGTGAGATCACTATGATCAGCTGACTTTGCAAACCTCTAAAACACATTATAGAATATTTAATGATGCATTCTTGTATGTCATCATTAATCAACTAACAGGAGATGCAGGGAATAGACTAAGCAGAGATGTCATGGCATTCATTATAGAATGGGGACATTGGTACATCCAATACCCCAAGTTCACCTATTTCAGGTTGGTTGGTTTTGATGGCCATCCTCATTTATTGCCCAGATGCTCCAATAATAGAATTGTTTTGATGGAGTTCATTTATTAGGCCATAGGAGTCAACACCAAATTTTCTAACAAACATAAGCCTGGTTGTCACAAATTTACCATGAAGTTAGGTGAGTATAGTTGTGCACACAATGTGGCAACCAAGGTAATTTGTGATGAATTGATCCATTTGAAGTTAGGCTTATATACATCTAGGAAGTATTTTGATCCCAAGCACAAGATGCAAGGTTTGCTTCCTACAGTTTTTGAAAAGCATTTCAATTTGCTCGAGGATTTTTGGATGGACCTACAGGATGAGTATGATCTAAGAAGGAATTATGAAATATTTCCCATTCCAGTGATTTTTGAGTATGGGGTGAAGGAGGATAGTCCTGACACATTGTCAAATGATGGTGTAACCCTGGATCCCCAGTATGATGCTGATAAGATAGGTACTAAAGACTTGGATTCAGTGGATTGGGATGCAGATGAATCCATTGACATCAAAAAAATTGTGAGGCCAGTCCTAGATAGGAGTATTTAGTGGGTGGTTATGAGGATCATGGAGCTAGAGGCTAAAACTTCTAAAAAGAGAAAAGTTGTAGGTACCACCCAGGGATATAAAAGAACAAAAAGAAAGAAAGCTCCTAAGGAGCTATTGGAATTTTTCCCTCCTAATTTCGAAGAAGAGCTTGATCCTGCAATTCTTGCTCAAAATATTCTTGAATTACATGGAGAGGAGGCCACAGAAAAAGTTGTAGAGCCCCAATCCTAATACCTAAAAAACACAATAAACAAACACATAGTTAGATCAAATGCAAGTAAGAATTAAGATTTCCCATGAAATCCATTAGCAATGCTCAAAATAGGAAACAAGAATGAAGAACACAATGAAAGAGCAATGAAATCCTAATTAAGCAAGAAAACTCTTGATCCCATGGGGAAATTGGTGTCAATTTGATGTGAAAATTGGCCCTTTTCCCAACTCCTATGATGCAATGTTGATGAATGATGAAGGTTGATCCACTTTGTTGAAGATTCACTTAAGCTCCATGATGAAAAATCTGCATAACCTAGCTAAGACCTTGATAAAATTGATAAAAATAGATGTGCTTGAGGATAAAATTGAGTATAGTAAACTTGCTCAAATTGTGGATGATCAAATGAGGAGAGAAGCCTCTTATTTATGGAAATACAGGATGGAGAAATACCCAAAACGAAGCAATGTGGGACTAACTTTCAACCAATCGTCAAATTCCACTTGTCAAGATGTGAATGGACAAAGGATGTGCACATTTTCATGAATGTGTCCATAAATGGAATTAGGTGGAATTTGAAAATAGTGAAATGACATGTTTGAGGGGGATGAAATTAAATTAAATGTCACTTAGCTCAATGCACAAGGACATGTAAGAGAAAATGAATATCTTGTTGGAAGGACAAAGTCCATTTGGAGGGGTTTTCAAATTTGGAAGAATATTCTCTAAAGATGCTAAGTTGAGAGAAAATAGAGATTTAATAAATGAATTAAATGTATTTTCATGTACAAGTGGCAAAAGCTAGCGGATGGGACATGAATTAAGATTAAATTTAATCAGGATTTGATTAAATGAGAGGAGATTAGGTGATTTGACAATTTTAAAATAGATTTTAGGATTTAAATAAATCAAAGTTGAGAGGAAAATGATTTAGACTTAGTTAAATAAAGATTTTGATTTATTTAACTAAAGGGGATAATTGTTAGATTAAATCAAATAAGGTTTAATTTATTTAATTTAATAAGATGACCTTAGAGATTTAATCATATAAAATGAATTATTTAATTAAATAGAGACCTAGGGTTAATTAAATCAGATTGATTAATTTAATTAACAAAAGAGAAAGACTTAATCAGATAAATAATGATTTATTTAATTAAGGAAGGAAAATTAATTAATTTAATCAAATAAGGGTATTCGATTAAATGGTTAGATAGAGGGATGATTCGGGATGAAGCGGTGTTAGTAATCAAGATCAAGCGTGTCAGTACATTTTCCATGTCTACATTTTTCCCCTCTTTGAATCGATGCACTCGTTACATTGGTTCAAAGAATAAACTGTCTCAATCAAAAAGTCAAAAAAAATTGATTTCAAAATTTTCCCCACTACTGCCCCAATGAGAGAAAACATGTCGATATACTGCCCCCTCAAGAGATCGGACGAAAATTCAAATTTTTGGGTGATCTCGTGAAAAAAAAAGGACAAGGTGCCCAACAGGTCCAAAAAGGCTCTGGAATGCCAAAAAAATGAGATAAAACTCAAAAAACAGTGCAAAACGGGCCTTCGGTTGGGCAAAAACAGGATTTGGGGACCAAAACCCTAGCAGGATAGCTAAACGGGGTCAAAAAACCCTAATTTTCAGGCTTAAATAGGCCTTGAGGGGCCACTTCCAATTCATTTTCACATTCAGCCTTCGAAGATTTTGCAACTTTGAGCTTTGACACCTTCATGAGATGGCGCAATAAAAACTTCCCTGGCACATTTTCGACAGAGTACGGATACACTAGAGGCTTCCTATTAGTGGACCACTGGTGAGTCAACCTGACTTGACTTCATTTTTTATTTTCATGTGCATTTATTAGGCTAGGAACTTTAGCTTTTAGGAGTGGTCCAATATAGTGCCGCTTTAAACTCTCTTTCGGTGTCGTGTGGCCTCAAACTGCCCCGCAGTCGTGAGTAGCGATGTCGTAGCATAGTTTGGAATTAGGGTTTAAATTCTAAGCCCATCCGCATATGCAAAGTGCGCCTCATGGGTCCTCTTTGAAATTAGGGTTTCCTTTTCAACTAAGCCGCATTCTTAAACTACGATGTCGCGGCGGAATTTGAGGTTCAAACACTCCTAGCGGCGTAGTTTGGAGTTTGCAAATTGTACCGCACCCACAGACAGTGATGCTGAGGTTGCTTCGGGATGCCAAGACAAACCAGGATCAAGATTTTTTTATGATTTTTAACGCAGTGGCTTTCCTAATGCAAGAGGAGGCGATGATACTCTACTCACGTGAGCATAGGTCCTAAGATCTTTTTAGCAGTTTGGATGATCTACCCAATCGATAGCAGTACCTAGGACGGATGGGACTTTGGTACATTGCTTATGCACCGCCCGTGAGGACTCACTTGGGTATGATGACAGCACTCATTGAGAAATGGCATAGCGAGACATCCTCCTTCCACCTCCTAATAGGTGAGGTGAATGTCACACTGGAGGACGTGTGGTGAATCCACAGAGAGCGCGTGATTTACAACGTGGATGTCAGGAGGGAGGCCTGCTATGATATTATGAGCCTTGATGAGATTGTTTTATGTGAGGGTCAGATCGAGTTAGAGTGTTATAGGCTCTCTATGTCACCCTTCCGCTTTGTTATTGTAGCCATCATATCGGGTCTTGTCGCACCAAATTGGTGGGGCTGATATTTTAGTCCTGGATGGGGCCTCACTTGGGAGCGCATGGTTCGGCGATGGACATACTTTGCTTGGGGGCCAGTTCTTCTAGCCTCACTATACAAGAATCTTCATGAGTTTTCCTATCTTGAAAGTCAGGCAATTGGGGCTAGCGTTACACTGCTTCACATCTGGGCTTGGGAGCACATTGTTGTGCTTTGTCCGAGATTCGTTCTAGTTGCGATGGATCCAAATGATCCAGTTGTTTGGTGATACCATGGAGGTGTTTCCTTTACCCACACAGGACAGCATCGGATTCCTCATTGGAGGAGAGTTCTCGATGATATGTGTGCTTTTACTTGGTGTCCATATCTTGGATTGCTCGCATGGTATGACAATGTACAACAGCTTTTTTTTGCCCGCCAGGATAGATTGATGCAGGGCAGGGAGCACACGATGCTTGAGATGTACCTTCCACACAGGGTTCAGAGGCAGTTCAAAGAGCCACAAGATAGGCCAAATGATCAGTATGTGGCCATTTTTGCATGGACCACGAGCCAGAGCTCCTGGGGTCGATATATACCTGCACATGAGGCAGTGCAGAGTTTTATGCAGCTGGAGGCTAGGCTATGGCCATATGATCAAGGACAGGCCAATGTAGGAATGATGTAGGCATATAGAGATTGGTTTTAGCCACCTCTTAGACTGATAGTGCCAAGGACAACATCTACCCGACGTAGAGCCAGAGGCAAGGGAGTAGGACGGGGCCGAGGGGGCGGAGGACCACCAACAGATCAGCTAGATCAAGACAGGGGGCCATAGGATTAGCCACTCCTAGATCCGCAGGTGGGTCAGCAAAGATAGGATCCAGACCTAAGACGGTAGGATCAGGATCAGGGATGACAGGATAGGGTCCTGACACCACCCAGAGAGGGGGGTCAGGATCAGCCAGCCATGTAGCCACCTCTCCAGCCATACCCTAGAGATGGCCAAATTTTGCAGTTACAGGCCCAGGTACAGGCACTAATAGCTGAGAGGGATCAGATGTGGATAGAGCAAGACCAAGCGGTCCAGTAGAGACAGGTTGCGAAGCTACAGGCAGCGGCAGAGATAGGAAAACAATAGAAAATAGAGAGTATGTTTGCATCTTCCTCCCGGAGCACAATATCGCTTTGATCATACAGGGAGGCCATCCAGGAGGCCGACTATTACAAGTCGTATTATTACCAAGCCGTGCCGAGAGTAGCTCGAGTGCCAGATTTTTCATAGAGAATAGGCCACAGACCCGTAGAGGATCACGGGGAGAGAGTAGGTGGCGAGGGTAGCAGCCAGTAGGGCTAGCCTTTAGTTTTGATCAAAGACAGGATTATTTTTGTGCCCCAATGGGCCCTTTGTACTTATGTATTTGATACACACTTGATCTAATTCTTTTGTACCATGATAGTGTATTTATTTTGATGATATATGAGATGAGATGATATTGATCTGATATGATGTGTCCTATTCTACTTTATGCTTTATGGATGGATCTTATTTCTATATGTTGTGCAATGTGATGTAATGATGTTTTATGTTATTTTCTTATATGATGCTTTATGTGATGATGATGCTATGTGATGTGTGACTTTATGATGTGATGCAATGATTATGTGATGTGCATTATTTTGTATGTGATGATGCAAATGAGATGAGATGCTTTCTTTTTCGATATCTTTTATGTTATGATATGATGATGTAAAATGCAATGATTATGCGACTAAAAAATCTATATTATGCCCCTAATGGATGAAATGCCATCTTTTTTCTTATCTTTTCTCATGCATAATATGGTGATGTATTTATATGATGCTTATGATGATGATATGATGCTTATGTATGGTCGATGGATATTATGACAATGATATGATATGATGAATGCAATTGATGTTTTATATGATTTATGAATGTCATGATGCAAGTGAATGCAAATGTGAAAATGATGAAGTGCTTTGAATAACTAATCTATATTATGGAAATGCAATGCATGTGATATGATTTAATATTTCCTATATGATATGATATGCAATATGTTGATGGTTTGTGGATGCAAGATGGATGCATATATGATGAATTTTGATTAACTGTCGTGGTACCATGTTAGCACGAAAGAGGATAGAAGAAAGCAAGAGGTTCCAACAAGACATGAGGTGATGATGATGATGATGATGATTCATACCGAGGAGTTGGGATTTTAAAAGGGCTAATTACCTTATGTTTGATTACACACATAGGCACAATGCATCAAAGTATTAAGAACCAGGATGGCATTGTACTTAGTGTGATGGACTTTGACTCAACAATCAAATAGGAGTATTCATGTTCACACCCGATATACAGAACCTTATTTAGAGTGCAGTTTGGATGTTTCAGAAATCCCAGACCAAAACATAGAAAAGAAAGCCTTCCTATGTGGTCAAAAAGACACCTAAAACACCCTCCCTACAAACCAAGCAAAGCACGCATAACCAAGTTATTTTACAAGAATATTCAACAAACACAACAGATAAAAAGATAATGATTGTTGCCCCATTCCTATCTCTCTAAATCCTTTCGTTTGGATATTATTGAGAAGTTCTTGGAATGAGCATAATAAGATAAGTTCAACAAGATAAAGATAAAGTAAACAAACAAGTTAATTTTCTTCAATACCACTAGCCAAGATTAAAACTATAGTGATGCCTGATATTGATGTCCATTGTAGGAAGGATACATCCTAGGACATGACGATATCAGATGATTGATATGGGATTGATTGGATGATAGGCTATTGACACAAAGAATTAACTAACTATTTTACATACTAACCTATACTTAAGACTTTGACATTTGAGTTTTCACTTTTGACCTGCTAGACTTGTTTCCGGCTGTTTTACCAAAGGTTGAGGATGATGATTGATTTATTATGAGTGAATGTTTATTGTGGGTGAAAGCGAAATGAGACGGATGGATTTTCTCAATTTTTTGGATGTTTTTGATGTTTTTGAAATGTTTTGAGGCTGTTTTTAGTATTTTCAATATTTTACAAATGTGTTGATTTTTTTAATTTTCAAATATTTTGGGGTTTTTTGAGATTTTATGAATGTTTTTGGATTTTGATATGTTCTAGATGTTTTTGGATTTTTGCATGATTTTGATAATTTGGATGAGGATATGTGTGACGATGTCAGTGATCTGTTTTGGGATCTTGTTGAAAACCAAGCCAAGGTTGATTGATCAGATTGATGGATTGATGATGATAACATTGTTGAGGATACACAACAATGCCAGGATTTGATTGATCGGGATTGATGATGATAATATTTTTGAGAATGCACAACAATGCAAGGATTAGAATGGATATCCCAAGATGATGATGGATTGATTGGATTTGATTGGTCAGGATTGAAGCTTGATTTGGAACAAAATTGTTTTGAATGATTTGATGTGATGCTAAAGTGCAAATTAGATGTGACTGATATTTGATTGTTTTGATTGATGTTTGATGAAAGATGAAGCTTGATAAGGAACATCTTCTCGTAAAAATATGCCATGGGCTAGTTATTTGGATTTTGGCTCACAACTGCTTGATCAATTTGATTTCACATTTTTCCAATGTTCGAATCACCACATAAGTTGGAGGATATAGATCAAGACTTATTCCCAAAGCAAGATGTAAATATCTACCCCCAGTGTCTAGCAATGTATGGAATGCCATGGGTGGATGCTTGGATAGGTGTATGGATGGATGGATATGGATTATCTTGTGATAAGATAAGGTGTTTAGATAAAGAATGTTCATTGGATAATGCTTCATGGCTCAGATAATGTTGGGTAAGCTAATGAAAATGACTCATGTCAAAATGTCTACCATAAGCAAGTGTAAAGTGTACACCAAACTTTATCAGGATCAAGATAATGTGGAAGATGGATGTAGATGGGTTGGATAAAGGGTTCATGGATGAATGGATTTATTATGGATGAGATGGATGGAATGTTGGATTTATTATAGATGGAATGAGATGCTTTCACCTGAACTGGTGCACGCAAATGCTCGATTCTACACATGACGCATGTTTTCCAAGTTTTCATCATGGTACCTATCTAAAGCACCACCATAGTGGTTTTCACTAGACGACGATTTTTTATTATTATTATTTTTTACTATTTTCAAGATTTTTTAGATTTTTTTTTGAATATTTTTGAAAGATTTTAAGCTTATGTTGAACCACCTGGTGGTGTCGATGTAGATGCTTTTTTCATAATGTTTCATTGATATCCTGCTTGAAGAAGTTGCTTTGCCAAGATACGTGCACTTGAATGCAAATTTTGAGATTCCTAATCTGCTTTATTGATACCAAAGTTAACTTTGTCTTTGTGCACACATCGCAATAGAGTGCCTTCTGAATCCTTATGATGAAGGGTGGTTTCCAATACATGGTCAATGTGAGAATTGGGTATCATGTGTGGAGGCATGGATGGAGTGTGTTTAGGGATAAAATATGGATTGGTTGATAGTTTGGAACCTTTGACTTTCCAAACTTGGTAAGATGAGCAATGACAGGTGGATACAAAAGTGTGAAGGGAATTAGGACCAACAACTTGATATACTTTGTATGTTGCCTAAGAAGCTTGCTTTTTCCTTTGTGGACATCTTTGATGGATACTTTTCCCTTTTTTATTTTTCCCCATAGTTTCTTTGACTGATGGAGTTTGATAGGGATACTCTTTCCTTGTATTCTTTGGTATCCATGTGTAGTTGATTTTTCCATTATGCTTCTCAACTTCTTTTGCTTTGATGATGTTCTTCTTGCTTTGATTTACATCCTTCTTTTGATGTTGGTCCCAATTTATGGATGGGGTGATGGGTGAATGAAGATTCATGGCGTGGTTGGTTGCAGTATTGGCATCGATTTCATCATAAGGATTCTTCGTGCTCCCTATGTTGATGTTTTCTTGAGATGAAGTTGCCTCCAGTATGGTGGTAGTAGCACCTTTGTTCTTTGATTCTTCCTATTTTGAGATGTCTTGTTCAATAAGCATTCTCTGATAAATGACCATTGCAGATGACGTTATTTCAATTTGCTACTCTACTAACTCTGGGATATCTTGTTTTGTTTGACTTATTTCCTTGAGTGGGTAAGGTTGGATACCTTCATACGTGATGTCCATAGTCTAAATTTTGGATGATCTTATGTTGACAATTCAGTTTGACTGTAGGAATCAATAACCTGCTCTTTTTGTGTAATAATGTCAGGGGTAAAAGAATCTTGTTTTGAATGAAAATCATCTACGTGTCCCTCCACAGAAAGCATCTCATGGGTAGGTGGAGGATTATGTGCTATGTGGATGTGATCATCATTTGTGACATCTTGTATAGATAGGAGAGTGTCCATTAGATCATTGTAGTATCTTGGAGATACAAATTCTTGATCTTGATTAATGTTGTAATTACTTTTGACATACTTTGGATCAAGTTCTCGACATGGGTTAGTTTCAAAGAATGAATGGCTTATAAAGGGTTCTTGGATATCTTCATTAGGCATAGGAAGTGGCTCAAATGTCATGAGATCAAAGGATGTCCATATGTTTTGGAAAGAATCATTGTTAGACCTTGGTGAAAGATGTTGATCATGTTTTGGAATAAATTCTATAGATATGTCCCCTAACTCATTGGGTGATGTAGCGAGATTTTCAACATGATTATTGGTCGGGAGTTTATCATTGCTATCGTTAGTGGTTGGATCTTGATCATTGTTCCCAATAGTTATTATTTTCTGAGCAATAAGGTCCTAGATGATATTTTTGAGCCTAATGCAATTTGATGTTGTGTGTACCTTTGTTTTGTGATAATCACAAAGGTGATTTTCATTGTACCACAACGGTTTTACTAAGGGATCTTGATAATTGTCATAGATGGGAACTGTGATGATTTTTTCCTACACCAACTGTTGCATGATCGATTCAATTGGTTTCCCAAGGGGTGTGTATTTTTGTTTGTTACCTTGCAAGATTTTAAATTGACCTTATGGTGATTGGTTTTGGAGATGTGGTGATTGATCTAGGACAATGTTCTTATTTTGGATGATGTTTAGATTTGGCATGATAGGTTGGATTTGAACATTGTTTTGGTTTGGAATCACATTGCCTAGATTTAGGTAACTTTGATTTTGCATTGTGTTACCTTGACTTGGATCAATACATGGAGTTGTTAACATATTGCTTGGACTTTGAATAACATTGGTGTGATTTGCAAATGTATCTATCCCAAAGTTTTCCAAGTGTGGATTTAAAATGTTCATGTTTGTAAAACTTGGTGTATTCATATTTGGCCTGTATAGATTTGGTGGGATGATGTTTTGTTGAACACTCATGCATTGATTGCTTGGTTGATAGATTTGTAGGTTTGAACTTTGATTTAAATCTACCATAGGGAAAGGTGTTCCAAGATTTAGATTGGGCATACTCACATTTGTTGTACCATTGATTTAGATTGTACATAGTGTCTCAAATGATTTCATGCAAGATCAAAATCCAGAAACCAAAGTCAAAAGCTCTTAGTTCAAAACAACATCAAAAGCGTCTCTCAACGCTGTACGAATTCAAACGAAGATTACTTTTCAAATTTTATAGAAGAGTTTCGTGAAATAATCCCAGATTGTACTCATTCTATTATTGTCAAAATCCAAATCTTTTTTGGGAATATGAGCACCTTGTTTAGAGTAAAGCATGTTCTTCAAAACCGAGGTCTTGTAAACAAGAGTCTTTCTAGGTACACATAGGATCAAATCAAAACCTTCATCCATCTTTCAAACACCAAACCAAGATCATCTCACCAACAACTCTTGAAAATTTTGAAATCATCCTTCATGCTAGACTTTGTGGAAAATCCATGAATCAAAATCAAATCAAAATATTTGAATTAACATCAAAATCATCTTGTTTAGCTAGGTATATGTAGATGCATCCTTCATACGCTTAGTTAAATTGTCATCAAATCATCTTGTTTACTTAGGTATATGTAGATGTATCATTCTCCATATGCTTAGTTGAATTATCATCTTGTTTGGTTAGGTGTGGGTAGATGAATCATTCTCCCTACACTTAGTCAAATTATCATCTTGTGAACAAGTCTATCACATAGATAACATCCAACATCTTGAGATCCATTTGTTCATTATCCAAAATCAAAGCAATCCAAAAAACCAAATCAAGGTCAAAATCCAAGAATACAAGAATCTAAAATCAAAATCAAAATATAAAACAAATCCAAGAATCCAAAAAAGTACCAAAAGTCTAGCATCCCCTCAAGATCTTCTAAAGATTTCAAATCATTCATATCACCCATCTTTCACACATTTTCATCATCGCCCTTTTGATCCTTAAAACATCCTAAATTATCTCTTTTGTACCTAAAGTTAGATCAATCCAAAGAATTAGAGATTCATCTCCCCCATACTTGAAAACCGATCCCTATTTTATGGTGCAAACTAGAGAAGAACATGGAATATAAACTCAATTCATTCATCATGAGTGGTCTAAATCAACTAAACTATCAAAGCCTTACAATGCCAATTGACTATCAAAACTCACATTTATACAATCTATACATGGGATCATTATCTCCTACAAACCTCAATGGTACAACAAATGTGACTATGCCCAATCTAAATCTTGGAACACATTTCCCTATGGTAGATTTAGCTTTTGAAACTAGATGTCCAATGTCTTAACTTCTTCCTATCCCACAAAGTACATTATGTGGAACTTTGATGAAATCAAGGCAAAAGTTACCTACTGTTGACTTTAGCAAGAAAATTGAGATATAAATCCAAGTGTTTAGAAACCTCTGAGGATAGAATCCCAAGGGCAAGAAATAACACATGAATTTTTTCAAAGATATTTCCCTCCTAAAGGGTCTGAAGTTTCATGATAATGTTGATTTTTTTTTGTTCAAATGTTTACAAACAAGCAAGGTGTTTTGTTTCCAAGAACATGCACAATCCTATGGCTATGAAAGACTGTATTTGTTGAATCCCCACTTGGACAAGTCCAGCTATGCCTACTTTTAGTGAATGGTTAGATACTTGACCCCACTAGCTCCCCTCCACGACACTCACTTATATGAGGCAACCAAGTATCAGTACCCACGAAACTCCAATGGAATACTTTCCATTTCTACTAAAAGTCGTAAAAGTGGGGCGGCTTCAAAACGACCATTCTTGCACCAAAAAATAGATCAAGGATTTTGGCCTTTTTCTAAACAAGGGTTTTAATATGGACTTTTCCTTCATGGGGGATCACCCATTCGGCGAAAGACCATTGTTTCCCTTCTCGTCGGGATAACCATCATGATTCTTTCCTTTCAACAAGAACCCACACTTATATACCGATTGGAAGTTGCTTGTCTTTAGCGTGTTGTCAGTTGGGTTGTTCCCTTGGGTGATTACTTTTTCCCACAAGGCAGACCCTCTAGATAAACAAAAGCGAGCAAACATATTTGTAGTTCGATCGGTTTTTGTTGAGTAACAAAGAGAGAACACACGCAATATGTTTCACTCACACTCGCAAGATGTGTTCAATTTTAATCCCAAAAGAAATGTGGAGGCAATTACTTTACCCAACTTAAGATCACCAAAAAGTCTTTTGATTCTCAAGATCGTCATGAGATGCGAGAGAAGCGCATACGTCTTTTCGATGGTATTACTTTGGGTAAGTACTTACAAGACAAATTAGCACATGTTCATTTTAAATCCACAAAGCAATTATTTGACTCTTTTTTTATTTAGAGCACCAAAATGAGATATGAAAGTTGTCTTGTTCAATTGTTAATTCTCAAACCAAATCTAGTGAGTTTGTCCTAAAGTTCTTTTTAAGCCCTTTGTAGAAAAATTGAAAGCCTTTGTATTGTTCTTTTTAGAGCCCCAAAGAAATTTAGTATGTCCTAAGCACATGAAAAGAAATAAATCCTTAGGGGAAATTGTGAATTCTTCAAAAGTGTTAAACAAATACTAAATTGTTCAAAAACACTTGATATCATGAGATGATGATGTCATTATGAAACTTCCACTAGGTTTCTTTTCTTCACCTTTGATTGAGCCACCCTACAAAAAACCAGTTAGAACTGCAAAACAGAGGTCAAGAAAGCAATTAATAACCCAAATGATCAAAATTAAAAAAACACGTGTCATAAAAAACTGAAATTTCAATTTTTACTTCAATCCAGCGGCGAAGTCTGCACAGGCGATGCAGTTTCAGGAACCTATCGGTGCTATATGGCACTACTAATTCTACAAACGGTGCTCTATGGAAAAGCAGAGAGCATGATTGCATCGAACTTTTACCCAACGGTGCAATTTGGAGTTTAAAAAAAATTCAGCGACTTCGAATTGACCTAGAGGCGGAGTTAGAACTTTTGAATTCTGGGTGGGAAAGACACAGTGGCGTGGTCTGAAGTTTGAAGTGGTGTTGTATGGAGAAGCTAGACTGCTAGCGGTTATATATGGTGATGCTGGACTGATAGCGGTGTAGTTCCCTGTAGACACACAAAAACAAAGAAAAGCACATAATTTTTGATAAAAACATTATTTAAACTTGAGATGAGCCCTCCTTCTAGTGCCAAAATGTAGAACCCCAATCCTAATACCTGCAAAACACAATAAACAAACACATAGTTAGATCAAATGCAAGTAAGAATTAAGATTCCCCGTGAAATCCATTAGCAATGCTCAAAATAGGAAACAAGAATGAAAAACACAATGAAAGAGCAATAAAATCCTAATTAAGCAAGAAAACTCTTGATCCCATGGGGAATTGGTGCCTATTTGATGTGAAAATTGTCCCTTTCCCAACTCCTATGATGCAATGTTGATGAATGATGAAGGTTGATCCACTTTGTTGAAGATTCACTTAAGCTCCATGATGAAAAATCTGCATAACCTAGCTAAGACCTTGATAAAATTGATGAAAATAGATGTGCTTGAGGATAAAATTGAGTATAGTAAACTTGCTCAAATTGTGGTTGATCAAATGAGGAGAGAAGCCTCTTATTTATAGAAAGACAAGATGGAGAAATACCCAAAATGAAGCAATGTGGGGCTAACTTTCAACCAATGGCTAAATGCCACTTGTCAAGAAGTGAATGGGCAAAGGATGTGCACATTTTGATGAATGTGCTCATAAATGCAATTAGGTGGAATTTGAAAATAGTGAAATGATATGTTTGAGGGGGATGAAAATGAATTAAATGCCACTTGGCTCAATGCACAAGGACATGTAAGAGAATGAATATCTTGTTGGAATGACAAAGTCCACTTGGAGGAGTTTTCAAATTTGAAAGAATGTTCTCTAAAGATGCCAAGTTGAAAGAAAATAGAGATTTAATAAATAAATTAAATATATTTTCATGTGCAAGTGGCAAAAGCTAGAGGATGGGACATGAATTAAGATTAAATTTAATCAAGATTTGATTAAATAAGAGGAGATTAGGTGATTTGACAATTTTGACTTAAATTTTAGGATTTAAATAAATCAAAGTTGAGAGGAAAATGATTTAGACCTAGTTAAATAAAGATTTTGATTTATTTAACTAAAGGGGGTGATTGTTAGATTAAATCAAATAAGGTTTAATTTATTTAATTTAATAAGATGACCTTAGAGATTTAATTAAATAAAATGAATTATTTAATTAAATAGAGACCTAGGGTTAATTAAATCGGATTGGTTAAATTAATTAACAAAACAGAAAGACTTAATCAGATAAATAATGATTTATTTAATTAACGGAGGAAAATTAATGAATTTAATCAAATAAGGGTATTCAATTAAATGGTTAGACAGAGGGATGATTCGGGATGAAGCGGTGTTAGTAATCAGGAACAAGCGTGTCGGTACATTTTCCATGTCTACAGAAGCTACAAGTGAAACCTCAACTCAACCTTCTCTTACAGAACAACCAATTGAAGAGATGCCCACTGGAGCCCTTCATATGGAGGTTGAATCCTTAAAAGGGAAGGAGTAGGAAATTGAAATCCATGATATTGATATAGATTCTAAGTCCACCCAATCTGACAAAGAAACTCATGTGGTTGTATCCCATGAGGAAATTGAAGATGTGGCAACTAAACATGTCCTCACTCCTGAGGAACAGTGGAAATTATTTGAAGATGTTAAAAGGGAAGCAGAGGCCAAAGCACAAGCTGAGGCATTTGCTAAGAAACAAGAATCTGAGGCTAAGGCTAGGGAGGAAGAACTAGCAAGGAAACAAAAAGAGAAAGAGGACTTGATGGAATAGTAAAAAAAGCAAGAATTGAAGACCAAAGAGGAGAGGGATAAACTGGCTATGTTGTAGAAGATCCATGAGCCAGAAGAGGAGAAAGCTCAACAAAGAAGGGAAAGAGAAGCCCTTGAGGCTAAATTTAAGGCTGTTGAGGAAGCTCGCAGGAGAAAAGAAGACGAAGAACACCTGCAAAGAGAAAAGGAGGATGAAGAACTTGCTAAGCATGAACAAAAGTCTAAAGAAGCATGGGATAAAGTTAAAGAGCTTGAAAGACAAAGAGATCAAATGTATGAGGAGAGGAGGCTAGAAGAAGAATGTTTGAAAAAGGAATTAGAAGCTAAAAAGATACAAGAACAAAAAGACAAGGCTGAAGCCGAAAGGCTTGCAAACGAAGTTGTAGAAAGGGAACAACAACAGGTACAAGAGGTTGATTCTCAACCTAAGACTACCATTATGCAGCCTCTTTCCTCTGCCACTGCTGCTTCTTTTTCTACACAAGTGGATACCACTCTTGTTGCTCCAACATGACTGAAACTATACCTTGAAAGGAAGCAAATAGTTCAACCTTAGCCTTTGAATTGGGATGAAATGATGAAGGAGATAGAGAAACAAAGGCCCAAGAAAAAGGCCAGGGTCCTCCATTCCATGAAGCTCACAGATGCAGGTGAGATTATACCTTAATGTGCACTACCTATGGTGGACAAGGATATACAAGATATACAAGTGATTGATTACCAATTGGGCATTGTTAATTTGGGGAGACCTACAAGGAATCAACAAATGAACCTTATTGGCATTGTGGCATCCTCCACCAAATCTAGGATGATCAAAGATAAACAAAGGAATGATGAATTTAAAGCCCAATTGGATTAGTTACATAAATTCTTGAAGGATGTCTCCAATCCTGTTTCTCAACAAGTTGTTGCTCCAGAGACCTCAGTCTTACTAAGCAAGAAAGAAGCTGATGATTTGGTACATATGAGAAGTAAAGTTGGGATGCTTGATAGATGGATTGATCGACTTAATCAAGAGGTTGGTGAGCTGCTTGTGGATGGTTTTAAAGTTCATGAAGGTGCATTAGAGTTGTGGGAAGAGATGAATCAACATGTTGAAGTATTGGAGAAACAAGAGGAAGAGTATAGAGAGCATGTCAAGAAACTAAAGAACATCAGTAAAGTGCCCAAGCCAACTCTTTTGGAGCAATCAATCCTTGATGAGGAGAATGCAAACTTCATTGAGAAGACCATGAGCATAATCAGGTTTAGATCTAAATTCATTTATGAACATAAAAATGAAGTTCAAGAAGCCTGTAAGGATTTGAATGAATAGATTCATGAACTAGAAGTAGTAATTGCTATTTTAGTCAATGTGGATATCCCTGTCAAAGAGGTATTCCTCTTGATAAATTAAAGGAGAAATGGAATAATAGATTTGAGGAGGTAATGCAAAAAGAGGATGATGGTGAAGACTTGTTTTTAGATAGACTCATGGACATCAAAGATGAAGTAAAGGTTGCTAGGAGGGAGTTGATTAAATTAAAAGATATGCAAGAGTTTCCTTCCGCAGAGTTGAAAAGAATCAAATTTTAAGATAATTTGGTAGATGGACCTGAAGCAGATATGATTCAACAAGTGTTTACCAATTATGATGAATACCTTCATGAGAAAACTACGTAGGGATGAGTTGGCAATGCAATGTTATGTCCTGGTGGACAACTTTTATCTTCTCTCCTATTTTGCAGGGTTATGACATGAGTTTAACTGTAGATCTCATCCAGCAATTCTATCTTCCTCCTTTGAGCATCAAATTTCGGATAACAAGGCCATCAACCATTGAACTGAAGATCAGCAAGTGAAGTCACCTCATGCAGTTCCAGTTCCTTGATTAGTGGATCTCAAATTTTGATTGAGAGAAATTAGTGCATAGATTGCCTATATGCAATTTTGGGCTCCATTTTGTAAAGGTCAGTTGATTGAAGAAGGATTAGCCACCTGATGAGATAGCAGATAGTGTTGTTATAATCTTAGGATTTTATAATTTTTTAAGCAAGATACTTTGAGAAACTCTATTGTACTTAGATACTTTTACACTTTTAATACAGTTTCATGTTATTGTCAAGTTTGAATCTAAATGATAATGTTAATGAATCATAATCATCTATATGCCAGTGGATGTTGTGCATAATTGTTTTCTATTTGTTGCAAATCAATAGGGGAAACTGGATCTAAGATTATTTCATTGAATTATCTATGAATGGAATTCATTTTTCTATTGATCTAATTTTAGCAATGAGTGGGTGATGTGTTTCAATCTTGAAGTAAAGTTTTGATGAATGGTTGTGATTATTGTATTTTGCACTATGAATGTATGCAATGGTGTAGGTTATGCTATGGATTGCATCATGTTATGGTTTTGGTTAGTTGAAGAAACACTCGTTGTTAAGGTACATGTCTAGATGTGAAGGAGTTTATATTCATATTTTATTGTTTTGAAGCTCTGTTCTATCTTTTTCTATTTATTTATACCCCCCAACATAAGTTATTTGATATGATACAGTTTGTATTCCTTTATACCAGCAAGGCCCCTTGAATATTACAGTTGCATTGGCCACTGAATCACACCAGCACAGTTGAGAACCAACTACCAGGACCTTGGGAGATAGGTGGTTTTAGATCAATTATCTTTTTCAGGAGAAATAGGATAGAGATATTATGTTTAATGTTTTTGTGTGAAATTGACCATCAACAGATTTGGCGCTAGAAGGAGGGCCTGAGAAACAAAATTGCTCGAATTGGGTCATTATCACCAGAAAGGTTTGAAAGAGTTCTTAGATCTTCTAAGAATCTAGAACCATTGATTGAACTCCAAACCCCTATCAGGTACAGACCGCAAGGCCGTAGAGTTTTGATTCCACCGTTTTAACCACCACTTACTCCACCTGGGTTTCCACCAAATCCACCTGTACCACCTCAGCAACCAAATCCACCTATTCCACAACTGGGTCAACCAGTCCCACCACCACCCATGGCTTTCTTCATGAATAATCCCTCTCCACTAGGGATTATCCCTGGTGGTATACATGATCTGCCCAAGAATTCGAAGAGATTTTGTTCCAAATATATGCACAGAGATTCAAGGAGTGTTGAAGAGCATATACAGGCATTTAAAGATGTTTGTACTTGTGCTCAAGTAACCCACCATGATGTTGTATGTAGATTATTCCCCTACTCTTTAGGTGACATGGCATACAACTGGTATTTGAATTTTCCCCAGGGGTCTATTATGAGTTGGACAGACTTAGAAAATACCTTTATCAAATCAATTTTGGGTCTACATAGACCCTACCATTTTGTATCACCAATTTGCTACCATAAGAACCCTATGAGCCATTACCATTGTTTAACACAAGATTCCAGAGGATGTACCGAAGGCTACAGGATCCTTACTTGGTTGCTGAAAATATTGCAATTTTGGCATATTTAAGGGTCGTAGATCCCTTGATTGGCCTATTTTTGCAGGGGACGTATGTTGTCACTGACATTAATTCTCTATATAAATTTTATCACCTGGCCATTAAATTGCAACAACAAACAAGCTTACAATCAGGGACTTTAGGAGTTCTTCCTCCCATAGGATATCAAATGCCTAATCCAACTCATCTATTTAATACAGTCCCAGGGATGTCTTATTCCCAATATGGACCCATGGTTTAGTTACAAACTCCAACTCCCCTACCATTCTTCACTAATGGGACTCTAGATTCCTCCCAACAATCACAAAACTACCAAAATCAAGCTGGAGGGTCAAATCCTGTCAATCAGCCATCTATTGTGAAGACTACAGAAAGTGAACGAACTGTTCAATTGACTAATGAAATGGAAACTCTGAAGAAAACTTTATCTCAGATGTCCAATGATTTGGCCCAACTCAGATACAACCCCCCTCAAAACCAAAACCAGAATTACCAAAATCAAGGGGGGTATTCTAATCAGGGTGGTTACTCCAATCAAAATCAGAACACCAATCAGAACCAAAAGAACTTACAAAACAAGAATTCCCCTAACCAAAATTACCAAAATCAGAATAGGGGATACAACCAGAGGTCTAACAACAATAGAAAATGGACTACTGTGCCAAACAATGGGGGATTTTCTCATAATTATCAGGCTGGTGATGATAACCCACACACTGCAAATGTGGCAGATCTCAATTTTATAACAAATTGTTGTAGATTGCATGACATTGCAGCTCATTCTGAGGTTAACTACCCAAAAATGGAGAAGATGGTCAAGATTGTACACGCCGATGCTCCTCTACAAGGTTCTCCCAACAAGTCTGGTGGATCCATAGATATTTCCATGGCTTATGACATCTTCGATGAAGAACTTTCATTCCCTAGCCAAACAGAAAATGAACTAGTAGAAGATATATATGACGCTCAAGCCTTCCAATCCAAAGGAGGTCATTTCCTGAGAAATCAGAATAAGGGCCCATTTACTACATATGCCCCTCCTAACACCATGGTCCCACCTAATCAGAATGTGGACAACAACCCGCCACCACCAAAGGGGCCACCTGGATCTCAAAACAAAGGTAACCCACCTTTTATTCCTAAGTATCCAATGAAAAATGATATGGAGTTTGATTTTATTAAAGAGAAGCAGAAGCAAAAGACTTCATTGTTATTCTTTGACATTATGAAGTGGTGCCCTGCCCAACAAGAAATTGTGTTGAGAGCTCTGGAGGAGGCAGATCGGTCAAAAGGAAAAAATAAGGCGACTCCCACAAATGAAATGAATGCAGCCCTCTACAAAGGTAAGACAGCGACCCCACCTTTCCTTTTAAGCATAAGGATATTCGGAAAGAATCTACATAACTGCCTTTTGGATTCTGTGGCATCAAGTAATGTCATGCCATTCTCCATTTGTAGAAAATTAGGTTTGAATCAGCTTCAGAATAAAAAAAAGGTGATTCAGTTGGATAAAACTAAGGTCAATGTGGTATGAGAACTAAAAAATATTCACGTACAGGTTGGATCTGACCCAAGGATCCAAACTTATATGGATATCCAAGTGGCTGATATCCCAGAAACGTATGGTATGCTTCTAAGTCGATACCGAATGAAGAGCATTGGGGGATATCTATTCTTAGACTTCTCACATATGTGGCTACCATGGAAAGGGGTAGCAACACAAATCAGGATTGAGAGTGAGCCTAGGCTCAAACACGTGATCACTAAATACAACTCTCCTAACGAGGTAGCTTACTTCGAAACCGAGATAGGAGTTTACAAGAGGGAGGTTCCTCATTTCTTTCTTTCCACAGATGCCACAATATTTCATTAGCTAAACAATGCCAAAACAAATTGCATTATTTCCCATATATTATTTATGTTTTCTTTTTCCTTAATTGCTTTTTGGATATTTGTATGATTTCCCTACTTTTGTAATTGAAAAAACATTTTTATTCATGACCTTCTCAATGCTCAATTCTGATGATCTATTTCCTTTAGAACATAGTGACCCAATGACCACGGTCAACTAGCAAGTTCTAATTAAAAAGTTGCAACAAGATAGGTTGGCTCTCGGAGAAGAGGTTGATCTGTGGAATTTGTTGCTCCCCAATTGGCGCATGATTCATTATCAGAGTCATTCTGAGTTGACGTGTCAACCTCGCATAGATATTTTGAACCATGTCTGCTAGGATGAGGAAACTTGTGAATACCAACCTGAAGCACCCACCAATCAATTTTCATTCAAAGCTAGAGATGCCACCATCCTGACAAGAACTAGTCTCACTCAAGAGGAAGATCCTTCCCAACTTGAGCAGACTCGGTTTCTATGCTCTAACCTCCAAAGAAAGACTAAGGAATCTCAGTCTTTGTCTGTTACATCTGCCCTAGATAACCTTCCAATGCCTAAGGTGTTGATGAAAAACATACTAAATTGTGAAGTGATCCAAAAAGAGGTTCAAGAAGTAGTTCCTAAACAGGTTTTGAATCTAGGTGAATCTTCTGATAAACATTGTTCGCAATAGCCTTTAAACCTAGGTATTCAACACCAGTCTGAGCTGCCACCCACTTCTAGCAAGCAATCACCTCTAGTTCCAAATAAGAAAGAAATCCCAGCTCTAGACCAATTGTGGAGTCTTAAATTTGATGGTTCTAAATCTAGATCAGGGAGTGGAGTTGGAGTTGAACTAACCAACCCGAAAGGAAAAACGTATTTTGCTTCTTACAGGTTGCAGTTTGGTTGCAAAAAAAATGTGGCAGAATATGAAGTGTCGGCTCGAGGACTAATGTTTGCTCATCAAAAGAAGGTTACAACTCTCACGGTTATGGGAGATTCAGAAGTTATTGTCAATCAAGTCTGCAGCCAATACATCTTTTAACAAAAGGTTGGCTACATACAGGAACAGATTTTGGAACCTAATAGAAGATTTTGATGCTTTTGGCATCAAATTGATCCCCAGAGAAGACAATCAAATTGTGGATGCCCTTGTTGTTGCTGCTAGCACTTTGGAACCTATGCAAGACTCCAAGTTGAAGAGATTCTCAGTGGAGTTAGTCTCAGTCCCAGTCGTCCCGGATAATGTCCAAAATTTGCAGGTCTTTGATGATAACCAACATATACTTGCCTTCTTGGCAAGTTAAAATGTCTTTGAGGAAAAATTAATTGATGAATCAGAAAGAGACCACGAAGATTGGGATCCTGAGAATTGTGATACGGAAGTAATACTCAATTTGAAAAGCAACAGCATTCCAAAAGGGATGGTAGCCTTGGAAAGGATCTTTGACTCTGACCCTCAGGCTCGTGAAAGGGTGCCAATAGAAAGTGATGGAGGGAAATATGAATATATCAATCTGGCTGATTCAGGTCTAGAAAGGAATGTGTATATAGGAAAAACTTGCCCCGAGGAAATTAAAGTCAAAATGATTAAGGTGTTAAAAGAGGAAATTGTAGCAATTGCTTGGGGATATGAAGATTTGAAGACCTTTGATACTTCAGTGATCACACATACCATACCCTTAAAACCAGGATCAAATCACTTTCGCCAAAAGCAGGGCCTGGTCAATGCCTTAATCGAACCATTAATTTTCAAGGAAGTATAAAAGATGCTATCTGCAAGGATAATATTTCCAGTACGACATTCCACTTGGGTTGCTAACTTGGTTCCTGTTTGCAAGAAAAGTGGTGAGATTAGATTGTGTGTTGATTTTAGAAATCTGAATAAGGCCTCAGAGAAGGATAATTATCTTCTCCCTTCTCTTGATGAGGTATTGCAAACTGTTAATGGATCCCGGATGATGTCATTTTTGGATGGCTATTTGAGATATAATCAAGTTCTTGCCAGTCATGAAGATAGAATAAAAATTTCCTTCACTACCAAGTGGGGGACATTTTCCTATCGGAGGATGTCGTTTGGTCTTATCAACGTTGGAGCTATGTTTCAGCGTGCAATGGATGTGACATTCAAGGACCTAATAGGTAAATGTATCATTATTTATATGGATGAATTAACTGTGTTTTCTAAGAACAGAGAAGACCATGTTGCGGATTTAGCAAAAGTTCTTAAACGGTGTATAAGTTATGGTGTGTCTCTTAACTCCAAAAAGTGTGTGTTCAGAGTTTCTGAAGAGAAACTTTTGGGTCACATAATTTCAAAAAAGGGGATATCCATAGACCCTGATAGAGTTGAGTCCATTTTAAAGCTGACAATGCCAGGAAGCAAGAAGGAAATGATATCTTTCTTTGGAAAGATCAATTTTATAAGGAAATTTATAACTGGGTTTGCGGAGATCGTCAAACCCCTGAATGAAATAATGAAAAAGGATGCAAAGATAGAATAGAGTAATGAAGCTAGATCTTCTTTTTCACATATTAAACAGTCAATTTTAGAGGCACCGGTTCTAACCAGCCCTGACTACTTAAAGCCTTTTTATATCTATTCTTTTGCATCTAATCATTCGTGTGTTGTTGTTTTGACACAACGAAAAGGTGAGGGAGATGAAAGACCTATTGCTTTTATGAGTTCCCCATTTAAGAACACAGAAGTCAGATATCCATCTCTTCAGAAATCATTCACACTTGTATGGGAAGTCAAAAAGTTTAGACACTACATCCTTTGTAGTCAGGTGATTGCCATAGTTCCTGCTCCAGCTGTGAAGTCTCTCCTCATGCAAAGCGAACTAAGGGAGAGGCGAGGAAAATGGATGGCCATTCTACAGGAGTATGATCTTGAGATTCATCCAATGAAGCTAGTCTGAGGCAAGGTTTATCTAAAGCTATGGCGGATGTGGATAAGAATATCACTTTCCAACAATACACAGTGCAATCATTTACTAAGGATCCTTGGTATATAGATCTGATCTTCTTCCTCAATAATAAATGCCCAGATGGAATGAATGTTACTCAAAGCAGAGCATTGAGGATGAAGAGTGCTCATTACATGCTTAAAGGAAGATCCTTGTACAAAAGGAATTTTGAAGGTGTTTACCTACGTTGCTTGAATCAACAAGAAGCTAGGCATGCCATTGTTGAGTTTCATGGTAGGCATGGTACGGGACATGAATCTGATGATTCCTTTGCACAACAGATTCTTAGATCAGGCTTTTATTGGCCCCATGTGTTCTGAGATGCACACCAACACGTGAGGACATGCCACACATGTCAGACCTTTGCATCCAGGGAACGTAATCCAGCGATTCCTTTGCAACCTATGTATGAGGTAATACCATTTTCCCAATGGGCATTGGATTTTGTAGGAGTTATTAATCCAAACTCATCTACAGGTCATAAATTCATTTTGAAGGCAACTGACTACTGCACACGTTGGATTGAGGCCCAGCCCTATAAAAATAGCACCACATATGTGGTCATCAAATTTCTCAACGAAATCATAACCAGGTTTGGAGTACCATTTTCCCTGGTATGTGACAATGGCCCTACTTTTTCTTCTGTTGAGTTTATTCAATGGGTTTATGAACACAAAATTGTCTTGAAATATTCATCTAATTACTACCCACAAGGCAATGGAGTAGCTGAGTCTACTAACAAAAACCTATTGGAAGTGATTAAGAAGTTGCTAGAAAACAACCCTAGAGATTGGCATACCCAACTGAGATTTTCCTTATGGGAAAATCGAACTCGCATTAAAGTCGCCCTAGGGAATTCACCATTTAAACTAGTCTACGACCAAGAGTCGATCTTTCCTATACATTTGCAGATACATTTCCTCCGGTTCATGCAAGAGTTCTATTCAAAAGATGGTAGGGTAGAGGCTAGATTAACCAATTTGCTAAATTTGGAAGAGCAAAGAGACGCTGCTTTACAACAATTCTCTAAACATCAAGTTGTCAAACGTTGGTTTGACAAAAGAGCTAAAATTAAGGTCTTTAGAATATCAAACCTTGTGTTGCTCTGGTATAAAGCTAAGGAGAAGAAAGGGGACCACTAGAAGTTTGAGAGACTTTGGTTGGTTCCATATCAGATAACTGAAATTCTGGGTGAGAATGTTTTTCGTTTGAGCACCCTAACAAGAGAACCTATTCCATTTCCTGTCAATGGTCAGTTTCTCAAGCACTACTTTGGCCCATGAGGGTCTGATTTTCTGTTGGTTGTATATATGTAATTAGTTGTTCTTTTGTTTTGGGTGTGTTGTTTGTTTGTTTTTGTTTTGTCTTGTTTCTGTTGGGGACCTTCATTTTCTTCCATTTTGAAATGAAGGGGTTGTTATTCAAAGTATGTTGAAGGAACTAGGAGAGAAATTGGTTTACGTATTATCATGTCTATTGAAATATTTCGTTCTAAACTTTTGCCTTATGATCATTTTAAACAATGGTTTGAAAAGTTATTAAGAATAAGGTATATTGTGAATAATCTCATGAACCATGATTGAAATCTATCACAAAATAGATAAAACATCTGCCTATGTAAAATGCCTATTTGTCTCAGGGTGGTTGTATCTTTGATTCAAGTGAAAAATCCAATTCCCAACACTGTCATAAGGTCCATTAGAGTTCTCAACCCACATTTCAGATTAATTATATCTGAGTATTGAGAAAAGTTATTAAAGAATTCCTACAAGTGAAGCCTATAAATTATTAAAAAAAAAAGAGATGAGAGAACTATTGAAAGAAGGAAAAATCAATATCAAATGGGTGATTCAAGTATCTCTATCGGGGCTATGGATGTTTTTCTGGCAGTAAAGCAATACTTTGAGAGAATTAGAGGTATCTCCATCGGGGCTATGAATGCCTAGCTGGCAACGGAGCAATGCCCATGATATCATTGCACAACAGTTAAAGGACTCAACTTATGTAGCTTGAATCTTTGGTATAGTGGTTCAGGGGTAAGGAATTTTTTTTATGAAAAAGGATGTACTGTATATGCACACACTCAGATTCAAAGTAGTTCATCTTGATTTAGATTTGAGATTCTAGCTCAACCTTGCTCAATATATCTAATCCTACTTGAGTTAGAATGTTTATAAACCAGAGGTTTTGGGTGATTTAATTCTTTAGTGTCTTAAAAATGGGTAAACCATTTTCTCAGCCAAGTCGTCATTTGTTATGCCTTGCATAACCACCCCATTTTTTTTGGATCAAAATGAGTCCCCTTTGTTTTTGTTTTGTCCTTGGTCTTTTGTTTGGGTCTTAGGAGCTTTTTTTTTTCCTCCTAAATCTTTGTTTCTTTTTGGTCTGGCGGAAGCGGAGTCAGACTGGAAATTGGACTCAGAACTTTTGAAGGTTCCAAGTCTGGATTCGCTTCTGGTTCTGGCCCCGCCCTTTCCTCGTTCTTTTCATTGTCTTTTGGTTTGTCTTGCACTCTTGGGTTCGTTTTTCCCTCGAGTTGTTTCTTGTTTCCTTGTGTTTTGTTTTTGCTCTGACAGAAGCAAAACCGGAATTGGAGTTGAACTTGGGACTTTATAAAAGTTTCAAATTTTATTTCGGTCCTGATCCCATTCCTGCTCGCTTGCTTTGTGTTTTGTCTTCATTGGTGTCTTGGCTGAGTCCAGAGTTCGTTCTGATCTCGCTTCCTGTCGTTTCTTTTGTTGCTTTCCTTGTCTTGGTGTTTTGTTCCTTTGTCGGGAGCATAACCGAAATCGGAACTAAACTTGGAACTTTGTAAAAATTTCAAGTTCGGTTTTGGTTCCAATTCTGCCCCCATTTCCCTTTGTTGTTTGTCCCTGTCGCGGGACCGAAACTGGGTTCGGAATTGGATAAGAGACTTCGATAAGGTTTCTTGTTTTGTTTCGTCTTCGCGTCTGTGTCTTCCCTTCCTTTGATTTCCACATTGGTTGATTACTAATTTATGTTTTTGGTGCCGCTCTTGATCAACCGCATTTATTGTAGCCTCCTCACATGCGTGAAATGTTTTTAAAACCTTAATCAAGGTTAACTGGCTCATTATCTTTATTGTCTAAGTTTTTTTAGCGAACCAGAGCCTGAGTAACTTTGAGAGGAGCACAATTTGATTACGAAGGCACGTTGGTGAGTGGATTCTTATCAAGTTTCAACCTTTCTTGTTGGTGTTTCGAGGTAGGTTCATATTCCCATTCTTTTGGTGTTTTTGTTTTCCCATTCTGTTGTTGTTTTCATTTTTCATGTTTGTGGTGTTATTGCACATTCACGGGACCTTTCTTGTGGGTCTTCACTTGTTCCTTTGTTTGTTTCTAGTTTTGTTTTGTATTTATCCTTTTTCTATTTTGCTTTTCTCGTTTGTTTTTGTCTTTCTGTTGTCATTTTCGTGGCGTGTTCGTTCTGTCGTGCCCTAGTTTTTTAATTAGGGTTTCATTTGGTGGGGTCTTTTGTGCTTTAAATGCTTTAAAATCTATTTGAAGACCCCTTTGATCCTATTCCCATGTCATCTCAGTAGTTTTCATGTCAAGTTCTTGATGCCCTAATTACCTGAATCAATGAGTCGTGCAAACTAGGGTTTGTGCAACGACCTTTACAATATCAAGCCCCTAGGGTTTAAATTTGGTCTTTGTCCTATTAAAGGGGTGAGGTTAGGACCCTTTATTTAAAGTTTCCTTATAATTCCATGTGACCCAAGTCTTAAGCTCATATGATTGCATCTTCAAAATTGCTTTGTTTGAATGGTAAACTAGCGGAAGCAAATCCGGGAACGAACTCGTCCCACAAGAGTTTTGCATGAGAGTTAATTCCCAAAATGATCTCGCTTCCGATGACTGTCAGTTCTGGTCTTCACCTTTGTTCTTTGGCGGAAGCGAAACTAGAGTGGGAAACAAATTTGGAACTATCGACTGGTTTTGGGTTCGGTTTCCTTTCCGATCCCGGTTCCGGTATCGTTCTGGTTTCGATCCTGATCCCGCATGTGTTAAGAAATTTTTGTCTCTGATTCTTTCATGACTCTGCTTCCGGTAGATATAAAATTTGGCTAAGTATGGAGAGTTTTCCTGAGGGAATAGAGAATGGTATCAAAGGTAATGTATGATGTGATGATTTTCATGCCTTTGTTTATCTAATCCAAGGTTGTATTGCAGAAATAGAAGATGTCAGGAGCATCTGAGGAGGCTTCTCAAAGAAGCCAATTTGCAGAGAGTTCAAGACAAACAACCAAGCCTAAAAAGATAAAATTAGAACAACTCCCCTACACCTTGAGGTACAAGCACCAAAGTCCTACTATTATAGCTAGCAAGGTGGATTCGGATTGGGCAGACATCATAGATACAAACTTGGGCCCGCTCAATTATAAGGAGTTGCATGAAGAAAGATTCAGTGAAGATGTAACAAGGAGAATAGAGAGAATTGTTCAATCTGGGTTGGCACATGTGGCCATCTTTCCTCTATCAGTCCAGTGCCTAGAACTAATACTTACTGCAATTGGGGCTTACAATCCCGCAACCACACAATGTGTGGACTTGCAAGGGAATATCATCATTAATCTTACACCACAGATGATAAGGTTCATGTTTAATGCACCTACACCCCAGAACCCAAGGCAACTCAATGAGGCAGAGGAACTGCAGTTATATAGCAACAAAAAGGAGGCCAACAAAAATCACATGAACAAACACTAGATGAGAGTTGAAAAGAAATCCCTAGCCAAGCTCCCTAACCAGCCCAAGAGATCAGATTGGTAAGGAGATTGGTGACATAATCATGATACTTTCCAGAGTGTTTAGGAAGAGAGATTCCTCACAATTCAAGGAATGGATGTTTCCATTCATTCAATCTATTCTGGATGGCAGGCAACAATTTGATTGTTCAATGATTTTATCAAAGTGCCTACATAATCAAATGTTTAAAGTGAGGGAGACAAAGAGCTTCTTCATGACTTCCTATGTGATATATGCAGTTGCAAGAAGAGGCATATTTCCTGGTTTAAATGTAGTTGGGATATTGGGAGAAGCCCCTCGATAGAAGGTGTGAGATCACTATGATCAACTGACTTTGCAAACCTCTGAGTCACATTATAGAAGAGTTAATGATGCATTCTTGTATGTCATCATTAATCATATAACAAGAGATGCAGGGTATAGACTAAGTAGAGATGTCATGGCATTCATTACAGAATGGGGACATTGGTACATCCAATACCCCAAGTTCACCTATTTCAGGTTGGTTGGTTTTGATGGCCATCCTCATTTATTACCCAGATGCTGCAATAACAAAATTGTTTTGATGGAGTTCATTTATCAAGCCATAGGAGTCAACACCAAGTTTGCTAACAAACATAAGCCCGGTTGTCACAAATTTACCATGAAGTTAGGTGAGTATAGTTGGGCACACAATGTGGCAGCCAAGGTAATTTGTGATGAATTGATCCATTTGAAGTTAGGCTTATATACATCTAGGAAGTATTTTGATCCCAAGCACAAGATGCAAGGTTCACTTCCTACAGCTTTTGAAAAGCATTTCAATTTGCTTGAGGATTTTTGGATGGACCTATAGGATGAGTATGATCTAAGAAGAAGAAATTATGAAATATTTCCCATTCCAATCATGATTGAGTATGGGGTGATAGTCCTAACACATTGTCAGATGATGGTGTAACCCCAGATCCCTAGTATGATGTTGATAAAATAGGTATTAAAGACTTGGATCCAATGGATTGGGATGCAAATGCATCCATTGACATCAAACAAATTGCAAGGCCAGTCCTAGATAGGAGTATTCAGTGGGTGGTTATGATGATCAAGGAGCCAAAGGCTCAAACTTCTAAAAAGAGAAAAGCTGCAGGTACCACCCAGGGATATAAAAGAACAAAAAGAAAGACAGCTCCTAAGGAGCCATTGGAATTTTTCCCTCCTAATTTTGGAGAAGAGATTGAGTCTGCAACTCCTACTCAAAACGTTCTTGAATTACATGGAGAGGAGGCCACAACAGAAGCTGGAGGTGAAACCTCAACTCAACCTTCTCTTACAAAACAACCAATTGAAGAGATGCCCATTGGAACCCTTCATAAGGAGGTTGAATCCTTAAAAGGGAAGAAGTAGGAAATTAAAATCCATGATATTGATACAGATTATGAGGCCACCCAATCTAACAAAGAAACTCATGTGGTTGTATCCCATGAGGAAACTGAACATGTCCTCACTCCTGAGGAACAGTGGAAATTATTTGAAGATGCCAAAAGGGAAGCAGAGGTCAAAGCAAAAGCTAAGGCACTTGCTAAGAAACAAGAATCTGACGCTAAGGCTAGGGAGGAAGAACTAGCAAGGAAACAAAAAGAGAAAGATGACTTGCTACAATAGCAAAAAGAGCAAGAATTGAAGACCAAAGAGGAGAGGGATAAATTGGCTATGTTGCAAAAGATCCATGAGCTAGAAGAGGAGAAATCTCAACAAAGAGGGAAAGAGAGGCCCTTGAGGCTAAATTTAAGGTTATTGAGGAAGCTCACGGGAGAAAAGAAGAGGATGAACGCCTGCAAAGAGAAAAGGAGGTTGAAGAACTTGTTAAGCATGAAGAAAATTCTAAAGAAGAATGGGATGACTTGAAAGACTAAGATCAAATGTATGAGGATAGGAGGCTAGAAGAAGAACGTTTGAAAAAGGAATTAGAAGCTAAAAAGATGCAAGACCAAAAAGACAAGGCTAAAGTTGAAAGGCTTGCAAAAGTTGCAGAAAGGGAACACCAACAGGTACAAGAGGTTGATTCTCAACCTAAGACTACCATTCTGCAGCCTCTTTCCTCTGCCACTGTTGCAAAAGCCTCTTTCCTCTGTACAAGAGGTTGATTCTCAACCTAAGACTACCATTCTGCAACCTCTTTCCTCTGCCATTGTTGCAAAAAGACAAGGTTGAAGTCGAAAGGCTTGCAAAAGCTGTAGAAAGGGAACAACAATAGGTACAAGAGGTTGATTCTCAACCTAAGACTACCATTATGCAACCTATTTCCTCTGCCACTGTTGCTTCTTCGTCTACACAAGTGGCTACCACTCCTGTTGCTCCAACATGGCTGAAACTATACCTTGAAAGGCAGCAAATAGTTCAACCTCAACCTTTGAATTGGGATGAAATGATGGAGATAGAGAAAGAGAGGCCCAAGAAAAAGGCTAGGGTCCTCCATTCCATGACACTCACAGATGCAGGTGAGATTATAGCTGAATTTGCACTCCCCATGGTGGAAAAGGATAGACAAAATATGCAAGTGATTGATTACCAGTTGGGCACTATTAATTTGGGGAGACCTACAAGAAATCAACAAATGAACCTTATTGACATTGTGGCATCCTCCACAAAATCTAGGATGATCAAGGATAAACAAAGGAAGGATGAACTTAAAGCCCAATTGGATCAGTTACATAAATTATTGAAGGATGTCTCCACTCCTGTTTCTCAACAAGTTGCTGCTCCAGAGACCCCAATCTTACTAAGCAAGAAAGAACTTGATGATTTGGTATAGATGTGAAGTAAAGTTGCGATGCTTGATAGATGGATTGATCGACTTAATCAAGAGGTTGGTGAGTTGCTTGTGGATGGTTTTAAAGTTCATGAAGGTGCATTGGAGTTGTGAGAAGAGATGAATCAACATGTTGAAGTCTTGGAGAAACAAGAGGAAGAGTATAGAGAGCATGTCAAGAAACTAAAGGACATTAGTAAGGTGTCCAAGCCAACTCTTTTGGAGCAATCAATTCTTGATGAGGATAATGCAGACTTCATTGAGAAGACCATGAGCATAATCAGGTTTAGATCTAACTTCATCTATGAACATAAAAATGAAGTTCAAGAAGCCAGTAAGGACTTGAATGAACAGACTGATGAATTAGAAGCAGTAATTGCTATTTTGGTCAATGCGGATATCCCTGTCAAAGAAGGTCTTCCTCTTGATAAATTAAAGGAGAAATGGAATAACAAATCTGAGGAGGTAATGCAAAAAGAGGATGATAGTGAAGAATTGTTGTTAGATAGACTCATGGACATCAGAGATGAAGTAAAGGCTGCTAGGAGGGAGTTGACTAAATTAAAATACATGCAAGAGTTTGCTTCCGCAGAGTTGAAAAGAATTAAATTTGAAGATAATTGGGTAGATGGACCTGATGCAGATATGCTTCAACAAGTGTTTACCAATTATGATGAATACCTTCTTGAGAAAACTACGTAGGGATGAGCTGGAAATGGAATGTTCTATCCTGGTGGACAACTTTTCTCTTCTCTCCTATTTTACAAGGTTATGACATAAGTTTAACTATAGATTTCATCCAACAGTTATATCTTCCTCCTTTGGGCATCAAATTTTAGATAACAAGGCCATCAACCATTGAACTGAATATCAGCTAGTGAAGTCACCTCATGCAATTCCAATTCCTTGATTAGTGGATCTCAAGGTTTGATTAAGAGAAATTAGTGCATAGCTTGCCTATATGTAATTTTGGGCTCCATTTTGTAAAGGTCGGGTGATTGAAGAAGGATTAGCCACCTGATGAGATAGCATATAGTGTTGTTATAATCTTAGGATTTTATAAGTTTTTAAGCAAGATACTTTGAGAAACTCTGTTGTACTTAGATACTTTTACACTTTTAATACAGTTTCATGTTACTGTCAAGTTTGACTCTAAATGATAATGTTAATGAATCATAATCATTTGTATGCCAGTGGATGTTGTGCATAATTGTTTTCTATTTGATGCAAATCAATAGGGGAAATCGGATCTAAGATTATTTCATTGAATTATCTATGAATGGAATTCATTTGTCTATTGATCTGATTTTAGCAATGAGTGGATGATGTGTTTCAATCTTGAAGTAAAGTTTTGATTAATGGTTGTGATTATTGGATTTTGCACTATGAATGTATGCAATGGTGTAGGTTATGCTATGGATTGCATCATGTTATGGTTTTGGTTAGTTGAAGAAACACTCATTGTTAAGGTACATGTCTAGATGTGAAGGAGTTTATATTCATATTTTGTTGTTTTGAAGCTCTGTTCTATCTTTTTCTATTTATTTATACCCCCCAACATAAGTTGATATGATGCAGTTTGTATTCCTTTATACCAGCAAGGTCCCTTGAATATTACAGTTGCATTGGCCACTGAAACACACCAACACAGTTGAGAACCAACTACCAGGACCTTGGGAGATAGGTGGTTTTAGATTAGTTATCTTTTTCAGGAGAAATAGGATAGAGATATTTTGTTTAATGTTGTTGTGCTAAACTGACGATCAACAATCCCCATAATGGTGTCTCTCCTAGAGATACCTATACCTAACTAGGTTAACCCATCATCATTTAGGATGTTTGTGAAGGTGATCACACTTTTGTTCACACTTATCCCAGTTACCCCGCTCTTGGGCAACGTGCTTACTACGAGGTTGCACCAACAACCTCATTTGATGTGCAAGTTTTTCACCATGTCATGCATGGTGGATGTCTTAACGGATTTTATGAAAAAATTGTTGGTTGTGTTTTTCCTTTAGGTTAAAATTAGGGCATGATAGGGACTATATTTGTGCACATAGCTATACTTGGATCAATAGTCAAGCCTCATTGATCAATTCAACAATTTTTATAAATAGTTGGAAGATACACCAAGCAACAAATGCAACTCACTATAATGCAATTATGATGATGATAGGTATTCAAGACTTCAATGAAATGGTCTTGCAATGAAATGAGTATCACAGTGACATAATGCAAGAACTAGGATCTTGAGATTTGTTAATGCAAGGATTGATGTGGTGGATGAGGTCAATGTAAGAGATTGAATGTTGAATGATGAATGATACTTTGTTATAGTGGGTGTGAAAAATTTAATAGATCCAAGGATAACTAAAATTACCTATGGTGATGCCCTTTCATACATGTCTTAAGTGCACAATTTGAAAGTTTTGGCATAGGAATTAGCAAATAATGACTAGATCAAATTGAATCAACTTGGATCCATGATTAATTTCAAAAATAGATAAAGTAGGTCAAGGCCACATTTGCAACCCTAAACTAGGTCAAGATGCATATGGGGTTTTGAACTTGACAACTCTAGGAAGAGATGTTTAGAGATCTTTTGGGAATGTTATGAGTAGAGTAAAAAAATGAATGCAAGTGTGAGTCTTAATTCAATGGTAGTGTCAGTCAAAATCATGTACTAAAGAAATATATTTATGGTACCCACACAAAATGGCGTAAAAACAAGGGAAGAGTGCAAGGGATGCACTTGTTACCCTTGTAATAATAAATCAATAATGAACTTGTTTATATTCTTTGGTATACAATTTACTACATAGTCTATTACGTGTAGTGGTGGCTATAGGTGTTATCTAACTCTTTTCCAACATGGATTGATTCATTTAGTAGATTGAAAATGGGTCATGTTTAAGAGGAGCAATACACTTCAACAATTAGATTAACCAAACACAACTTACAAAGATCTTAGGAACTATCAAGGACCTCAATGAATAAACCAAAGCTACAATCTTTGGCATGTACGCATGGTTAAATTTGTTAATATTTTTCATCTCTTTTTAAGACTTTGAGAACTCTCTCTAGAATTTTATGGTTTATGAGGATTAGGGGATGCTTATTTCTTTATGTTGAGAGATTTTTTTTATTTTTGGTATTTGGCCAAAGACTTTGATTCCATCACATTGTACATTTGGAGGATTGCTTCTTTCATTACCCTTGTTCCTTCTTTAGGATTAAGTAGTGCAAAGTCAAAAAGTGCATACCATAACACTTTTCCCTCTTGTTTTACACCACTTTGGACATATGTTTATGTTCTTAAAGGGGTCTTATAATTAAAAAATGCACACCTATTTATGTTCTTAAAGTAGTTTTAAAAGGCCTTGAGATATGTGTGTAGGGTTTGAATTTAAAGGAATCATCCCTAGGTCATTATGTAGTGGATTAACACATGCATTTTACGTGGAGGGGACAATATATTCCCATATATACACTTGCAAAATTTTACCTATTCACAACAACCTCTTTTGACCATATTAACACTCAATATCCAACTTCACAATCTCTTTTACACTCTTAACATTAACTTAGTCTTAGGACTTGACCAAGGTGCAAGGTAAAAGTTCGTACATTTCCACAACTTGGCTTAGCAAGCTCTATGGTTTTATCAATGTAATTAGATTTCCACAATCCATATGAATTTAAATCTAATTGCTTCTGGATTTGATTGTGTGCTAGTCTTTTTCATCTACGTTTCGGATCACACTCAGTGATCCATCATCAGAATAGAGAGTTGAAAAAGATGAGAAGAGATAAGTTGCAAACCAAGCTTGTATAAAAGAGAGAGGAAGGAGAAAAGGGGAACGGGGTTAGGGTGAGGCACACAACACGAGGGAATTGTTATAAATAGCATAAAACAAAAAGATCAAATAAGAGGAAACCACTCAAATGCTAATAAACATTGAGATAAGATTCAAACCAAGAATATATAAAAACACAAACAATTTATATGAACAACTAAATGTAGAATAGCATACACAAAAACAAACTAAATATATAAATATTAATTATATGATATAATATTATAATATATAATATATAATATTATATTATATTATAAGACTTATTACATGTAAAAATAAATAAATAAATATATTAAAAACAAACATATCAATATATAAATTGTGGTTGTATTTTTATTATATATATATATTAAATAAAACAAAAATGAAAAATGAAAAATGAGAGGTAACCCACTCAAAGACTAATAAACACCAAGATAACAAATACAAACCAAAAATATAAAAACACTAACAATTTATATAAACAAATAAATAAAGAAAGGAATCAAGAAATAAAAATAAAAAACAAATTGAAAAAAATAGCAAAAAAATTATATATATAAAAATATAACAATCAATATATATATATAATAAGTAGCCAAGCATAAATATAAAATTATAAAGAATTATACAAATCAAGCATATATATATATAAAAGAGAAAAATGAACAAACTAGAACTTACACCACCAAAAAAACCTTTTAAGAACAACAACCTAAATAAATGGAAAAACAAAATAGGCAAAGGAAACAATATGATCAACATGCAAAAGCATAAATCAAAAGGAAAACCAAAATTACAAAAGAAAAAGAAAGTACAAGAAAGATTGAAAGAAAAGAGAAAGCAAGGGATACAAAGAGAATAAGAGAGCCAAATAAAAATAATAATAATAAAGAAAAAACTAACATTAAAAGCCAATGCAAAGATAGAACAACAAATGAATAAATAACATACAAATTTAAAATAAAATAAAAAGAGAGCCGACAAATTAACCAAACTAATAAACAAAAGCAAGGAGAAAGAAATATAGAGGGGAATAAAACAAATGAAAGAAAAAAGATACCTCAGAAACTCATAAAGCACAAAGAAAAATTGACAACACAAACAAGAGTAAAATAAATGAAACTCAAGAGAAGAAAGCAAATGAGAGAAAGGGGCAAAGAAAATGACTGAGCGAAGGACAAAGGAGAGGCAAGCGAAAAGGAAAGAGCCAAAAGGAGGGGGAAGAGGGGGAGAGGCAAGGCGAGGTGAAGGAGGGAGAAAGGACAAGGAGCGCGCGAGGGGGGGAGGGAAGGGGAGAAAGGTCAAGGAAGGGCATTATGGTGGTTTAAAAGGTTGGAAAGAAGAGGCTACCAGGAGAGGATTAGACTCCACCCTTCATCACGATTAAGGTTGGTGGGGTGATTGAAAATTTGAATGCCTTCCTTAAGCCTACTCTTGTGGAAGTTGTCCACTTTGCACAAGATTTGGGTGTTTTTGAGACAAATGTGATGTTTGGTTGAAGAGGAGTGCTCAGCAAGGGCGGATTTACCAACTCGATCATGCAAAATTTCGGCACAGTGCTCTTTGATTCTAGTGTTGAAAGAGCATCTTGTTTCACCAATATAAGGGGTGCCACAAGAGCACACGACTTTGTAGACCCCTGAGTAAAGTAAGATATCCAGGACACGAGATTAGAAAGTAGCGACATCTTGGTGAGTTTTGACATTGTCTCCCTCTTCACCAAGGTCCCTATTCCCGAAGCTATTGAGATTGTCAAGCAAAAGGTCAACAAAGAGATTGCTTCCTTAGTGGAGTTATGCCTTAGATCTACTTTCTTCTCTTTCCAGAACGTGACCTATAAGCAGGTGGATGGAGTGGCCATGGGTTCTCCTCTCTCACCGATCATTGCCAACCTCTATATGGAGCATTTTGAGGGAATTGCCCTCAAGTCCTTTCCCCTCAAACCAAGATGGTGGAAACAATATGTTGATGACACCAACGTTTGTTGGCCTCATAGCTTCGACAGGCTGGAGGAATTTCATGCCCACCTCAACAACATTGCTCCTTCCATCTCCTTCACTAAGGAACTTGAATCAAATAGCCAACTTCCTTTCTTGGATGTGCTTATCCTCAAAAAATCTAATGGATCCCTAGGCCGACGGGTTTTCCGCAAGGCTACCCACACTGATCTTTACCTTCACTCTTCTTCCCACCATCACCCTAGCCAAAAATTTGGAATTCTAAAAACCTTGGCCACTAGGGCCTTCCACATTTGTGACTAGGAAAACTTAGACCAAGAATTGGACTACCTTCGCTTCGTCTTTAGGTTGAATGGTTACACTAACAAGCAAATCCCCAAAGCTCTTAACCAATCCAAACTTCGTTTCCTTTCCAACTCTGCCTTTGTTTCCTATCAACCCGTTTCCCTCCCTTATGCCTCTTTGTCATTTGTTGAAGGCATCTCTCATAAAATCTCTAAAATTCTTCTCAAAAAAGGCCTAAGTTGTGCGTTCAGGCCCTTTTCCACTTTAAAAAATTGCATCCCTCCTCTCAAAGACTCCAGAGATATCTTGCTTTACTCAGGGGTCTACAAAGTTGTGTGCTCTTGTGGCACCCCTTATATTGGTGAAACATGACACTCTTTCAACACTAGAATCAAAGAGCACTGTGCCGACATTTTGCATGATCAAGTTGGTAAATCCGCCCTTGCTAAGCACTCCTCTTCAACCAAACATCACATTTGTCTCGAAAACACCCAAATCTTGTGCAAAGAGGACAACTTCCACAAGAGGAAGCTTAAGGAAGCCATTCAAATTTTCAATCACCCCACCAACCTTAATCGTGATGAAGGGTGGAGTCTAAGCCTCTCCTGGCAGCCTCTTCTTTCCAACCTTTTAAACCACCATAATGCCCTTCCTTGACCTTTATCCCCCTTCGCGCCCCCCCGCTCCTTGTCCTTTCTCCCTCCTTCACCCTGCCTTGCCTCTCCCCCTCTTCCCCCTCCTTTTGGTTCTTTCCTTTCCGCTTGCCTCTCCTTTGTCCTTCACTTAGTCATTTTCTTTGCCCCTTCTCTCATTTGCTTTCTTCTCTTGAGTTTCGTTTATTTTACACTTGTTTGTGTTGTCAATTTTTCTTTGTGCTTTATGAGTTTCTTAGGTATCTATTTTCTTTCGTTTGTTTTATTCCCCTCTATATTTCTTTCTCCTTGCTTTTGTTTATTAGTTTGGTTAATTTGTCAACTCTCTTTTTATTTTATTTTAAATTTGTATGTTATTATTCATTTGTTGTTCTATCTTTGCATTGGCTTTTAATGTTAGTTTTTTCTTTATTATTATTATTATTATTATTATTATTATTATTATTATTATTATTATTATTATCTCGCTCTCTTATTCTCTTTGTATCCCTTGCTTCTCTTTTTCTTCTTTCTTTCTTTCTCTTCTCATTGCTACTTTTTTTTTTTTTTTTTTTTTTTTTACTTTGGTTCCCTTTGCCTTTGCCTATTTTTTTTCCATTTTTTAGGTTGTTCTTAAAAGTTTTTTTGGTGGTGTGTAAGTCTAATTTGTTTCATTTTCTCTTTATATATATATATATGCTTGATTTGTATAATTCTTTATAATTTTATATTTATGTTTGTCTACTTATTATATAGATATATTGATTGTTATATATATATATATATATATAATTTTTTGCTATTTTTTTCAATTTGTTTTTTATTTTTATTTCTTGATTCCTTTATTTATTTATTTGTTTATATAAATTGTTAGTGTTTTTATATTTTTGGTTTGTATTTGTTATCTTGGTGTTTATTAGTCTTTGAGTGGGTTTCCTCTCTTTTTTCATTTTTCATTTTTGTTTTATTTTATATATATATAACCATAATTTATATATTGATATGTTTGTTTTTAATATATTTATTTATTTATTTTTACATGTAATAAGTCTTATAATATAATATCATATTATATATTATATATTATAATATTATAATATTATATCATATAATTAATATTTATATATTTAGTCTATTTTTGTGTATGCTATTCTACATTTAGTTGTTCATATAAATTGTTTGTGTTTTTATATATTCTTGGTTTGCATCTTATCTCAATGTTTATTAGTATTTGAGTGGTTTTATCTTATTTTATCTTTTTGTTTTATGCTATTTATAGCAATTCCCTCGTGTTGCGTGCCTCACCCTAACCCCCCTCCCCTTTCCTCCTTCATCTATCTTTTATACAAGCTTGGTTTGCAACTTATCTCTTCTCATCTTTTTCAATTCTCTATCCTGATGATGGATCACTGAGTGTGATCCGAAACGTAGATGAAAAAGTCTAGCACACAATCAAATCCATAAGCAATTAGATTTAAGCTCTATGGTGCTAGAACACACATTTTTCTTACTAAAGCTTTAAATATTTAAAGATCAAGGTCAAACAAAAAGGTGAAGGTTATCCTTTCGAAGGGTAAGGTCACTCTCATAGCCTTAATTCTAGTCTTCATATAATTCGTTTCTATATCACATTTTATTTAGATAGCTTCGAGATATTTTGAAGAGATCATCTTTATCTCTTCAAACAAAAGGAAAGTGACCTCAAGGCATGCTTACAGATATGACAAATATATGAAACATGAAGAATGCGATTCTCTTTCATAGACTTTCTCTTTAATGCACACATTTTTATTCTCATTCTCTTTTAAATTTGCTAGAGTTTATCAAAACACAATTTGTATTGTACATCTACAATCTCATGTTCAAAATTTAGCCTCTCATAAACATAATACAAAAGACATAATATTTAGCCTAGATAATGATTGAAAGTACTTCTAGAGAGATTTGTTTGACAATTTTTTGCACCACAATAGGAATCACACAAAACTTGGAGCATCACTATCTTATCTTATCACATACCAGACTCGAATTCCCAAATTCTAAGGAACCGTAGAAAAAAATCCCACATACTATCAATAGTGCCCCCAAAAATCTGGCTGTGAACGAAGAAATAGCCAACTCACCAGTCCTGATCCGAGGAAGAAAGTATGGTGTGAACACCAATTTGGGAAAACTCGAAGCCATCACGGGTCTCGAGCACTAGCATGTGTTGATTTGAGCTTTTCCTTCTCCGAAAGGACGTGAAACAGAGAAAGCTGGCCCTTTGCACCTCTGTGATGTGGACAGCGAAAGTGCTGTATTGGCTGTTGGCTGTTGGTTCTGCCAAGGGCCAATTGCGGCTTTCCAGGCGCCGCTTCCACGAAACCCTCATAATGCGCTCCACTTCACTCTCCACCTCCATTAATAAACCTTTCGGTCCGGCCAGCTAAGCGCGCCATAACTTTCGGACAACCAGACCGTGGGGCCACAGGCCTCTCCGTGGAAGCTTGTCGCTTTCTGTTTTATTCCCGCCTTCATTTGCCCCAATTCTCTGCGCTAGGGTTTCAAAGGTCAAAAGCACTGGCAGAAAGAATGGAGGTTGCCGTGGGAGCCACTCCAGTGAATTGAAAGCGACGGCCCACTCGGCCGCCCTATCCCTGTTTGTTGTCCAGTCCGTGTTTCGCGGCAACTGCGAAGGATGTTGACGACTCCTCGGGCTGCGCCATCGCTCTCTGGTTGTTTTTTCTTCCAAGCTTTCGGATTTCCCCTTTAAAATCACTATTTGTCGTCGTGGCGATTCGAACTCCTTCCATTTGTCGGGTAAAGTTAAATGAGCACGTGGGCGGTGATGGGTCGAATTGTATACCTGCTTTCTAGGACTGTCAAATTTTCAACACACATGTTCTGCACGGTATTAAATTTGATGGCCGTATGATATTGTTTAATAATTTTGTTAGGTGGTTTTTGGTTTGATGGTAAAGTTGAATAGTAGTATGACATTATTCAATAATTTTGTTAGGTGGTTTTTGGTTTGGTGGTAAAGTTGAATAGTAGTTTGACATTGTTTAATAGCTTTGAGAAAGACAATATTGTTCGGTGGTCTTTGGTTAGATGGTTAGGTTGAATGGTTCCAGAAAAGTCGACAAGACTCGATATTTATGTACTATTCATTAATGATCATTTCATGACTTTTTTGTGGATATTTTTGGACTATTCATTAATGTTGTTTCAAGGCTTGCGAACTATGATGACCTAAACCATGAAGAATATTTACTTTCATAGTGTAGAATATTTATTTTTAGGTGTAGGGAATAAAAGACACCATCTAATGTTGTGTTTTGGGAGTTAATGACACTAAAAAAAATAAAATTGCATTCAACATATAAGAAATTTCTAATGTGATGTGGTTGTGGGGAAATGACAATAAAAAATCTAAATGTAGTGTGTAAGGAAACAAACTTCTTTTTAGTTTAAAATTTTAAGCATGACTTTTCTTTAATATGATATAGACTTAAAATGCAATAAAGAAAATTTACGTGCAACATATGAGAAACTTTATTTTGATGAAATTTGTATGGAATATTTTTTGTTTGTATAATATGCTATTTTTTTTCATATATAATTGTAAACTTTATTTTATCAAAACTATTTTTTTGGTATTTAAAAATTGATTGGTTACTTATAAAAATAATCTACATGATATGAAATATGTTGTCATCTTCTTAAATCATATAAAGAATGTTATTCTTCTTATAATCATTTAATTATTTTTAAATAATATTAGAAATGCTTTGACAATCTTATAAAGGCTCTTATTCATTGAACATACGTTTATGGAACCTTTTTATTATAAGTAATTTTATTCTTCTTTTAATCATTTAAGTCTTTTTAAATAATGTGAAAAATACTTTCACAATCTTCTAAAAGATCTTATTCATTGAACATATGTTTATGAAACTTTTTATTCATTACCTCTCAAAGTCTTATGATAAAATTTGCATATCTTGATCTTACTTTTGATATCATAAGTTACTAAATTTTATATTATTAAAAAAGTCAACTGGATTTACTTTCTGCATGTTCCTTAATCATGTAATAAAAACACAGGCATTATAACAGATCTATTCATTGATATTACTAGAATCAATGTCATAATGAGTTGAAAAGTTAATAACATTTAATAAATATGTATATTTGGAATTGCTATAAGAAATGATAAGGTTATATGTCTTCTCTAATTACTTCTTTTGGAAATCTAATTCTAAGGCATAGATAAATTTAGCTCTGTGATTTATAAGATTGTTTCGGTAGTGGTATGGATTCACTAACTAATATCCTTATAATTACTTTATTTAATTTTTATTATGGTTTTTCATTATTGATTACTTTAAGAAAAGTAGTTTTGTTTATTGATTACTTTTAAGAAAAGTAGTTTGTTGACTTTTCGGTATGGTAGAACAACTTAAAGTTCTTTTAAAAGTTATTTTGATTGGAATTAGAGTTCTAATGGCTCCAACATGGTTGGAATTCTAGTCTATTCACTAACTTAATTTCAATGTATCATTTTTTGTATTTTTGATGTGAATATTATATATGTTTTTTTGTCTTAATTATGAGAGAATGGATATTTATAGAGAATGTTACATGTTTAAATTTGGAGGAAGGTAGAGTTGTAAATATTTTTAAATAATATGTAAGGAAAAAGGGAAACAATCAATTTTTATATGCTTCCACAAAGGAGTGTACATTAAATTAGTATCTTGTTAAGTGAACAAAAAATATTTTTACTTTCATCTTTATTCAAAAAAAATTAAATTGGTAAATAATGTGTAAAATCAAATATTACACAATTTTGCAATTTCCTATCACATTTTCACTTATTTGTCTTGTCACATGTATGTTTTGACCATTTTTCAACTCTCTCTTTTGTTATCCCTAGCCTTCTCCTAGTTTGGCATGTTTCCTTAACCCTTAGTATGTGTTTGTTCTTTTGATTTATCATTTGTTGCCTCTTTGTCCTAGGTGTTGTACCATGTTAATGACCCCTCACCCTTTCACCTTGCCATCTTTTTATTTCTTTAATCAAACTATTTTATGAGACCCTATGTCTCAAATCTAGTACAATAACCACCTTTGAACTCCTATTTTTTTCTTTCCAAACCTTTTCATGATTGCAAATCACCACCTATGGGAGGCAAACCATCTCTTTTACTAGTTCTAGGAAATTGAGCAACCTCTAGTCTTGGGATTTATGCTTGCATTTGATTGCAAAGAAGAGTTAGTGTCCTCATCCTCTAATCAAGCTGAAATTTTCACTACAAGTTCATCCAATTAGGAAAAAAAAGGTAAACTAAGTTTCTAGCCTAATATTTCTCCAAAAACTTGTTAAAGAGCCTCCCCAATCTCAATTTTTACACTGAAATATTAAATTTCATCTTGAGAGAAATTTTTGAGCAATGGTTCCCAAATAAGTGGGGATATATTAAGGTTTAAAAAACTTATACGATGTGTTGCTTTTCATCATAGCCTTTGCACAAAAAAGAATTGAGCATAAGGAACCTAAGAAAGATGGTATTCATTAGGTGAAAGAGTCCCTTATCATCAAAATTCAAAACCTAAGAACAAAAATAAACTAAAAGAAAGAGAAACCCTTAAAAATTCCCCAAGGTTTCCCAAAGAACCCTCCAATCATTATTGTTTGGCAACGTCAACTTCTTAATATCTTGGAAAATTCTACCTAGCTCAACGGTGTCCCTATATGTGAAGATTTAGATTTTGGATACCATACTTCTTACACGTACCTCTAGTTATACTACATGTTTAAAGACTTTCTATACCTCATCAACTATTAGTACGTGTAACCATCCTTGAAAGATAAATTCATGTATCTTTTTATTCTCTAGTAGTTATGGGATATTATCCTTAGATAATAATCTTTGGTTCTCATCTAGAGGTAAGGGTAAACTCTATTGAACTAATCGATCAATACATGTCCTAATATTCACAAATATCTATTCTCAAACTCCTAGCTATATATTACATTTTTAGATAGCTTCTTCCTTGTCCAAGATGCCATTAGATCTCTTGTTCATTATTCCCACTAAGATCAACCTATCTTCTAGAAGATCATAGAGATTTTTTAAGTTTTGTATCTCTTGTCTATTATTCCCACCGAGATCAACCTATCTTCTAGAAGATCATGTAGATTTTGAAAAAAATTGTCCCATCTACTATCCTCTAAACAAAAAAAATAAAGACTTTGTCTACTTTATCTTGCACATCTAGGATTAGAGCCTATGTTGAATCCATACCACTAGTTGCTTGTATAATTGTTTCACATTAATATTTGTACAAGGATTCAATCAAGTTAAGTGAGCCTAATGGTTGTCCCATTTCTTCTTGCTAAGTTTCAAATTCTAAAATCATTTTCTTGTAATCCATTAGTTTCTAATTACCAATCTAATTGGTGTGTCTAGCAAAATTATTAACTTATGTAGCCACCCTCCACTTAAGTGTAATGATTTTAATATACAAGGAGTCTTCATTGGCTTTGATCTCTTATATTTATGATTTTAGGACCTCAACATGTTTTTTTAATTTTATCCTTTTAAATTTATTTCAAAATCCCATCCAACATTAAATTTAGGTGATGGTTTCTTATCTCTTTTTTACTCACTAGTTGTCAAGGTAGCAACTTGCTACTTATATTATTCAATATTACTCGAAGACTCTAGTAGCTTTATTTGCAATTCCTTAGTCAAGTTACTTGTTCTATCTCAATATTTTCTTCTAGCATTTGTTGAAATGTAGTTTCATTTAAAACTCTTACTTGAAGATCTAATACTTTGACCTTACTAGCCTTATATTTTTTCTTTATTTTATATATTTTGTGTCCTTTTTATTTAGCTTTCTTTCAAGGTAGACATATTTATTAGCCACAAACTTGGTACTTTTTTTTTATCAATTTAATTCTATTTTTGTCTCAAGCATCCTTCAAACTTATACTTTGCATTTGTAGTTCATAGTCGGCAGTTTGCATATACCCTTAGGATTTATCATCTATAAATGTAAATGGTAAAAATTATTCCTACTTCATAAGAGCAAATTGAATGATAACTAAAAGATCAACAAGTTTATCTTGTATCTTCTTTTTCTTTTGTTTATGCTTGATACATCCATTAATAATAGAATGTTGGATCTCTTGTTATATTAATAATTGAGGGTAGTTACAAAGATTAAAGAGAAAATAATAGATAATGGACTAGCAGATGATGTTGTCTATGTGGAGGGGTTGAAAGGATTTAAAATGGATGCTTATAGGGGCTAAGATAATGAATATGTTGAGGAAAATCCTAGGAATTATGATGTTGAGGAACTCACAATAGTGGAAAGTTAGGTATTTGGTAAGGTGGGAAGAGACATACTCCAAGAGGGGAGCATGTTGAGTGGGTATTTAATATAAATTATTCCCTATAGGGAGAGTTAATGGTTTGGGGTTCACCAATTTTATGAAACCATTTTGAGGTGACTTTAGAGTGAAAGGTAGATGCATAAATTAGGTCAAAGGTGTATGAGTTGCACTTGGTAAGAAACTATGTTGTTAGAAAAATAATGAAGTTAGAAGTGATGTAGAAGAAAACCGAGTGGCAATAGACATAATGGAATTACTAGAGACATCTAGAAATTTTTGTGATGGATCTTCCATTTGTTGCTTGTCCACTTTATTCTTTCTTCTTCTTTCCCTTTGAACCATCACCCTTCTCCAATATTTTCTTCTTCTTCTCATCCTCTAGGTAATCATATCCACCTCTTATAGTTTATTAATTTCCTATTTGAATATGGGGTTCTTGTTGGGATCATAATGCTTGGTAATTCCAATTAGATGACCCTCCTCCATTTTTTTATTTCTCTCCTAAGATTCTTGAATTTTATCTAACACTAGAACTATAGATTCACTAAGACTATAGACTTAGTGGTTTAGATTTATCTTCTCATTTTAGACTAAGAACTACTCCTATTGGTGCTTTCATAGTTAGGATTTGGGCTTTTTTTTGTTTTTTTATTTGAAAAATATTTCCTTGATCACTCCCTTATGTTGAAGTTTGTTGATTAGAGTCCCGATAACTAGGGAGAGATTTTATTTATGTATCATCATCTTGAAAAATTATGGCTTTCCCACTCATTTTCTTAGATGCTTCAAGAGTGAACCTTGATTTTAGGATTTGATGAGCCTCATCATATAATTGCTCAAATTTATCATTCATTAAAAAATTCTCAAGAAGGATATTTGGCTTATCAACTTCTTGTATATACTTCCACTAAGCATTAATTTGATGTTCACCTTGACCTTGATTCTTTAAAATAATTTTCCATTTATTCTTCTTTACAAGTTCTTCATCAACCAAAATCTTATAAAAGGTTTCAAAGGCATTAGACCCTTGACAATGGGTGGGATTTACCTTGCATTTAATATCTTCTAGGTAACTTTCTCATTTGGTTCTTTATTTCATCAATTTCAAGCCTTGACTTGTGTGTAAAATTTCCAACCTCTAAGATGCCAATTTTTATAGCCATATGAAAAAGAAACCAGAAGCTTCATAATTCCAATTTTCATCTTTGATTTCTAACCCCAAATCATGCAATTTAGCTTTCAAGTATTTTGAATATATTCCCTTTAATATAGTTATATTATCAAATTTGAATGGAACTTAATTATAGGATACTTTGTATCTCTTGCATTACCTAATAGTGTCCTGGTTATATCAATTTTCCTTGTAAATTCCAACGAGAAATTTCTATACATATTTTGGGAGCTTGAAAATTTGACTGATTAAACTATGGAGCCTAAACATCACATTATTATTGATAAAATTTATTATAAATTATAAATATACCTAGAAATAAATAATCCAAAAATAATAATAAGAATATTCTATTATTTGTATTCAAGGTTGATGCATATGGAAGGAAAAAGCTACAATTTACATAGACTTTAGTAGAATAATTTAGAAAGGAAAAATTCTTGAAGGAGTTGAGTCAGCTACAAGTGAATAAGTGGACAACTCAGTATGAAGAGTAATTAATTCAAGTGATTACAAATTGATGATCAAGTGAGATTAACTTGATGTGAAGTGTTAATTATTACTAAACTTTTCTAAGTAAATAAAACTAATTACCTAAGTAAATTTAATATAAAAGGTGGAATAATTAATTATGCCAACAATTATATCCGAAGAAATTGTCATCCCTATATATTTGTTGAATATTTTCATATTTGCTTTAAAATTTATTAGAGGATTCTTGTCATTTATTAAGGAAATATTTGGAACTAAAAATTCATCTACAAACTCATGTAGTACAAAGATATCCTATGTAGATTAGGTTTCCATACTATGACCAAATCATATTTTTTTGTTTTTGATAAGGTAAGCAAGGTTTTGAAAGGACCAAGAACCTTTTAGAGAGCTAAGCAAAAGACACTTCCAAACATAAAAGTATCAAACTTTTCCAATGAAACAGAGAAACAACACAAACGAAAACACCGCGGTAACATAGCAGAAAAACAAACAACACCTGGTCACCATATAACAAGGAGTGACAGAACACTCAGAACCAATAGTAGTCCTAAATCAAAGATAGACTAACCACCCAATCCTAGCACCAAAACCATGAGCAACAGAACACTTAGGACAAACAATAGTCCTAATTCAAGGACAAAGAAACAATAAATGCCTTGAGCCAAGAAACAACTCACAACATAGCAAGCCCTAAAGACTGCCTGAAACAACTAGGCTACAAACCACTTGCCATAGTTGGACTACAGCAGACCTTCCACTCAAGTTAGATAAAAATTAAGCCTAACAGATTCCCACCAAAAGAGGGGTAAGAATCACAAATTGTTGCAGAGATACGTTCTTCAAATTGCACCAACCAACCAGACACCAACCCCAAAACCACCTCAAAAGGATGGGGATCCCATCTATAGGAGAGGAAGAAGTGGGGACTAGAACTACTAAAGAAACCTCCCTCCAAAGCAAGCACGCTCCACCTCAATAGGAACCAGCAAAGGAGAGAAGCACTTCCCACCATTTCTACAATCTCCAGCTCCACCTCAATAGGAGATGGCTCCACCTTAATAGGAGCAATATTCACCTCTATTGAATACAGTGTTTGTAGAAAATGGTAGCAAGCAAGAACTCTAGTACAACTGGAAAACACCTCCTGCCAAGGCATCCAGACAGAAGAAGCAATATGAAGGACTAATAGGGATAGGTTTAGTACATAATATCATACATAATAATATGGATGATGGTGTTGGCAATATTGATGGCTAGGGTGGAAAATGACAATGTGATAGGTTTAGTATGCATGAATACTAATCTTAATGGTATAGACCATACAAATAGGTGATGTAGTGATCCTATGTGGTAGGGTGATGTGGCACAAATGTGATATTTAAGTGGTAGGGTGACTTTAATAGTAATGCAACATGTAGGGCTTGATACTACAACTTTCATAGTTAGATTATTTGTGAATATTCTCTAGTAGTAAATTTGTAGGAATATGTTATGGCAGGAAATTGGAGCTATTGCAAGTACTACATGTGTAGCCAAAAGGATTTTCAACCACCCTCTTTGAGTAGTAGGTAAGGACCACAATAGTGGGAGAGAACTATGGGAGGAGCTTTGGTGGTGTCATGTTCTAGTGAAGGTGTAGCTAGGAGTGATGTTGCATGGGGGTGATATAGCTACCCAAGGTAGATAGTGTAGAATGATATGACCCATACACCAATGAATTGTTTTAAGAATAATGGTGTAACAAACCTACTAGTTCATTATCTAGTAAAATACTCTTTTTTTAATAATTACTTACTAGTGTTATTGGATGCATAATATCATAAGGTAAAAGAATCAACAATTAATTTGAAACAATATCTTAATTAGACATATTTATTTTTTAAGGTATGATCATCTAATTTCACTAGTAAATATATAGTTGTTTCATTATAAAAGAGTACATAGCCTTCCATCTAGAGTTAAACATCTTTCTATAACTACAATATTACATTAATTTTTCAGCATCTTATCAATGATGTAATGTAAAAGTATCTATAAATAATAATGTAATTCCACGTGTAAACAAAATTAGTGTCTCTAATAAACCAAGCCTTTGACATCTCAACTGCAAGAGGGAGAACATCACCTACTTGTTCTTTTCCTTCAACCACAAATTGACAATCCCTCATACACCTTCCATTTAGAAGTGTCCCTACCATTCACAAGAGTAGTACATTTGAAGAACTCCAAGATCACCATGCCATTTGAGAACTAGTGTTGTGTTTGAAATTACAAACAATCAGTCATACAACTCTAGATACTTCTAGCTAAGTATGGCACATCTAGCTTAATGTAACAAAATAGAAACTATGAAATAGCAATTCAATCAATATTTCTCATTACTTTGGCCAAATATTTAATATAAATTCTCATGTTTCATAAGATAACATGAGTCGTATGTTCACACATCTCTTACTAATTATCGACAATAAGTTTCACGTATACTTTCTTTTAGCATTAGGACTTCCAATCACACATATCAAAATAATTACCTCTTATATCCCTATGCTTATCTTTGCATAATTTAGTACTTTTACTAAGTTTAAATTCCTCCTTTTCATTAATCAATCAAGTTTAATATTATTATTACACATGCAATTATAGCATGTACAATAGTAAAATAATGCATGCAAGGGTATGCACTTATATATTTAAGTAAATAAAATCATACCTAAATAATATTTATGTGCCAAGCTCATGTTGCCCTTATTTGCAATTGTCCAATGATATTGTGCAAATATTGGTACATTCATATGCAAGCAACATACACATGTACATATGTATGCATTTGTTCACTATCAAAATACAAAATAGAACTCACCCCAAATCTAGTGAATAAATGAATTCAATGAATAAATAAATTCATTTTTCAAATATCTCAAAATATCTTGTTTAATACTAAATCATATACCAATGAATTCCTCAAGTTGCATAAACATTAAATTTGACTATACTTCCCATGCACAGGGTTAACACATATTACTGGATTGACCAAGAAGCAAATAATAAAGGAATAGACTATTTGTAAGGTCAATAGCTTATAATGAACATCTTCACTCATTAAAATCTAACCCTACAAATTATAAAGTTTCTTATTGTAGGCAAAGCCAAACATAAAAATATTGTGTTATTGAAACATAGGGTTGAATGCTTAATGGATTAGTATTAACCATGCTAAATGCCTACTGTTGAACTTATATTTAGATGTTATCATAACATTCCAACAAGGCCGAATACATTTGTAGACACTCAAATAGTCCTGACTGACATTATGCATCTAATTTTGATTAATTATCGTCATTTTTACTATTAATCAATTATTTAAGTTTATTAGATTAATTCACTTCCTGCTCACTAATGTTCACCACATTTAACTAAATAAATCAAATTATTTAATTAAAACCCTAAAGTCCTCTCATTTGATTAAGTAAATCAAATTATTTAAATCAAATGTCACAATCCCCTAACCCGCTTGGGTTGATTAAATTCTAAATTAATTAACTCTAATCTCCTTCTAATCCTCATTACCCATTTCTCTAGTTTTTTACTCAACCTTGGTTAAACTAAACCTATGATCAACTAACCAACTTGCACATGAAAATAATTTCTTCTAATTAACTAAATCGTCTATTTCCCTCACAAAGGCATATTCTTTGGGAATATTCCTGCAATAGCTCCACTTATTTGACTTTCCTAACCAAATATTAATGCCTCTTACAAGGTCTTTAATAGCCACCTTTCTCTTACACAAGGCCTTAAATGGCCTCTTACATACCATCTTGTCTCTCTTACATTCTCACCCACATTCTTTAAATAGCCTCTTACACCCCTCTTACACAAGCCACCTAAGCGTTTACTCCTCTTACACATCCCTTCTCCCAAGATGTGCTCACACATGTGTGAGAACATATCTCCATGGATTTCATTAGCCTTGTGACAAGTGTCACAATGCTATTGAATCTCATTTTAGTCCCACATCCACCAATTTCATCCATTCTTCAACCCTTCAATCATATAAGTAGAGGCCTCTTCTACTTGAAATAGATCCACAACTTCATGCAATCTTACTACAGTCATTTTCATCTCATCCTCATCATTTTAGCCTAAATCCATCATCACTTTGGAAGGATTTCAACACTTTGCATCAAGAATCTTAAAAGCTTATCACAAGGGATTGGGAAAGGGATTTCTTTCCATATCAAAGGAACACCAATCCCACTATATGATAGAGTTTGAATATGCTTTTATATGCTTTCATTTTTTACTATGGTTTTTTTTATTGTCTTGTTTGCATATTTAGTTTGTTCAAGTATCTCATAGGAATTGCTTTATTTCATTTGTTTCTTTGATCAAGTGCAGATCAAGTGTTCACAACATCTAAAATTATATCATGGTTTTAGAATAATTTAAGTTATGCACAAATTTTTATCATAATGTTAACAAGGTTAGACACTAGTTAATAACCATTTCAACACTTTTAACAATTCATTCACAAGAATAAATGACTCACTAATAGTTTGAACACATGGTAATATATAATATCATTACCTAACATTTAAACAATTAACTATATATGCATTGACATCTCGAGTGCTCAAAAATGATAGGCTATCATTATATTGATAGTTCAAGCACATAAATAAAATATTTAATGATAGGGTCGAAAGGATATATATAATAAAACAAGATTGGATAGGTCTTGAAGCAAGATGAGAGGCTTTACTTATATCAACATAATATGGTCACTATGTGACAAAGATAAAAGGCTTAATTTACAACCTTAAAGTCTCTTAACAAACCAATATTAATTTGCCTTGAAACAAGGTCAAAAGGAAATTCAATTATAAATAATATAGTCACCAAATGACTTGGTTGATAGGCTTCCAAACACTTCACAAATTTCACAAATTCAATCCTATATAAGAGACAAGAAAAAATGGGTTAATTTTTTTTGATAAAATACACTTAGCCATACTACGACCAAAAGGTTTTGAGCTCAATGCACTACTAACATGGTAGAGATTATTGTCATAACAAAAATAAAACCTAACTCAACTCCAAAAATCATCTCTACCAACAAAACTCATTTTCCAATAGAAACAAGCACATTCATTTGCACAAAGCATACAAAGATTCATGAAGCGTTATTTCCATATTGAATTACTAGAGTCGAATGAAAAGTTATATACCAAAGTCTGCAACTAAACAGTAACAACACAATTACTTACTTCATCCTTCATTGCCAACCCCTACTTGTTCTCTCTAGCTTCCCATTTTTTATTTCTCCCATAAAACCCTACATTTTCTCCCTCATTTCATGCATGTTCTCCAAAAGCCTCACCTCTCTGAATTGTCACTGAGAGTAGTAAAGACTCCCTTTACTTCACATCAAGTGAAGTTTAATTTTCATGCCACCTTCTTACTCTCCACTTCATGGAGTTAAAAGATCAATAAACTTCCTCATAAATTCTATGTACTCGACATTAAATGTCGCCTTCAACCACCACAACAATACTATATTAATTCATTGAGAATTAGATCTTATAAAAAAATAGGCACATAAGTATTTACATATACATATGCATATATAGATATATATGCATATAAATATACATATATTGTATATACATATACATATACATATACATATATAGATATGTATACATATACACATATATAGATATACATATATATGTATATATGTATATATACAAATTATTCCTTTGATATTAAAAGATAAATATGTTTTTCCTTCAAAGAATCACCCTTATGTAGAATTTTGACCATATTTTCCTTTCCCATTTATTAGTAATGCAACATCTCCTATTTCCATATTCGTGCATGGCTTAACTCTATGAAAATTTTGGATTTATTTGTTCAAGCTCTATAAAAATTTCATCTTGTTTTAGTCTCACACATATCTTCTACCTCATCCATAATTTCAAGAATCTTTTCATAGTTTCAAAATTCATCCACTATTCTTTGAGTTTGAAGCATATTTCCTTGTTAAGATCTTCATTATCTTTCCCTTGTGTGAAATTTCATCACTTTCATGTATGGGGATTTTATATTTCATCCTTGAAATTCCATCTCTATCATCCATTTAGGTCTATTGTTTATGTTAATATATCTCCATATCTTCTCATTAACAAATGGAAAGAATAGGAAAAATGAGCTATGTAATATACAAATTGAAGAATATAGAACATCAATTACTAATTATTATGGAAAGAGACTTCAAAAGGTTAGAATGTCACATTCATCACCAAAGGGAATGGGATAATGATTCAAGGTTTTAAAGTTTTTCACAAGAGCGTTTAAGCATTTGTGTGGTAGGTTTTCAAGTTGTGACATTATTGTTCATTGAAATCCACAAGTCCTAGTCTTTCAATGGGTGCAGAAGATTCAAAATGTTTTCTATTTTTGAGCTAGTGGGAAGACTTTGTAGTACTAAATGGTTATTAATCTAATGCATGCATGCTTCTTGGAAGAGAAATAACATTTTGACATTATTATGAGCACAAAATTCTTATATAGTGAAACTCATTCACAACACTTATCACCACACATAGCATGGAATTGTGTGCATTTATAGGAAACTTAAGAATATAAACCCCTAGAGATAACATTTATCCTAAGACATAGGGGGAATATTTGGATAAGGTTAACTCATTTACTAATATTATAATATTAATCTAAAATGTAAAAAACAAACACACTAACTTCAAACACTCCTAATTTAAACATGCTAGTGAAAAGGGTTAAAGAGGGAATAATGGTTCAAGAGAAAAAAATTAAAAAGGAGATGATGCACCAAAATAATGTGATCAATTTAACTCTCCTTTCAACATTCAACTTTCCATATGCATTACTCTTTTATGTGTAGATGAAACTAATTCAACTAATTCTTAGTATGGGCATGTTTAACTATATGTAATTAGAATATTTATAAACATGCATTCATGTAAGTTCTTTAAATATTCATAACAAAGGATCCTAAATATACATAAAAATATAAAGCTTCAATTTTAAGGTCCCGTCAAGATGAGGTGTTGGGAAATACAAGAGTAGAGATCTTTCTATAATCTATTGTACAATGAGTCAAAGATGTTTATAAGGGGATAAAGATCATATTTATATACAATGGAAAGTAACCATATCACGCCACTTGCTATGGTCATAGCCATATAATAAATATGCTATAGAAGGGAAGAGAGAGGAAATAAATGCTAAGATAAATGGAAGATGAGGCTAATGACTTTTTGATGTTAGACTAACAATTGAGATACAATAATAAGGTAAATAGATGTCTTGAATTTTCAATGAAGAATCAACTAACTAAAAATGACATCCCCATGAGATCTAGCCTTTTATCTATGTTATGGTGAAAGGAAACCATTGGATGAGATCCTAAAATAAAGCTAGTATTAATGGTTGACAATCATAAGGATAAGATCTTATTTGGGTGTATTCTTGATAGGTGTGGTATCTAGGTATGCAGTGAGTGGCTAAAATTTATACTAGGATGCTTTGAATGGGCACAACCATGAGGGTGGGACTTAGGAGCATCTAAGAGGAAGTGCAAGTGTTGGAAGATTGAGAAGGTTCTTACCAAATGAACCTACTTGAAATTATCTACTTGTAATAATATTCATGCCTTTAGTAATAGATGTTGATGATAGGGTTGCACATTGTTGAATCCATTCAAAAGGGACAAACTTGTATCATTATTGGAAGGATCAAAGGTCATTAATAATTTGTATATATTGATGTTTTTTTCTTTAATTGGCTAATTTACTCCAAGGTCCCTCTATTTGAAAAATAATCCTATTTGAAGGAAGAAGGATGAAGATAGACTCACTTGAACAAGAAGCTCTTCTAGGGTATAATAGATTGCTAAATTCACCAAGCCAATGAACTTTTGGTAACTTTTGGGAACTCTTTCTTGAAAGAGAAAGAACCCAAACCTTGATCCATTGGTTGATAAGGCTTGTACAATACAACATTATGTAATGCTTTTGGTGTTATGACCTCTTGATATGCTAGAGCATTGTTATACAACTTAGTGGTTTAGGTACAAATTTTTACACAATTGCATTACCTAGATCTTTTTTATCTTTGTGTGACTTGTTATGGCCCTAGGGTGATATTACTCTCCACTTAGGTAGGCTTCTCTTTAAACTATTTCTCTACAAATTCCTCTCCAAACACCTCACTTGTATTTTACCAATATGTACAAGTTGGATCTATCTTAATGAATCGTCTTATTTGATTGTAGAAAAGTTAGTCTTTTCCAAGCAAGATGTGAGGAGGTTACATTATTATTCATAGTTTCTCAAGGTCATCATGAATGTTTTGAAGAATTGTCATAATTTCACACTATGTATTGGAAGTTCTTTTATTTCTCATAATTTGTGGGATCCAATGTATACTGACCTAATCCAACATAAGTTGTTCCACACTCAAGGGAGGCTTGAACAAGAGGTCCCTCTCAAAAAAATATTTGTGTTAGGGTGAAATGAAGAAAACTTTGTTTGTTATTGGTAGGTAGAGTGGATGTTATTTTTGTGCTTGACTACTTTGCTCTCAATCTTGATGCCTCCATTCTTCTTTGATAAACATTGATAGGGTTGCGTGTAATTATATATTATTTCCACGCTAAATTGTATTAACCAAACTAGTGGCTTCAATCGACCCATTTCACTCTAAAGTTTGCATAAGAAACTCTCTTAAGAAAATGAAAACTTTGCAAGTAAAAGGAATTGTGAAGATTTGAATTAGTTATTGACTTCCATTGGTACAAGATTTGATGAGCATTAGGCACAAAATCTATTACTTTAGATCCTTGAAACTTAGGTGGACTTGTTTTGTATCTTCTTTTTTTTATGGAGGATTTATATCATCCATGTGTTCATTTTGTTATCCAATATGGGAGCATGAGCCTATGCTGATACCTCTTCAACTAAGAGCCAAGAATTGAGGAGTATCATGTTTGCCAAAGTCATTGCATGTGTGAATCTCGACCTCATCCCTTATATCATACCTCTAAGGGTTTTGAACCTTGGTGGATGGTGTAATCAAGAAATATACCATCACCCTTTTCTCAACAAATTGTACTACAACCCTTTAATCTTCATTTTCACTTACCTTCCTAGAAAACATTTCACTTAACATTAATTTGAGAAAATCTCACCTTCAGTTATAGACTTGGATTCTTCCTTTTGGATGAGAGGATCTTTTATCTTTTTTCCTTGAGAAAATCAAACTAATCTACAGTTCTTTCACTTCATCAATTCCCATATCTTAGTTATGTAACGTATCCTATTTTGATCTTGGCACGAGATTTTCCTCTTTTGAACTCAAGGACCAACTTGTCCAAATTTTCTAAATCTGTCCAACTCATTTTGGTCTCACATGTGTATTCTACATCATCTATCCTTCCAAGGATCTTGTTATAGTACCAGAAATCATCCCTTGTGTTTTGAGTCTACGGTACATTTCACTATTAAGATCTTCACTATCTTTTCCCTTCTGTGAAATTTTATTGCTTTCGTGTATGGGGATTTTCTCTTTCATCCTTGAACTTCCATCCATGACAGTCATGTCAGGTCTATTTCTAATATTAATCCGCCGCCATATATTCCTAGTGGTATTGTTGTCAGTGCACTCACGAATGGAAAGGACAGAAAAATATGAAAAATAAGATTTGCAATGTAAAAGTTGAAGAATAAGTAACATCAATCAATAATTATGATGGTGGGCTCCTTGGAAAACAATTGAATAGGATGTTCCAGAGAATATGGGAGAATGCTTTAAGATTTCTAGGCATGTCGCCAAAGCAATTGAGGATTCAAGTGGTCACCTTTTAAACTGTGACAGTATCGAACTTCAAGTCTTCCAATGGGAGCATAAGATCCTAAGTGTCTTATATCAGAAGAGTTTGCAGCGCTGATTAGTAATTACTACACCCACATATCCAGAGGCCTCAAGATATCTGGTCTTTTCCTCACTTTCCTCCGAGATAGTTTCTAATTGATTGTTTTCTTAGACCAAGTGTTCCCATTTTCTTATACTCTCTGCAACTTGATGTCAGTTTTCCTGTTCGAATTGGGTTCTCCTTCGTTCTTTTTTTAAGTCCATGAACTTTTTTTTAATATTGTGGATGCTTGAATTCGGAATCTTTTAGATCCCTACAACAAAGACCTTACCGTTACACTGAGCGTCGACGGACTTTAATCCATGACTTTGTATTCTGCTTGCCACCATTATGCCCAAATAACTTCTGATCTAATCTGTTTTGTATTCTGCTTACTACCATTGTGCCCAAATAACTTCTGATTTAATCTGTTCATCAGCACGATGATTTAACATGATGGCAGGATCAGATTGTGTCATCAAATGTAGAGTGGTCATTGGGGAAGGATAAGCAAACTCGGGAGTAATATGTGTCGACTTGGCTCTAGTAAGTTTCTTTGTGAGTTGCTGGAATGGCTGGAGATATTGGTAGGAAGCATCATTGAAGGTAGGAGGGGAAATCAAGGATGATCCCAGAGAGGTGTTGGCACCGTACTGTAACAAGTGACAAGAATAATGCTTAGTTATAAAATAGGTAGCACAAGCTTAGCAATGTTATCCATATAGATATGGATATACATCATGCATGAGCTTACAATTTATATATTATATTATATTTGATTAGTAGTATGTACAAGATATTCTTGGGTTTTGCAATATGCATGAAATAGGTGGTATTAGGGGATAAGTGTCTATATATATTCAATGTCTGAAACCAAATCACATTTTAATAGAAGTGACCACCCTCATGCTTTTATCAATGTGTGTAATATTATGTATGATGTATATTCATATCTATATGCATATTGCTAAGCATGTGTTTATCCTTAGGTTGTTGCATGTGTAAGGAATATTATTAGAATGAGGTTAAGATCAAAGAGTAAGAAGTGGGAGGAAAGGAAGATTGTCTTTGATGAAAGGTAACCAAAGTAGATTAAGAAGGATAAATAAGAGGGGGGGAGGAGAAGGGAAAATGTTTTCACTCACCTCTATACCTACAACAAATATTTCACCAATTTAGAGATAACCTTGGGAAGAGGATGGATGGGAGTGTTCCTTTTTATAAGAGTAAAGGCAAGAGGAGATGTTTTCACCAAGGATTCATGAGTACAAGCAAAAGTCACACTAGAAAAGGAAATTATGGGTTCTTGCATGAAAACAAAAGATATGTCAACTATGACGGAATGAAGGAAAATTTTGTTGTGAATTCAAATGATAATACACTAGTGAGGGACTAGATATAGTGTAACCAATAATTGATAAAACATGCAAATGTGATGTAATAATTATTTAAGTTGAATAAAGTAATATTTTATTCAAAGTTGAGAGTCCATACAACTCTAGCAAATTTTATGGAAGAGATTCATGCATATTACCCTAGTACATAGCTTCAAATTCAATCTATTTATACATTTCCAAATGAAACTAGAAAAATTACTTTTAAAATAGTAATTATGGCTCCCTTCAGAGACCAAAGAGTTGCACCATGCCTAAATTCTTCCTTAGAAATTGAGATAGATAGCTATGTTGGAAGTTTATTTGTCATTGAGAAGATTGGTGGATGTATGGCAAATGATGTTACTATGGTATTGTCATTGATGTCAACATTGTAGTGATGTCACATTATTGTATTGTCAACATTGATGTATAGTTGGTGTTTGATAAGAATGATTGAATATGGTGTTGCCAATGATGTCAACTCATTGCATAGTTGAAGAAGTGTTGGCCCTGAGCAGACCAAATATGTTGGATAAATTGCCTAAGTCCGGAATGTAGTTTTCAGTGTTCAGAGAACCTGTTTTGTGGTTTGGATTGCTCTGCCATGAAGAATCTTGTCATGTGGTTCTAAGATAATTTTGGTGCATTTTTTAGGAATCTAAATCCAAATTTTCAAGCCTTCAAGCCCTTCGTCGTTGAATTTAGAGTTGACAGTGTATCACTCAGGATATGGTAGAGTTACAGTAATAGAGCTCCTGATTGGAATGCTTCACATTCCATCATGGATGACTGTTATGCTATGCGGTTTTGAGGATATGTTTACAGGGGTCAAAAGTGTGTGTGCTCCAAGTGGAAGGTATTTTGGAAGTCAGTGTGTCGAGCTGTGAATGGACAATTGGTTCATTCTATTGTTGCTTCACCAACAGTGTTGACCTAAAGGATTTGAGGTCATGCAAAATTAAAGGATGTATGGATCGAACTTATAAGAGTAATTACAAGTCATGTCGACCTATTTTAATTTGTTACACATTTTGGTTTCTCAACGCTTGTGTGTTAGTGTTTTGAGTCGACAAGCTACAAGGATGGGTACATCTATTAGGTTGACCTAATTAATGTTTTGGTTGGATGCGATATATATACAAGGTCAATTCCTTGTGTAGATGGATTGATGTGAGATCTTATTAAGAGTGTGTGCAAGATCTAGTGTAAATAAGTGTGAGTTGTGACTGAGGTAAAGTATGAAGTGTGTCAAGTCAATTTTTTGAGCTTTAGTGGAACTGTATCTTCAGCATAGGTCAGATGCATTATTAGTAGTTCATATTTGGAAGTGAGCCACCCCTTTCTCTATCTCTTTCTACTTTGGGCAATGAACCTTTCTCTTTTGGACTATGAGTCCACCATTTTGTATCAAACTTTGTAATCGGTTGCAATATATATTGTGAGCTAATCCTCATTGTGGTTTTTCCCTTTTTGGGTTTTCCACATAAATTTGGTGTTCTTGTATTCTTTGATGTGATGCATTTTTTCAATGTTCCTTTCATTATTGCAAGTTTAATGTGATGCATTGAATGGATGTTTAAAGTTGATAAAGTTAATAATTATCAGTGAATATTGATTCACCCCCCCCTCTCAGTATTCCAAGTGTTCAACAAGCTAGATGGGGATAAATTAGCTACAAGATTAAAAACATACCAAAAAATTATTTAATTTTGGTACTCAATGCATCTAATTAGTCTATTGTTTGCTTGTTTGGCTAGGAGTTGTGAGGTAACCTATGACACCCCCTCTAAGCAACTAGGGAAAGTCTCAAAGGCCAAGTCAACTTTGAAGGTCTCTAAAATATAGAATATGAAAACATAAAAATATTTAAAATATATATTTTTGACATTTCTTGGATTAAGCCTTGCAATTGTCACCCAAATGTACCTAGATGTTTTTTGGATTATGTAGAGTGGTGGGTGTGGAAGTAAGAGGGAGAGAGAAATAATCTTATAAATTTTAACTTTATCATTTGGTTGGATGGGATATGAATGGATCTATGGTCATTGACTAATATTTTGTTTAAATTTGTTGGGGCCACTACGTTCCCTTCTATAAGAGCCCCACCACTGAGTTATATTTCTCCACTAGAGATTTTTTTAAGTAAGCAAGGGTTATTGCTAGGGCACTTCAACCTTGACACCTTTGATATTAAATCTCTTTGTTCGTATCTCTTCTTCTAGGGGTGTACTTTCGATTATCTATCAATTCTTTGTTGCAATTGATATATAAGGGGAGAGACCATGATCTTTCTTCTTCATTATTATTCACACTTCTAAATTTTTATTCTTTGCATTGTCCTCCTCATAAGCCTCATCACAATTTTGGGTAGGGTAGAGTACCTACTCTTGATTTATAGCCATCTACCAAACACATGTATTGCCACAAGACCACAATTTGTTTTAGTTCCCAAACTATTTTTTCTTTCAACTTATTTTTTTGAAACCCTAACTCTTCACAAGCTTGTAGATATTTTCCCCATCCTTATAATCCTATCTAACTACAAAATTTCTCTAAAAACCCACATAATCTTTATAAGAAGACCTTTCCCCCATCTTTGTAGTCTTTCTTAACAACAACATTTCTTTGAAACCCCTATGATCTTTAAAAGAAAACATTCCCCCATCCTTGTAGTCCTACCTCATTATGAAATCTCTTTCAAACCCACTATAAGAAAAATATGAGAATTTTGGGACTCCTTGCCAACTACTTACATGCACAAAAGGTTCAAAAGTCTACAGAAGTCATTTTTTAGCTAATTACCTCAATTTTCTCATTAAAGGTGAATCTCTAGGATTATGTATTCTACCACAAAGATGAACTATGTGTTCAAGGGGATGGTCCCCTTAAAAAATCATATTTTAACTCAAAAAAATTATATAAATCTAGGTGATGTTAGCCTAGAGTAGTTCCATAAGATGATGGAAAAGACCAATAAGACTAGTTTTGTGGCCCAACATTTTGCATAAAGTCAACTTATTTTGGTAATAACTTTTCCTATTATTATCTGGAATCCACAAATTTGGTGATGAAATGTGCCAAGTTTTATAATCCTGAAACTAGAGAAATTAAGGACTCAAAGGATCATGCTCTTTTCAAAGCATGCCAAAAATATTGAAGAAATTTGTATACTCCTCATGTTGATTATGTAGGTATCATAGTGGCTTATATAAATCAATTATTCCAAGGAAATTCAAACCAATGTATGAAGATAATCAATAATAACTAGTTGAAGAATCCAAGGGTGGCTACAACGAGATTGTCCAAGAACTTACACAAGCAAATTTCAAGAAGAATTCAATAGTATAATCACCATGTTGAACAAAGTTGTAAGCAATGAGGGCATAAATAACTTTCACCCTTGGGTGTTTTAATAAACTTCTAGGATTTTGGGTGGAAATGAGCAAATTGATTAGGATACTTTGATTAAAAATAATCCACATAATCAATCTATCGAAGTTAAGAAATCAATATATTTTTATATCCTTATTTGGCATGCTCTCTACAAAGAAGAAAGTGTTGTGAGAATTACCCTCAATTGGAGTTGAATTTAAGTTAAAGATACTTCAAGAGGGTGAATGATGCATTTTTATTTTCATAATAAGGATGCCAAAAAATAACCCCAACCAAGGACATCAATGGAGGTTATTGTTGTTGTTGTTGTCCAATGAGGAAATTGGTTTATTTAATTATATAAATTCTCACATATCTAGGTTGGAGGTTTTAACAAAGAATCACTAGCCATAGAAAATCCAAAATATATGAATGATAAAATATTTTTGTTGGAGTTGTGTTGGTAATTGGTTATTCTACATAAGTTATTTTTAAGAAAATAACAATTTAGAATTGAGCTTCCCACCCCCAGAAGTATCTATTATTTCCCCTCACAAATATATCCTAAAGCTACAAAGGCAGAAACTACTTTGGTGACCCTAATTTCCATTTCAACCAAGGAGTCATTTGGATGTATTGTTTGGATCGTCTTAGCCCATAAACTATGTTTGAAAGACTTTTGGGAAAATTGTGATGATGAGTATGCAACATGCACTTGAGATATTTTTCAAGAATGTCAAGGTGCCTAAATATATTTTTGATAATAGAAATATCATGGATCCACTTTATGAAGATAATTTTTTTTAATAAGCTATTTGTAAAATTAAAGGATATGGTTAATATAAGAATTCAATACTAATGCAAAAAAGATCAATAGCTAATAAGAATAAGCTTGGATTGGCTAGATATAAAGATCAAGGAATGAGAGGAGTTAAAGGGAGAAACCTCCAACTAGAATAAGGAAAAATAACATCAAGATAAAATAAGGTTAAATCCAGTTATCCCACTCAATCACTTTAATTACCTTTAGAGATGGTAGTTAACAATGAGAACATGGAGAATCAATTGAAAACCCAGGTGCTTCTTCCATTTCAAATCCTCCTCATATTACTATCACTACCTATCTCATCTCCTAAGTGTTGGAGATTGTTGGTGTTGCCGGTAGTGTTTTCATTGTTGTCAATCCCTATTGTATGTGTTGTGGTTTGATGCAACATTGAATTTAACCTCCAGTATGGTTAGGGAGACTGTTGGAGATTGTTGCACTATGTTGTCATTAGTGTCGTGATTTTATATCAACCTCTAGTGTGGTCATGTTGAGAAGTGTTTGTGGTATTGAGGAGGTGTTGCAACTATTGTAGATATGTTGAGCACATGTTTTTGGTGTTATTGGTGTAGTTGGTTCACTTGGTTTCCAAGTTCTTTTGAGAAAATTTGAATAAAAGAGTGTGCAATGTGACAAAGGTGTGTTCAGTTTTGTGCTCCGCATTTCTCCATGGTTGAAGATATGCTTGTGTGGTTTGGATGTGATGATCAGAGGTTTTTAGAGGTGCTATATCTAATTTTTTTAGGTTCTAGATTGTGTGACATTGGAAGATGTGTTTGATAGTGTAGTTGCATGTGTAGAAGGTTGTTTGGGAGAAATGGAATTGCTTCGTATTTCTCCGCATTGAGATTTCCTAATTGAAAATTTGGGAACATGCTAATATTGTCTATATCTATTGTTACACCTCAATTATGTAATTACTATTTACTATTACTATGTAGGGTAAATTTGAATGTAATTTTTATTCTGATGGTGAATAAAATGTGCTTGCACTTTTTTATCAACGCATTATGAAGGAATGTTATTTCATTTAATGAAGAAATGCATATGCATGAAATGGATGGTTATTGAATTAATATTCTAACTGTGGAGATGTGTTATGTGAAATGCATATTTTGTGAACGGTTGACTGTCATGAGCATATGTTAGTGGTTGCAAGTAAATGTTTATTCCTCCAGGAGGAGGGGAAGTATCACTCAGGAGAACTTGGTCGGGTAACTAATAATGTAAACTATCTGAGCATACACACACCATAGTAGAATAATTGAGTTGAGTCAATTTGTGGGAAGTAGGTAAGTCATCCCTAGTTTGATGTGTCTTCATTAGTAAAGGTCTTGTTTACTATTGAATGCATGATTGGGCACTTGATGTTTATCTATTTGGAACTTAGAAGTCCTTCCTTATCTTTTTGTGCTTGATGGTATGGTTGAATGAGTATTTGGGATATATGCATATGTTGGCATACACATACGATGGATATAATGGGATGTCCATACGAGTGTGACAACATATGTATAGACATGCATATATGTATATAAATTTTATTGCAATGTTTTGTGTCTTTGAGCTTTCTATCGATACATATCTATGTCAAAAGTATGCATGTATAGAGTATATCCATACCTTGATTTGAGTGTAAGAGCATAATCATATGCATGTATGTGTAAGTAGAAATACTTACAAACATACTCGCAAGCGGAATCAATTATGCATATGTGAATATATATACACTTAAACGAATGCATGTATCAATGAAGATGTGATATGATAGGGGAAACCTGATATATGGGTGAACATATTAAATATGTATAAATACATATATGTGTATGTAGGAATACATGTGTATGTGCTTAATGGTACAATCAAACATGTGTATATATATATACATAAATACATGTATGTGTATGTATACATGAGCATAGAGGAGTATGTATATATTTATATATATATAGTCGATGTGATATATAATAATATTATCTTGAGAATATATAAATATTCCTATATATGTGAGTGAGCGTATATACATATACATATACATATATACACGTAAGGGTTAATGCTTATTAGAGAAGTGTATAAATATATATATATATATATACACGTACGAAAGTGATAATTAGGATACATACATTTGTATATCGATTGATACAATCTTTGAGTCTATTTGTCAATAAATATATATGCTTTTCTTGTATATCAATTGAATGACAACGATATACGCTATGAGCAATAAGTAATGTATGAGTTAGTAAGCTTATGATTGTTGAAGATATATGTGTATTTGTGAAGTAATTATACATCATATAACATGGGGAATGATTTCATATATATCTATAATAATGTATATATATTATAATGAAAATATTTTATATAGTATTATGGATTCACGATAGTAGGTGGCGCATAAGTAGAAAATGGAGACCACGCCTTAGTGCATTACTCACAACACATGATGTATGGAAACTAAAACATCACAGTGGATGGTATGTGTGAAGAATAAACTACCACATGCCATACCAAGTGGAGAATAAGTCAAATAAAAATAAAACACTTATAGAGGCACATAGGTGGAGTTCATTTCAACACACAACATTGAGATATGCTAAGTTCAACACAATGGTAAATGATAATAGAGACCAGCGCCAGAGTATAAAAGGGTAAAACAAGACTAATTTATATATATTACTTATGGTTGTATTTTGAGAGGCCGAATTTTACTCTTGCTACCACGCTTTATGGAACACGTATATTTCATTTAAGCTTGTTTCCTTATGTTGATGCATGACATAGACTTAGTCGACACCTATGGTGAAGATTATCTTTGACTTGGTAAACTTAAACTTCCATGTTTTTATACTTGAACCAACATCTGTTGAAACTTGAGAAATAGTCGACAACTTTGTAAAAGAGAATAAATATCTAAATCGACTCATCCCTAGATTAAGTTGATGAATGCATGGTGTTGAAAATTGGTAATTGACTGTTTCTAATTACATGGAAACCACACCAACATTAAGAGGAGTGTGGAAGCTTTGGCACCACCTCTGGAAACCCATTTGTTGTAGATATCTATTGTTGGAGATAATTCAAATTATCCATGTGCATATTTGAATAAGTCTCTATTTGTTGTCAATCTAGCAAGGTCGATCTGTAGATGTTTTGTTGAGTATGAGCTTACATAGTTGCCACCTTTTTGTTGTGATATATGTGTAGTTATAAATGGTGTTTGATGTCCATATCCATGCCTAAACTGTAGGATGTGTAGCCCCATGTTGTTTTATATATAGTAGAGCAATTTCATTAGAGAGGACACGTTCTTCTTGCAAGCCTTTATGTTGCATTATTTTCAGCTTATTTCTAGTTTTACTTATGAGAAAGAGAGGGAGAGAATTCTACCATATTGAGAGAAAGAGTTTTTGTTTGAGTGAAGTAATCTATCAACTTGAGAGTTATAAGTTCATTGTGATGTTCTTGAGAAGCTATTATCAAGCTTGTTATTGTTTGGGAGAGGTTGTATTGTTGCCAATAGATTGGACAAGTGATAACAAGCATGAGGATATTCTTCTTTGTTATTTTTTAAATTATGAATGAATTGTTCTCCATGTTTATTGAATTGTCTTTTCCAAGTACTTGCATTTAGAGAATTTAGAATGTCATTGAAGAGGGAATAGAAGCTTTTATGTTGTTTTTATGATGTGCTTGTAAGTACTCCATAATAGGAGATTGGTGTTTATATACCATATATGATTGAACATGAGTGGCACATGTGATACACTAAGTTATTGATTTAACTAGAATAACTTATGTTTACTCCTAGGATTGTTTATCCAGTATGGGAGGGAGCTTGTGTACTTACTTATTAAGTAGGTTTATTCCAAGTAGGTTAAAATGGTGATAGGTTATCTCTAGGATGATAGATTATCTATTGAAGGAAATACCTATGCATAGTTTAAAATGGCCTTAAGTTAAATCAACCCTGAGCAGTGTATGTGATAGATGACCTTCCTTCGGATTACCGTTGAGAACACTTTGGCCAAAGTAGTGTGATGACCTTTGGCTCCACTATCAGTTCACCATGATCCAGTATTACATGCTAGTTCGAGATTGTGGGATTACAAGTTCTAGTTATGTAGGACACAACACTATGCTCAATTGGTTGTTGTTATCAGTTACTCTACCAATCTCTTTGATGAAGGGAAGGGCCATCTATCAAATGATATATGTGCGGGGGACTTCATTAAGAGTCTGAGGTTGGTGAAAAAGCACTTGAGTGATGCTTCTCCTCCACATCAGGTGATAGAAGAACCAAGATTTGAAAGGAAGGATCTTGGACCATCTTACAACTATTTGTTCCAAAGCTCTTTGAGCTATGTATGTATATGTTTGCATTCTTGTATTGTTGTAACTTATGAAATTATTGAAATGAAATGGAATCCTTGTTGTATTATGTAATCCATCTTGTTTGTAAATTCTCAATAAAGAAAAGAAATTTTTTATTGCAATGGCTTGTTACTTAGTTTATTTACTCAAAAGGTGAAAACTTAGAAATTTATACTTCATTGAGGGGTTAGTATGTTACATCTACCTTCCCTTGGAGTTTTGTGTGTTTATCTGCTCCACAAGCTTGGAATCATAATTAGTTGCGTTTTGTGGCAGTGTTAATGCTAATTGTACATGATGATGGTGTTCTCAATTATAGGTGGTTGTGGTAGTGTTGCAAAATATTTTGATGATTTTGGAATATTCTAGGATGATTTTGGAGTGTTACTTTGCACTCCACATGGTGTTTTTGGATATGGAGATGTGTGTATGTGGTCGTTCTTGTTAGTGTTAGTGTATGTTTGGCCGACCTAATTAGTACTAGCGCTAATTACAGAGGTTGTTTGTTGTTTGTACAAGCATGGAAAAGCCTGTTGATGTAGATTTGGGTCCTAGTTTACCCTTAGTGTGGTATTTCTTCACTTATTTTCACCACATAAGTGTTTGGTTCCAACCTTTTCAGTGATTTCACATTTGAGGTGCATACATTTCATTGTGGCCGACATGGAGAAAGTTTTTGAAGTTGAGGAGGATATACAAGCAAGGTTAATTTTTGGAGATATGTGTGGATCTATGTGGTAGAGGTGTGAGTGTTGTATGATTTGATTGTGATCAAGTGTGGTGATTTGAGTGTGAGCTTAAACGCCCAAAGCTATCGGATGTAGTGAGAAATAGGTGTCTACATTTTCAGGAGCCTGAATTTGTTGAAGGCAGTGAGCTAAAGGTTGTGGATGGTGCAGAGTTGTAGTGGTGGATTTTTTTTGTTTCTTTGAGATAGTGAATCTCTCTGTAATAGTCTTCTTCTATTCTTTTTTCTTCTAGAAAGTGATTCCTTTGGGTAGTGAGCCCTTAGCAGTGATCCATTCTTCTCTTTTGGGTAGTGAGCCCTTTTGAAAGTGAGCCTATTGTATTTTGTGTTGCTATTCATATATATGTGAGTTAATCCTCACCATGGTTTTCCACATAAATTTGTTGTTTTCTTGTGTATGGTGTTGAATGTGTTCATGTTTCATATGTTTGCATTTTTTTATGATTAATAAGGGTTTGATGGTTAATGATGGTTTAATATTTTAATGTACAACTGATTCACCCCCCTCTTAGTTGTCTTGTGTGTCTAACAACTAGTATCAAAGTTGTGGTTCCTCATAAGAAGATTAATCTCTTGAGGTAGATCCAATGGCTCATAGGAAGGGTGGAAAATCTCCTATATTTGATGGAATGAATTATGCTTATTGGAAAGCCAAGATGGAAGACTTTCTTATCTCTCTAGGATTTGGAGTTTGAAATTTAGTTGAAACTGGATAGACTATGTCTATTAATGGTTCAACAAGTGATGACAAGGTTAAGGATTATGATAATAATGTCAAAGCAAGAAATGCTATCTTGAGTGATCTTTCTGATTTTGAACTTGGAAAGGTGATAAGTCTCAAAACTAATAAAAAGGTTTGGTTGAAGTTGCAAAGCATTTATGAAGGAGATGATAAGGTCAAGCAAGCAAAGATGCAAAATTTCAAAGCCAATTTTGAAAACCTAAGGATGTCAGAAGATGAAGACATTACAGCCTACATGAGTGGATGAAGTTTTTAATGCCATCAATGGTCTTGGTGGTAATATAGAATAAAGTAAAGTTGTAAACAAAGGTATTGAGAACTCTTCCTAGATCTTATAGTTCTAATTTTTTTTCTATTGAGGAAGCTCACAATTTAGATCAATATTCTAGAGATTAAATGTTTGGTGCTTTAATTTATTATGAATTGAGAGAGTTTGGTCAAGATGCTACAAAGAAAGAAACTGCCTTTAAAGTTGGCAAGGTAGAGAAGGATGATGAATCAAATCTTGATGAACTTGATGAGGTGGAAGAAAATTTTGTAAGGAGATTGAAAAAGGGAACAGGAAAATACATAGGTAAGTTACCCTTTAAGTGTTTCAATTATGGAAAGATATGTCATTATGCTTCTAAATTTCCAATCAAAGTTGCAAATGAAAAACATAAGGATCATGAAGGTAAATCTATCAAGAATATTTTTTATGTTGAAAAAGAAAATGGTGCATCTGATGATGATGAACCAGACTATCTTAATGATGAAATTGATGAATGCTTGTTCATGGCTCTAAATTTTGTTGGAACTAATTCTACTAATCTTGAAACATGTATGAAGGAAAGTGCTCTAGAAATAGGTCACAATATTGAAGGAACTATGCTAACTAATTTTTATGCAAGAGAGGAGAGAAACTATTGGATAATTAATAGTGGATGCTCAAATCATATGACAGGTGATAAGAGTAATTTTGTTAAACTTTAGAAGTATGATGGTTATCTTGTTAATTTTGGTGATGATACATTTGCTAAGATCTGTGGAAAAGGTTCAATTATCTTTGATGTCAAGCATAAAATAGATGGTGTTCTTTATGTCAAGGGTCTTTGGCATAATCTTCTCAGTGTAGGAAAAATGTGTAGCAGAGGATACAATTTGGTGCTTTAGGATGATGGTTGTCAAATTAGAAAAAGAAGCTCTAGAATTTTGATTGTTGTAGGAACAAGGACATAAGGTAATGTTTATCAACTCAAAGATGGTAGTGTTAAGTGTTTTTTGTCACAAATCAATGAAATTTGGCTATGACATAGAAGAATGAGTCACATTAACTTTGATATCCTAGTGAAGATCAGTTCTACTGATGTTGTGAGAGATTTTCCAAGGATTATAAATCCTATCAATGCAATTTGCAAAGAGTCTTAGTTTGGAAAGCAAACAAAAAAGAGGTTTAGAACTAAAGAATATTCTACTGTAGGACCTTTAGAGTTGGTGCATACATACCTATGTGAACCCACTAGAATAAGAAGCTCTCAAGGTGACAGGTATTTCATGTTATTAATAGATGATTATTCTAGAATGAATTGGGTGACATTTCTCAAAGAAAAATCAGAAGCTCTAGATAAGTTTAAAGCCTTTAAATCTATGGTTGAGAATGAAATGGATTTAAAAATCAAGTGCTTGAGGTCTCACAAAGGTGGTGAGTTCACCTCCAATGAGTTTAATAGTTTTTGTGAAGATCATGGAATAAAGAGATAGTTATCGTCTCCTAGGACTCCTCAACAAAATAGAGTTGTGGAGAGGAAGAACATGATCAAGAAGCAACAAGATCCATGATGAAGGAAGCAAATCTACCATATTTCTATTAGAAAGAAGCAATTCATACCACAATGCACATTCTTAACAAAGGGAAATCAAGAGTGAATAGTTCAAAGACTGCTTAAGATTTATGATATGGAAAACCTACTGTGAAATATTTTAGTGTTTGCATGAAAATGCTATATTAGAAGAGATGAAGATAACTTAGGAAAGTTTGATGTAAGATACAATGGAGGAATATTCCTTGGATACTCTACAAAAAGTAAGGCATACAAATGCTATAACAAAAGGTTGAAGAAGATTGTTGAAAATGTAAGTGTCAAAGTAGATGAAGAACCACATCAAAGTTTTGTGTTGATAGAAGGATATGAATATGATGAACTCCTTTGCAGTGAATAAGAAGAAGATGAAGAGAAATAAAAAGAGATGATAGATGAATAGGAAGAAGCTTTGGAAAGGATCCCTAAGACTCCTACCTATATGCAAAAGAATCATTCAAAAAATTAAATAATTGGAGATAAGAGCATAGGTGTGTTGACAAGAAAAGCTTCTATGACAAAGGAATAGGTAACATTTTGTTTACTTTCAGAAGTAGAACCTAAAACAATAACTGAAGCATGCAAGGATGAAAACTGGATCAAAGCTATGGAAGAAGAGTTGAGACAAAATGAGAAGAATCAAACTTGGGAATTGGTCCCAATACCAACAAACAAAAATGTGATAGGAACTAAATGGGTTTTTTGGAACAAATTGAATGAAGATGGAAATTTTATTAGAAATAAAACTAGAATTGTGTGTAAGGGCTACTCATAAGTGGAAGGAATAGATTTTGAAGAGACTTTTGCTTCATGGAAATAATGAAATCCATTAGAATGTTTTTAGCATTTGCAGCACATAAATACTTCATGGTGTATCAAATGGATGTCAAGTCTGCATTTCTAAATGGTGAGTTAGAAGAAGAATTTTACATTGAACAACTAGAAGGTTTTCATTGTCAAAAGATGTTGATATGGTCTAAAGATTAAAAAAGGCATTGCATGGTCTCAAACAAGCTCCTAGAGCTTGGTATGCAAGATTGGGTAGATACTTGTTGCAACAAGGATTCAAGAAGGGTACTACAAATAACAATATTTACTTCAAGGTTGAGGGAGATCAGATCTTGATTATGGTAGTGTATGTTGATGACATAATCTTTGGAGGAAATGAAGGAATATGTATGAAATTTGTAGATCATATGCAGAAAGAGTTTGAGATGTTAATGTTTGGGGAGATGAATTTCTTCCTTGGGTTACAAATATGTTAATAGAAAAAAGTAGTTTTTATTTCACAGTCAAAGTATGCCAAGGAAATTTTGAAGAAGTTCATAATGGAGGATTCTAAACCAGTGTGTACTCCCACGGTTACTGGTTGCATGTTGAGAAAAAATGATGAATCTCCTAAGACATATTAGAGCAAGTATAGATCAATGATTGATGGACAGTTATATCTTACTACTACTAGATCGAATATCATGCATGCAATTTATCTTATGGAAAGATTTCAAGAAGATCCCAGAGAATCACATGTTGTAGTAGTTAAAAGGATATTCAACTACTTGAAGGGAACTCTGAATTTTGGTCTATGGTATCCCACGGATACTAATTTCTCTTTGAGTGCATATACAAATGCAAATTAGGGTTGTGCGGATGACATAAGAAGTAAAAGTGAAGGAATTTTCTTTCTTGGAAGTAGATTGGTTTCTTGGTTGAGTAAGAAGTAGGATTCAGTGTCATTATCTACTAAAAAGGTAGAATTTATTGCAATAACATCATGTTGCACACAAGTGTTATGGATGAAGCAAACATTGAAGGATATTAGAGTGTCATATATTGAACCTATTTCTATCTTGTGTGATAATACCAGTGCTATCAACATTTGAAAAAGCCTGGTAATGCATTCAAGGACAAAGCATATCTCTATCTAGTATCACTTTCTAAGAGAGAAAGTTGCAGAGAATGAGGTGAAGCTAGAGTATGTGCCCACAAAGGATCAAGTTGCAAACATTTTCACAAAGTCTCTTCCTATAACATGCCCATTTTTCTACCTATTCTCTTCCTATAACATGCCCATTGTTCTACCTAGTAATTTTTCTAAGTTTTACCCACAAGTAAATTGTCTATGCATCTAACATAATGAGCAATACAAAATTTCTTTTCTATTCAATAATAAATGCACCATTTGAAACATAACCTTTCCAAACTTTTCCATTGCATAATAAAAGAATAATTTTAATAATATAAGTATGATTTCACTTTACATAAATATATTCAAGAAAAAAATTCACATTTACAATTTCCATATAGATGGACACATGATTACATACATAGCTTCAACAAGATTACATGAACTAGAAATATAAATGGTCCAGAATGTCCTTCTCCCAAATCTTGGCCACCAACTACATGAGGAGAAGCATAACTCAAGCTCTTTTCCACCAACCATGGACTTATTGTGGTCCCTCACACATCTACCAAACTTGGTAAGATGGCCCTCCCTTCAACGAAGAGATTGGTTTGGTAACCTCATCCTTCAAATAGCCTTTTTTCTGAGCATAGTGATGTGCCCTACATATCTAGAGCTACTGTAATGTTTATTTCTACTTGTATGATTACCTTAGCCTAGAGTGTAAATTGGATCACACAGTGAACTGATGGTGTAGACAGTGGCTACCTACACTACTTTGGCCAAAGATTCATCACCCACTAACTTTGAGTGAGGTCATCTATTCCCCACATTTAATTGCTTGATTTGTATTAACCATTAGTATTATATTCTAAGGTTATCCCCTTTCCTGTGGATTATCCTAACCTCGGGAATAACCTTCCCATTAACTCATATCTAAATGACATTGCCACAAGAATCTCAAAACAACTCTATCTTATGCTATGCACCTAGAGTGTTTTCATACTACGTATAGTACCGACATTCTACGTATAGTATAAATTGTATAAAATTGTATAAATCCCAAAATAGTATAAATAAACACATAAGTATAAACCAAAGAAAGGTTTCACTAATACAAGAAACAAATAAGAGATATGCATTCATATCCAAGCATCATAACACACATAAAAGATAATCTTTCTAAACATGGTAACACAATAAACAATCTTTCCAACATAATAACAAGAAATCATCATGCATGTTTAGAGATCCAAATGATTATTCTTCCCTCTTAGCTTAATGGCTCAAGCATGCTTGAATCTTCCTCTAAGAACAACCCAAATTCCTCTACTAGCTTCTCACTAAATCTCTCAACAATACCAATATAAATCAACAAACAACTCTCTAACTCACAAAATCTCAACTCACTTTGCACATAAATTACAACAAAATAACACAAGGTAATCAGATTGAAAAGTGTAGCAATTGGTAGAATGAGCACCTCTATTTATACTAAATTGTGAGCAACCAAAGGCTACAAACAAGTTAATATTTCTGCCACCTTTCTTTTCTCATGCAATGACTCGTCAAGCTAACTTACAAGTTTGCAACACATAACAGTCCTCACCTTTCAAATGGTTGAGTCGAATTGTTATAAGGGACATCAAGACTCTTTTACTAATTCAAATGAACATCAAGCTCAATAGCAAGTTCCCTAAATCGAATTCCTTTCCTTCACATATGTAGGAATCACTAGGCCCCTATAGAGTATATACATGAAGTAACTAGAACAAGATTCCATAATGTGTATGGCCAATGTTGAGTTTGGAACTAGGAGGCCCATTGATATTGATCACATGTGGTCCAAAGAAAAAACCACTATTATGGAGCAAGGACTTATAGATTATGCAAATGGGAAACAATATTCAATAAACCAAATACATATTTAGAGTGGAAGTCTTTAACAAATGTTTTCTACTTATATTTGCTAACTAAAATGAATATTTTACCATGGATGTTTACAAAGACTATGGCTAGCAATGAAGAATCATATGAGTTGAATGGGTGATACCTAAAATTGGTTTTCTTAGACCTACATAATATCCATCCTCCCTCTCAACATGATAAATGTGTAAATATATAAAACAAATATACAATTATGAACAAGAAATAAAAGTTGTAATGATCTATCCTAAATTTTTAACCTTTCAATTACATGTCAATTGCACTTCCTAATGTTTGGGATTCTATTACATAATTATATACATCCACATGTAGATCTATTTAATTCACTAGGCATTTGCAAGAAGTTATGTAAAGTCATATATAGTAGTGCATGATGATGTGTTAAGTCATGTGCGGGTCACACAATCACAAATACTTGTACAATATCATGTGTGGTGTCAATGAAATAATGCATGGATTCATGTGTGGCAACATGTGACAAAAAATATTACATAAAGCATCATAGGTTCTTATGTGGGAGCATGAAGAGCTATTGAGGTGTTTATGGAAGCACAAGAAATAATGTAAGTGGTTGTATAGTGTTCATCTTGATGCTATGAAAGCACACAAGGGTGGCATGGGGTTGTACAAGTGATGTGTATTATGTGATAGTGTATGTGTTATATGCAATGTTTGAGCATGCATGGAATTCATCTTAGTGTTATGCATGTGTGCAAGAGTATAAAATGTCTCTATTACTATTGTTAATGTACCATAGATGTGTGCATGTTACATAAAACTATGTATATAAAATATTTTATTAATGTTTTATGCCAAATTAAGAGTGCGCTAACAAGTTGATTAGTTCCTTAGTATTTGACACCATGAATCTTGAATGATGATGATTTGAAATATAATTTCAACACTCTCCCCTAATCTTTTATGTGTGTAACTTGTGTTTTGATTCTTTGAAAATTTATGAATGTAAAATTGAAATTATTTCTTTTGTATGAAGATGTTTGAAGCTTTGATATATTATTTTAAAAAAATTATTGGTTTGAAGCTTTGTTTGAACTACAATATTTAAAATATAATATAAATCCTATGCTAAGACTAAATCTAGAATCTAAATATAACTTACTCCTAAAACTATGCACCTCTTTCAATAAGCAACCAGGGATCTAAAAAATGAAGTGTAATCCTAATCAAACTAAATCCACACTAAAATCTCAACCTAGGATTATATATATCCAAGGCATAGAGAAATTTTGATGTTGGTAGAGTCCTCAAGAACCCAATTTTTTAGTGTCTCCTCCAAATTTTGGAACATTCTATAATGATGAAAATAAAAGAAAACATGATGAACTAGGATCAATTTTGTACAAGCTTGTAATTATTGTGCAAAAGGTTAGAAATAGAAGCTTAGAAGCTTAATAAATGATCTCAAATTTTTGAATAATACTAGAACTATTCAATTGAAAAATATAAACCTATTGCACTAAAACACTATTTAATAAATTCTTGCAAAGGCTATACTATGGTATGCAACCATATATTATTTTAGTAGTGATTATTTTCTAGTTTGTAAATAGTTCAAAATAGGGCCTTTATTTTTGGTGAATAGGACAAGGTAGAAGGGAGATTAAAATGCCACATTTTTATCAAATTTTAGTTTAGTATTGGCTAAATTACTAATTCATTCTTTTATTAAATTTTTAAATTAAATTATTTTTCCATAGTAAATGTTGTGCAATTAGAACATAATTATTGAGAAACACACTAAAACTATTTCAATAAAATATTCTACAAGTTTATGCAAATCTAAAATTTGTTTCTTTTAAAAAAGATTACCATAAGACTATTTATGTGATTGCATAAATCATAAATGAGAAATAAATCAAAAAAACCATGACAACATAAGATTTATGTGGAGAAACCCTTTTAGAAAAAAAATCCACATGAGAAAGAGGAAAAGTATGTATTATTCTTCAAGAATGAGATACATCCAACACACTAACACTCTCTTCACTTTGATTACACTCCTTCAATACTTGTGTACCTATAAAACAATCTAATCTAAAACCACCATCTCATACTCTTAATTTATATAGGCATAGAGAGAAGAAAAACCAAGAAATGATTCACAAAAGCAATGGATACCAAAACCCCAAGCCCACCATGGAGAGAATCTTTTGAGAATTGTAATTATATCAATGACTTCACAATGACATCATATGGGCACAATCAATTGGCCTCCAACATATTAAATGTAACCAAAAATGCATCTTTGGTGTCATAACTCTTGATGGTTCAAATACCCAAGTATAACACTCTAAAATGAAGTGGCTAACTCATGTAGGTTTCATCTATTATACAAGATTCTTCACTCCTCAGTCATAGTGCCTAGAATATGAAAGTGCATTACATGAGTCTAAAGTCAACCATAATAGCCATAATTGTGTTTCACCTTCATGAATGTTTATGGAAAGTAATGCCAATATTATTGAGGAATTTGAATTATAATTTAATTTCCAATTACACCCTAGGCATCCAAGGACACTTTCCAAGAGTCTTCAATACACATGAATTATACATAGGATTACAAGGTGAATGATACTTTAATTGTAACATTATCCCACGTGACACTATATATTGTAAATAAATCCATAGGTAAAATAAATATAGTTAAGTATCAAGGCCCTTGGCCTTCCTACACTGAGGGAACTTATCCATGGTCATTGGCTTCATAAGTTAATCTATAACATTATCTAGTGTGGCAATTTTCTCTAACAAGAAATTACCATTCTCAACCATTTCTTGCACAAAGTGATATTGTACATCAATATGCTTAGTATGAACATGATACAAAATATTTTTGACCAAACAAATAGCACTCTCATTATCACATATAACTCTAACAATCCTACAATCAAAACAAATACCTATATAGATTATTTGTAACCAAAATTCCTCCTTGAAGGCATGTGTAGCAACCACAAGCTCTAATTTTATGGTGGAAAAATAATTTTTTGGCTACCTTTAATTCATCCAACTCACTCTACCTCCAAAAAAATAAAAAATATAGCCACTAGTGGACCTTTGAATATCGAAGTCACCTACTCAATCTACAATAACAAATTCCTATATGTCCAATGAATTATCCAGATCATCAATACCATGATAACATAAATAGTAATTAGAAGTTTCACATAAATATTTAAATACCCTTTTAACAAAATCCTAATGCTCTCTACTAGGGCTAGATATGTACCTACTCAAAACTCCCATTGCTTGGGCTATATTTAGTCTAGTGAAAACCATTGTATACATCAACTATCAAAAAATTCAGAATAAGGCATGTTAGACATTCTACCAAAATCATCATCAAATTTAGGACACATTTATAAATTAAGATTAGTACCAATAGGAAATGAAACACTCTTTGGTTTATAGTCATGCATAATAAACTATCATAAAATGGTATTCACATACTTACTTTGAATCAACCAAATATTTTTGTGTGCCAGTCCTTGTTGATCTCCATCTTGAAAGAAAATGTTGTAGCCCTCAGGTATTTCATGTCAAATATTTTAAAAATTTGAGTCTTGAGCTCCTTGATCATCAACTTGTTACCAATAAACAACATATCATCCACATACATGATAATAATTAGCATATGATAATCAACAATCTTAATATAAATCAAATGATGTTTCTTGCTCCTAAAAAGCTCAATTCCAATACAAAAGCATCAAACTTATGATACATCCTAGATGCCTATTTCAAATCATATAATGACTATTTCAAACCATATAATGACTATTTCAACTTGAAAATAAACTATTCCTTCCTTTTCATAGTAAAACCATTAGGTTGTCCCATATAAATCTCCTACTCAATATCACCATGCAAGAAATTATTTTAATATCTATTTTATCAATATCAAAATCATAAGTTACAATAATAGATAAAAGGAATTTAATAGAAGATTAACTTAGCAATGATAGTGAAACATAGAAAAAGGGAAACAATCCTTTGGAGACTTGCACTCCTTAGGGTTTGGCACCTTTTTCCACTTTCATTAAATATGAGGGAATGGAATGATATGATTGTGGATGGGGGTTTGATGGACTTGGAAAAGAAATATGATTGAATTACAACTTGAAAGGTGAGTCAACATGCCCTTAACCAAATCTAAAATGGACTTAAGGATGAAATGCAATGCAATGACTAGGCTAATGATGTAAATTACTATTTTGATGCAAATACAACGAACACAAAAAGTTAGATAAATTTGGAAAATAGAAATAGATTGGGCAAAGTATTGTGTACTTGTGGTTCAAATCTAGGGCTGAAAATGGAGGACTAAGCTTCCCAAGGCAATAGTTTCCTTTTGACTAAAATTTAGATATGTTTTTACAGTCCTCGGGAGCTGGATTAAAGCTTTTGTTTCCTGCTTGTCGCACTATCAGATAATTCTATAACTAAGTTTTCATGAGTTGTACAAGTGTAGGGTTTGATTACAATAATGAATAATTAGCCTTCAAACTTCTTCCAATCTTCTTCAGATTTGAAACCTGCACATTCAAAGAGAGATGAAGGGTTGTTCCATTTAGGGGTTTGCCTTAGTCAAACCCTGTGTTAGTGTTTCCACTTCCACAATGGCAATGTCAATGATAAATGGATAAATAATAAAAAAGAATGATGAATCAACAAAGTGTTGCAACTCACCACCCTTTAGTGACTTCCTTGAAGGATTGAAGTCATACAAATCTCCTCAAACCTTGGATCTTGCTTGCTTGAATTGCTTGGATTGCTTAGAGACCTACAAGGATTAGTCTTCACAAACATAACATGAAAACATGAACTCACATACACTTTGACATGATTCTTGGATCTTGAATTATTACAATAAATATCTAAAATGTTGCTCTTGATTTTTTTGATAATGCTCAATCAAAAAAAATTCCAAAAATTTCTAGATGTCTTTCAAATGATGTAATAACTAGGTATTTATATACAATTATTCTAATTTCCTACAAATTAAATCTTGATAGCCAACTTTGGGCATTTGAATTTCAAATAATAAAATTTTGACACCGACATATTTAAATTTGGAGCCAAAATAGGGGGACTAAGTTTCCTTGGGTGACTATGGCCCAACACTATCGTTTGAGAATTAAGGTGTTGGGGAAAATTATTAAATGAATACATTTGTTTTCCATTTGCAATTTGTTGATAATTTTTTATATGGACCGTGAAATGTATAATTTAGAAAATTAAGTGCTCAATTAGGTCCAATAACTTAGAGGGGAGAAAAACATAGTGTGAAATTGTCATGGGTGACAATTTATGATGCTATAGATAGATAAAATTTCACTGAAATTAGCTCCCTGTCTCTAGGATTAGCCCTTGGCCATTGGTTTAACCTTAAACTTCTCTAACTAACCATCCACATTAAATTTATTTTGTACACCCACTTACAACCAATGTATTTTCTTCATTCAAGTAAATTGACAAGATCCTAGGTAGCACAACTATCTAAGGTCATCATCTCCTCTTGCATGGCCTACACCCAAGACTCACTATCTTTCAAAGAAATAGCCTCATTAAAATATATAGGTTTATTATCAACACTCAACAAAGTAAAAGACATAATGAAATTATGGTGGGCTATACTTGTAGACTAGATTTTGTTATTTTGTGGATTTCCTCAAGGTAGGAGTAATGGGCTTTGTTTGTTGTTCTATGTGTTTATCCTACACATCATCATTTGACATCTCATTTGAACCCTTTGCTTCTTGTCCATCTAATTATTCTCCAACATGTGATTCTTCCTACTGTTTTATTTTTGTTTTGAAGTGCACTATTTTCATTATTTATTTTTCCTTTGGTTTTTCTTCTTCTTAATAAGCTCCAAACTCCCTAATAATCATATCTCTCAAAAAAATTGGTTTAGAGGATTCCAAAGCCTATAACCTTTGATATACTCACTATAACCAATATATATATATATATATATATATATATATATATATATGATATTTTAGATTTAGTTTAGATTGTTTTTCCCAAGGTGCATGAATATATGCCTCATAATTAATATTCTTAAATGCAAAACTAAAGGATTTTATCTATCCACACTTCATAGGGAGTTGTATTAACAAGAGTTGAATGAGGAGATCAACTAATCACATAATAAGTAGTACTTATAGCCTTTACTTAAAAGCACCACTCTAGATGTGTGCCACTTAGCATATTTCTAGCTCTTTCCATTAATATTTTGTTCATCCTTTTTTCTTCCCCATTTTATTGGGGAGCATAAGATGGAATATTTTGTCGAACAATGCTTGCATAATTACAAAACTCATCAAATTTCCTAGAATAATATTACCTACCATTGTTAAATTTCAACACCCTTATCTTATAATCAAATTGATTTTTGACTAAGGTTTTAAATTCCTTAAATTTATTGATTTTTTTTTATTTAGAACACAAAATAAATCCAAGTGTATCTAGAGACATCATCAATGAATGTAACATAATAACAATATTTACCCATAGAGCCAACATCCATTAGACCAAACACATCTAAATAAATTATTTTTAGTAATCTCTTAGCTCTATTGCTTATAATAGGAAATGGAGATCTATTATGTTTTCCAAACACTCAACTCTCACAAAAATATTTTTTACTAATAAAATAATAATAAAAAGTTCAACCAAATTTTATTAGCAATGACTTGAAGGCCTTTTTCACTTATACACTACCCAAATATTGGTGCAACAACATACATGTATTTTTAGTGTTAGTTACATTGGAAAAATTATAAAATATGTAGGTGTTAATCCTAAACAGGGTTTTAATCTAAGATCCTCTAGCAACTACCAATTTCCCTCTTACCAAATTGCAACCAGAGTTGTCAAATATCACATGCATACTAGAATCGTTTAACATGGATACAAAAATTAAAATTATTGCAAGAATTAGAATATGCAAAACATGATCAAAGTTTTTAACCATTCCATCACTAAAACACAACTATACCTTTCCCTTAACAACAATCTATTTGTAATATTGTCTCCAAGGAAAACGTCTTATTTATCATAAGATATATATGTAAAAAACCACTCCTTATGAGGAGTCATATTGTAGGAGTAACTTGAATCAATAAGCCAAACATCACCATTTAGAATTGTTATGCCTTACATAACCACCCCACTTTGATTTGGATCAAAATGGGTCCCCCTTCTCTTTTGGTCTTTTTGCCTCTGTTTTTTGCTTTGCTTTTGGGAGTTCTTCTGTTTCTCTGTGTTTTATCTTTTGTTATGTCTGATCTAATTTTGGTTCTACCTCAGTTGGAATTTGGGTTTTCTCTTGAGTTCGGGATTTTCCACCCAATCCGGATTTTCCCGGATCTCGCTCGAACTCCGGCTAGGCGTTGTTGTTCGAAGATTTGTGGTCCTCACAGAATTCCACGTGGACCGGATTTTCCCGAATTCCCTGAGGCCTCCGAGGAGATATACCTTCTTTGCGGATTTCTTTCTCCTCTGGATTTTCCCGAAATCTGTTGTTTCCTATTTTTTCCGGGTTTGTTGGAATGTCTTCTCCTTCGCGGAATTCCGTCTTGCGTGGATTTCCCCGGAATCTAGTGGAATGTGAAGAAGTATGGAGTAACAGGAAGTTAATAAATGATGATGCTTTTTTTTTCGATTAATTGATGCTATTTTGAGATCTTACATGTTGTTCTTTGATTGATAATGATCAGATTAGGTCTCTAATGGGTGTTTTCATGTTTATTCCGCTGGAATCCGCCTGACTCGGAATTCTCTGAAGTTCCTCCCTGGCTTGGATTCCGCGGGTCGACCTGAAACCCGAACTGTTTGTATCATCATTTTGTTCGAAGTTTTAACGACACCTTACTGACATAGGATTCGTTTCAATGATGATCTTGATTATTTAACTTATGTTTGTGTGATTTTCACTGTAGTTTTCTTTGTTGAATGCAGGATTAAATCCTACACTAGATGATATTTGCTAGAAGAGCTCAGTTGAAAGTCATGCCTCAACCCAGTTGGTCCTAAAAATCAGCTAAGGCAAAGGTCAACAAGACTTTTCTAGGCTCTTACCGACTGGTGGCTCGGCTCTGACTGTTCGAAATCCAAAGAATCAGAGTACTCCCCATTGTGCATCTTCATCGGTGTAGGGTTATCATGGTCTCCTCGACCCATGGTTTGTTTGGTTCAAATCTGCGTTTATATTGCCTATTGGCAAGACCCCAGAGATGTCACAGTGATCATAAATCATATGTAGGATCCATCGGCAAGACAAGGGTCATCGTCCCGGTGACATGAATTTCCTATCGGCATGAGGGGTTTCCTTCGGAGAGAAGTCTCGGCGAGATCTTCGGGTCTCACCGACCGACAGCAAAAGGCATACATTGTCGGCAAAATGTTCTCCCTTCACAGAGAAGTCCCGACGAATATATCAGGTCTCGTCGACAAAGCATAAAGAGGGGTTCTACTGATATGAGATCTTGGAGTCTTGTTGACTCAGAATGTCCTACTGACATATTGCTTCATCGGGGAGAGAACGAAATTGTCACGACGACAAGGATGGTCTTATGAAGGTTCCTCGGCGAGACATAGGATGTCTGCAGGACATCTCCCCGACAAGAAAATGCTATAGCGATGCATGTGAAATGAAAGAACCCATGTCGGCATGACTACAGGAAGGTCTCCCCGAAATGAAAGGATCGCCAAAAGATGATACCTTCGGCATAGTGTCTTGCCGAATAGGGAAGTCACGCCGAAAGGCTCTAACTCGGGGAGACTCGGAATGAATGCAACAGGTTTGGTAGGATGTCTTGTCGACCCGAGAAGGTCTCGGCGACACAAAGGAGAGTCGCCATAGGTCTTGCCGACGGAAGAAGATCCCATCAAAGGTTTGAGCCCGACGATAATTTTGCCTTTGGCAGGACGTCTGGCCAAAACGAATAGGTCTTGCCGAAGGGTCAGTCTTCGGTATGACATGATGGGCTCGATATAAGGTCTCACCGATGTGAGATTGTCTTAGCGAAAGGACATAAGAAGCTCGCTAAAAGATTTGCATCCTCGCCAAGAAGTCTCAGCGACTATGAAGGGTCGCACCAATAGGATGTCCCTTCGAGGAGAGGAAAAGTATGTGCCAAAAGGTCTCCCCGAGATTGAAAAGTCTTGCCGAAAGGAAAAGGAGCTCGCAGAGAGGAAAGACGTTCTCCGAGGTGTCTCAACGAAAGAAGTAGAGTCTCGGCGACACGGCATACTATCGGCATAATCTCTTGCCGATTCAACAGGGTTTGGCCGAAAGGAAACAAAGTCCCCAGAGGATAGATGGCTCGGTGTAATGTCTTTGCAACAATTGGTATCAGAGCTTGGGTCATGGGTTCAAACTCCTTGCTGATGTTGGGGGGTTGTTGCAAGGTGTGCACTCTTAGTCTCCTTGTGCTGTGCAATGCAGTACTCGGGTTCGTGACATGGCTTAATCGCCTCTTGTAGATTCATTAACTTTGACGGTTGTATCAAACATTAACATGTCGATCTTTTGGTGCAACGACAAATGTCTTTACAACACCCTCCACACACACACACACACACATATATATATATATATATATATATATATAAGACATGATGTTTACACAATTCATAATAATAATTCCCTGTATAATAATTTATAGCAATCTAACATTTTAAATCAACTAATCAAAATAAAATACACATTACCGACATTCAAACACACCATTCAGTTAATCAATCCTTAATATTTTTCATATATATTTCCTTCCCACTTTCCCTCATCGTGTAAATTCATACCTATGGAACTAGGCTAAAAGTGAAAGATGCAGAATCTCTTGTTGGTTTCGAGGAGAGGTCACCGAAGAATCTAACCTATCAATATCAAAATTAGTCTTCGCCACAATATTTTATTTACAGATACACGAGCATTCTTCTGAATCAGAAAAGAATCCCATACTTTTCTCATCTTGATCATGGATTGAAAAAAAGCAATGCATAAAGACAAGATCCACGCATCTGATCCTAATTGCTTTCTTTACCGCACCATTGGCTAGCTTTCCCTCCTTCCGGGGCCCAATCGTAATCAGAATATTATAAGGGGCAACTTGCCACGGATCAGGACGTGCCAAACGGCACCATTTTTTCTATCTACTGAATTCGAGTCATAGTTTCTTTAATCAATTAAAAATGTGGCCAATCTTGACTTATACCAAGAATGATTTCTACTTTTGTTGAAGCAGGAAAGCAAGCCAGACAAGCAAACCCTAGAAAATTCCGCATCTTCAAACCTCGTTGAAGTTAGTCAAACTCAGACTCATGCCAAAAGTTAAATGGTATCTAACATCTGATTAAGATAATAATAAGCTTCCGTCTGATATTATGCCAGGTCGCCCTCGTGAATGCCTATACCTAATTAGCTTGAAAGTCCATACCTTAATAGCAGAGAAGATACTATTTACAGACTATTAATAAATGATGGCGGTGAAAAGAGTGAGTGGTGGTCCAATTGCCGGGCATGTGGAGGGGTGCACCGCCCAAGACCGGAAGTGGCGGAAACATTGCGTTGGATGACCTGACATATGCACAGTAAGCACAGTTCACTTTTAACTATAACTGTAAGTTGTTACCATTTCAAAATTTCATAAAAGATAGAGGAGCTTTAGGGGTTTTTCTTTTTTCTGGTAATTAGTAGAATAAACATTTGGTTTTTAGGGTTAGATTGATGTTACGTTTGCTAGTATATAATTCAGGTTCTTAGGGTTAGATTGATGATATTTTGTTAGTATATAATTCAGGTTCAAATTTTTAGGGTTTACAGATCTGTTGATATGGTAGGTACTTTATATGGGGTTATTCAAATAAAGTAATTTGTCAGACTTTATAAAAGGATTTGTCTAATTCTTTTTGAGATTAGATTGATTAGTTGATGTAGTAATTAGATAGAATTTTTTTAGATTTAAGTACTATTTATCCAGTCACTCAAATAAAAAACTTAACCTAATTCTTCAGATGTTTTTAAAAAACTTGTCTAGTTCTCCATAATCTAAACTTCCAGTTGCCTTAATATCAAGAAAATAAAAAATACACGTTTGACAAGCACTTAATGCGTGAAGGAAAGGCGTCAGGAGAAGGTCCCACATGTTCTTTTTAAGACACAGGAAAAGCACGTGCTGATGCCACCATGCCCACAACAACGTTATCTCATATAACCTAGTCGGTTTATAAGATTATGAGGCAAGGTGAGGATTAGGTAAAATCATGGTTAAGTCACATATACATAGGCTCGCGCCTACCCTATGTGGGCTGCCTTGGATTTCGAGATAGCATGGTTAAGTGTACGTTTGACAAGCTTATTCTTGTGTATTATTATCACTGTTTCCTTTAGACATAGATACTAGTCGGTAGATTCAGATTGCTCGTTGCAGGGAATTGATTGGTACTTACTTAGTGGGCCTGCAATAGAAATGGAGATTCTGGGAGAGCAGGGTGTATTCGTTTACGTGCATACATTTCTATGCATTGACTGTCTGGAATAAATATATTTATATGCACTGGCAGAGTTGATATTCGATCTGGGTGGTTTACAACTTGCTGGCTGGAAGAAGGGAAGAGCAGAAACATTGAGCACTTGAGGCGGCCCCTGCTTTTACAGCTGGATTTTTTGGAAAAGTCGAGCTAGTCTCGTTCTACCTAGTTATAGATATATTTACCATTTTTCTATTTGAAGGACCTCAGAATTCAAGCAGACTGTATTCAGTTATCCGCAGCAAAACCGCCAGAACGACTAGATCCGCATCACCAATGGGTAGGATATCCTTCTGCCATTTTCAGGAGATGGAAAAAAAAAAACAAGTTTTTTGGTTGAATCAATTGCGTCTCAGTTGCCGTTTAGTGGTATTAGAATATTTGCCTAAGGGGTTTCTGTGTTGGTGGCAGAAATGGATTGGATGTCTTCTCTGGACAATATGGATGACGAGTACGAAAAACTCATCATAAGGATGAACCCTCCAAGGTCTGCTCTGCTCTTATTCTCTCATCAAACTTGGTTTGAATTTGGTCTAGCAAGGAATTTACAGAGTCGCTTAAGTTTCTAATTCAAAAGCCATGGTTTGGGTGCTACTGGGTTTTGCCTTTTCTCCCCTAATTCATTCGGTATAATCACCGGGAACCAATAAAAGCAACCCTTCCGTAGTAATAAATACAATTTGTGTTTTTCAGTTGTATTGAATTGTTCATCCTTTTGGGTAACTGACCTTGTACTCTGAAATTTGTTACCAGGGTTGAGATTAATAATAACGCTTGTGAGAATGCGACAGTTGTACAGGTAATGTTGTGTTAGGGTCAGGCTTATTAGATTCAAAGATTTGTTTATGCTTTCTTTTTCTTTCGAAAGGTTTTTGAGTTGGATGTATGCCATTGTATTTCTTTCAAGGTTGTTTGAGGTGATTTGGCTTGCTATTTGCAGGTTGACAGTGCTAATAAACATGGTATTCTTCTAGAAGTTGTACAAGTGCTTACTGATTTGAATCTCTTTATTAACAAAGCCTACATATCTTCTGATGGGGGATGGTTTATGGATGGTAAATTTTTACTCAATTTTACCCTTGATGTATTTTCATGCTGTCTTGCAATTTTTATTGTGAATCTAACATTTGCGTATGTTGATATGGCAGTCTTCCATGTAACCGACGAGTATGGCAAGAAGCTAACAGATGAAGGTGTGATTAATTACATCCAACAGGTATTTATTATTTCTATTTTTCCTCTTCGGTTCGAAAGATTGGCCTTGAAGCCAATATAATCTGAATTTGGATATGTGCAGACGCTTGGAACAAATGCTTGTTTCCTACCTTCTTTAAGGAGATCTGTAGGAGTGAAGGCTGCGACAGAACATACATCGATTGAACTAACAGGAACAGATCGGCCAGGGCTGCTCTCAGAAGTGTTTGCTGTTCTTGCAGACCTCAAGTGTAACGTGGTGGGGGCAGAGGTATGGACCCATAACATGAGGGTTGCCTCTGTTTTGTATGTTACAGATGAGGTCACAGGTGCCCCTATAGACGATTCTCAGAGGCTTCTCAGGATCAGAGAGCTTCTCTGCAATGTTTTGAAAGGCAATAATGATGTACGAGGTGCCAAAACTGTGGTCTCTATGGGTGTCACTCATACAGAAAGACGCCTTCATCAGATGATGTTTGCTGATCGTGACTATGAAAGAGTGAATAAAGGTAGGGCGGCCTCCAATGAAGACAAATCCAGGCCACTAGTCACTGTTCAGAACTGTATAGAGAAGGATTATTCAGTCGTTAGTATTCGCTGTAAGGACAGGCCTAAGCTTCTGTTTGATACCGTATGCACATTAACAGACATGGACTATGTTGTGTTTCATGGCACAGTAAACGCGGGGACCCCTGAAGCATATCAGGTAGGGAATGGAAACCTACTAATGTGTTCTTCGACCTTAAGTTCTTACTTATACTTGATTTCTATGCTAGTTCCATAAATGAACAGCTGGCCCGTTGTTTTGTTATTTGGGTTTTGAATGCTTTAAATAACAAACAATATGCCTACTGTTTAAGACTTATCTTCCTTGAAACCTGACTCTGCTTTCATTTTTGAAGGAATACTACATAAGGCATACAGATGGCTTTCCTGTTAATTCCGAAGCTGAGAGACAGCGAGTGATACAATGTATAGAGGCAGCTATAGAAAGAAGAGTCTCAGAGGTAAGGATTCTTTTCCAATTTTCCACTTACACTGAAGTTAGTAATGGTTATAGAGATATCTAGAGTACAATTTTCTTGTAGGTTCTTTGAATTGCTACACTGTGAATGTTGGATAGACATTAAATTGTGTTAATTAGTAGCATTAGATTTTCACAGTCCAGTTAATGGATTTTTTAAGCTTTTCCGAGAAAACTGTGGCGGTTTTTTCATTTGGACATTTTGCATCCCACTCCATGATCCATCATGATGACAAATTAAGGCAAAATGTCACTCTGATGATGGATGAAGTATTATAATTTCAAACGTCATGTTAAAAACTGCTACACTATTTTCTCCAAAAGCTTGAAAAATCTATTTAATTGAGTTTGCAACTGTCCCATTGAACAGTCTTGGTTATGCTTAGTGATCTTTTTGTCTTATGCAAGATAAGCTTGCTGCTTGTTAATAGTAAGTTATATTAATGCAGGGATTGCGACTTGAACTATGCACTAGTGATCGAGTAGGCCTCCTCTCAGATGTGACTCGCATATTTCGTGAGAATGGATTATCAGTTACAAGAGCGGAAGTCAACACCAGGGGAGGAAAGGCAGTAAATGCATTCTATGTGACAGATGCAGCAGGAAACCCTGTTGATTCTAAAACAGTTGAAGCAGTTCGAAGAGAAATTGGCCAAACCATATTGCAAGTTAAAGAGAGTTCTGCTTGTCCCAAATCTCCCCCACGGGAGACACCTGGCAGGTTTCTGTTTAGTAACCTTTTTAGATCAAAATCCCTGTACAGTCTTGGATTAATAAAATCCTATTCTTGATTGTTGTACATATCTGTTTCTAAACATCTCCCAAACAAAGTCCACTGGCTGTAGCAAGAGCATGCTATCTATTGCCACCTCTGTACATACAGAAACCAATTGAATAGGTACCCCACTCCATTGACCAACATACCTTACATCCTATTCGTTTACAGAATATTCACTATTATATGTTAATTCACAGTTTCTATCATGGGTTGTCTTGTCTTCTGCGAGGGAGGAAGACTAGACTGGTACCTGCATATGGGGTAAGGGCGATCACACTGTTCAAAAAGCTTGAATGTGTATCTATACTAGATTGATATCCCATATATGAGGTTTGAAAGTCAAGGGAATGTTGACAATGGCTATTGGTCATGACTTGATCCTGTAACCATATGTACAGTAACACTTCCCCTCCTCTCTCTCACCGCCCGATCCCAATGGAAAGAGAAAAAAAAAAAATTACACTTTTATAGGAAAATGCATTTCCTGCATATAGAAGTTTGTCATTCTTCAAAGGAACACATTTGTCAATGTTTGGGCTTGAATATTGTAAAAAAAAAAATTCTTATCGGCCAATGGAAGCATATTCTTTATATTGAGAGGCTAGTATAACGGCTATTAGGAGATCTATCTTCCAGAAGCATCGGTGATTTTAGCAAATGTATGTTTTTTGAATTGAAGATTTCTCATTTTACACGAAGTGCAGGTTATGTCTGAATTTCTATTTTAAGTGATCACATTATGTGTGCAATGTATAATGATGACAAAACATTACCCTGAAAAGGAGATTGCATTATCTTTCCTAGAAAAATTTCTTCATGCCTCAACGTGGGATTTTCAACTGTTAAGTGTTACTTGCTCCATTACTTTAAGAAGGTTTATCATCATCTGTTTGGAATTATATCTTCTTCCTAACTGATTTCCCATGCCTTGGAATCCCAACATATTGGTATAGGATGTTGTTCCATTAAGATTTTTGAATTTTTTGTTTTACTGCAGATGTGGTAGCTGGATAAAATTACACTTTTATAAGGAAATGCATTTCCTGCATATAGAAGTTTGGCATTCTTCGAAGGAACACATTTGTCAATGTTTGGGCTTGATATTTAAAAAAATAAAATTCTTATCGACCAATGGAAGTATATTCTTTATATTGAGAGGCTAGTATAATGGCTATTAGGAGAGCTATCTTCCAGAAGCATCGGTGATTTTAGCAAATGTATGTTTTTTGAATTGAAGATTTCTTATTCTACGTGGAAGTGCAGGTTATGTCTGAATTTTTATTTTAAGTGATCACATTATGTGTGCAATGTATATTGTATAATGATGACAAAATATTACCCTGTTGTAAAGAAGATTGCATTATCTTTCCCAGAGAAAATTCTTCATGCCTCAACTTGGGATTTTCAACTGTTTAAGTGTTACTTGTTCCATTACTTTATGAAGGCTTATCATCATCTGGTTGGAAGTATATCTTCTTTCCTAACTGATTTCCCATGCTTTGAAATCCCAACATGTTGGTATAGGATGTGTTGTTCCTTCTTATCATCATCTGGTTGGAAGTATATCTTCTTTCCTAACTGATTTCCCATGCTTTGAAATCCCAACATGCTGGTATAGGATGTGTTGTTCCTTTAAGATTTTTGAAATTTTTGTTTTACTGCAGATGTGGTAGCTGGATAAAATAATGTAGAATTAAAGAGCTAAGGCTCTAAATTCTATAACATTGTTAAAGGCTTTTGGGAAAATTGTGGACAAGATCCATTCCGATGATCCGAAACATGCATCGAAGTACTTATACACAGTTTTCCGAAAAGCCTTAAACTAAAATATTGAATTGTTGCTTCCATTTCAACTTCTAAGTTTTTAATGAGAATATATTATCTTTTTGACCTTGAACCCTTAGGATTTTATCCTGCGTAGATCTGTCATTAGTTTGTAATAATATGTGGAAATATTTAGGCTCTAATCTCCCATGCCAAGAAGCCTGTTTTGGATACTTTCTCCATGATCATATCTAGTGGTTGGGAGTCTAAAGCAACAACTCCAGCAATTACACCTTATGCAGAAATGTTCAGGATTCTTTACAAGGGCATACCGAGATTCATATTATCTTTTTGACCTTGAACCCTTAAGATTTTATACTGCGGAGATCTTGTCATTAGTTTGTAACAATATGTGCAAATATTTAGGGCTCTAATCTCCCATGCCAAGAAGCCTGTTTTGGATACTTTCTCCATGATCATATCTAGTGGTTGGGAGTCTAAAGCAACAACTTCAGCAATTACACCTTATGCAGAAATGTTCAGGATTTTTTACAAGGGCATACCGAGATTCTAGAATCTATGAGGATCCATATCCATAAGAGAGATTACATATAATGTTAGAAGAATCATTATATAGGCTGCGACATAATGATACATTAAAGCATTTAATATAGATTACTGGCCACCTTTCTTCGAATTGTCTAGATTCAGTGCTAAACATACCAAATTTCTCTTCGAAAAGCCTAAAACTGTAATTATTTTAAAGGCGAGACTAATTATTGATAGCAGATGAACCTCTGTTCCCGCAGATTATCTCCAAAAATGATACCCTGGCCCAACAGCTCGAAATCAAATTGAAAGCTAAAGGCATACAAAACAAAATAGGGAAACACTTTAAACACGTCCAGCCAATGGAATGTTACTCATAACCTTATTTTCTCAGGATAAAAAGGGTATTACATACAGGCTCTCCCCCTCAAGTAAACTGCTTTTCTCCTAGGATGAAAAAAACGTACAGTCTCTCCCCACTCCAGAAAACTGAATCAAATTTCTGATTATTAAAAAATGCAGCACTCTTATGAAATAATGCAAAAAATCCTCTAGTTTCTGTCATGCTACCCTGTTTTGCAACCAGATAACTCAGTATAGAACTTAAAATAAATGTAGCAGACGGGAGAAGTTATTAGCAAGGACTCATGGAGCACAAATGATAAAAATTAAACCCAGCAGGAAAATACAAAATAACAAATCTCTTGCTCCCTCTTTTTTCCAATCTAAACCAATGAGTCCCTAAATGCACCCTGTTAAGGCACATTAGTGAGTTAGAATTCCCGTTTGAACTCTTTCAACTCTAAAATAGCATGTAGATTAACAGCTGCTTCCCTAATCCCACAAAAACAGATAGTTCTACACACAACTGCTGTTATTATAAATGACAATTTTCGCCAATTTTTAACACTATACATTACATTAATTTCATAATGATCTATACCTTAAAGAGGAAGCAACCATGGGGTTTATTTTATTTTTCAGCCACTGTTCAAATATTTTAGGATTTTATTTTGGAGCTAGAGGTCCTAAGATTTTTTTTAATCTTAATCCATTGATAAATAAATAACAGATATTTATAAATTGTTGTGTTAATAAGAAAAAAAGTTATTGCAAAATTTGGATGGAAATGTAAAAGAGGAGGGAAATAAATATGTACCAGCCATGCGGCATATTTTTCATTATGCAGTGACTGGATAATTTCAGCTTTTCCTATTTTATAAACATTAAATAATTACATAAAAACATTTAGAATATTATCTTTTTAGTTTAGTTTAAAATTTTTAAGATCACTTGTACCACTAAAATTTAAACAAAAATTAAATAAATAACTACATACAAACCATAACTTCATTCCATAATCAGTGGTGCTGATCAAGGTCTATTTCAATCTGTTCAAATACATCAAAACTTATGAGAGCCGGGATTTCTTCTTGCATCCCAACTTCAATTGCCTTCCCTACTACAATTGGCCTGGAGAAACATGCTAATATGTGATTGTCACTTAATTCAAAGGCTCTGATACGATGTGAAGTAGCTTTTTTTCTTTTTTTGGGGCGTTTTTGGTTAGTGGATGTTTGTCTTGGCAGCTGTTCTATCTTGATTGCTTTAACTTTGTAAGGGACTGATACCCTAAATTCTTATATACAAACATGTGATGTTTATTCTGTTTCAAATTTTTGGACATGTAAGTACTTAACAAAAAAGAAATTAGATATTGAAAGTATAACATTCTCAATTAGACAGTCAACTTGATAATCTAAATCATAGATCATTGAGTGATCCAAAATGTTAAATGAAAATAAACACAACTTTTATCAGAAGCTGTCAAATTCAAATGGGTGTTGTTAGGTCACTGTGCTCCATCTACTTAACAGGTGATATACTTTCATTCTAACCCCCTAGTCTGTTGTTTCAAGTCTAAACCTCTTTTTTTTTTTTGCTTTGTCAGTGATGGTAACTGGGTTTGGATGCTAAATTTAACGGTAGAAGCTGCCTGTCAGATAATTATTTTTTTGTAACCTTTGAACTTTCAAGATTGCCTTTCACATGTTCGGATTGCTCATCCTTAAAAGAAGGAAATACCAAAGGCCAAAAATATAATTATTATAATCCTAGAATTTTGGACAGTCTACCAAACATTTCACCTTACATGTGATACAGTCTCAAAGCAATCTGATTGTATTTTAGGTGTTTAAAACCCATAAAATGGGGTCATACGGCTACCAAACCTAACTTACAGGGCTCACGAGATGTAAACATTAAAGAATTATGGAATATATATATTTATCAATTCTATTTAAGCTTTTCTCTAAAATTGTCCAAGGCCTCTCCAAATTTTCAAGTCAGTGAATACAGTCCTCAAAAACCTTTGATTGTATATTAGGTCAAAAAATGCTGGCTACGGTCATATAATTATTAAATTCAGCCCCCACTGAAAAAATGGAATCTGACTGGGTTTTTGCTTCACAGCTGTTTGTTATTGACCTCTTTTGCAGTCAACTAATCCTCTAGAATCTGGAAGGAGTGTTGTAGTTGTGGTTTTTCTCTTAAGAAAAAAATATTAATTAAAATTTAATTATACATATTATTTTTAATTAATAATTATTTTCAAAAAAGTGGATCAGAAGATTAGATTTCTTATAATTAAAAAACATTAGATTTTCACAGGTCACGTTAAAAAGTTTACCAGGCGCACTTTAATTCATAGAGGGTCGTGCTACCGATTTCTCCAGTCTAAAAAAATAAAAAATAAGTAAAAGAGTTTTTTTCTGGATTAAACTGCATGCGACTTGTTTTGATGCAAACAAATTAACAATCTGTTTAAGCCAGAAAAAGACTCTTTCCTTACAACTTATTAATTTTCTTAAGTTTCAACAATTGCAGCTGAATAATAACTATTTAATTTTATTTTAAAAAAAATAAATGGATGGTAGAGAAAAGAGAATTTGGTCTTTTTAACACAAAACAATAATATAATTCCACATTACTTTGTTTAGGTGTTATTGACCTCTTTTGCAGTCAGTCAGTCTTTCTAGAATCTGGAAGAAAGCTTGTAGTAGTGGTTTTCCTAATTCCCTATGTTTTCTTGTCAACGTTTTGGATGCATGTTTTATGAAAATAATTATTAATTAATATTTAACAATACATATTACTTTTAATTAATAATTATTTTCATAAAAGTACATCAAAAGGTTGGATTCCTTATAACTTGTTAATTTTATTTTAAACCAAGTGGAACTGAATAAATAGTAATTTTAAAAAGATATGATTTGAAAATAAATGAATGGTAGAGAAAAGAGAATTCTAGATATTAGTCTTTTCAGCACAAAACAATAATATAATCACATCACTTTGGTGAGGTGCTATTGGAAAATGACATGTCCTTAAAATGAATTTTTTACTAACAAAGTCTTTGTATTAGGTAGTGTAGGGGAAGTAAACACATCTTACAATTAATATATGTTAACATTGTGATGTAATAATTAGACTTAAATTAAATTAGTTGAGAATGATAAATATCAAGAGTTTTAAAATATTGTTTAGCTCTTTGTTGTTTGAAAGTTGTTGAGATGTGGATGTTAAATATGTATGACAGTTGGATTCAACAATATGTTATTGTATTTGTACTTATTAGATTGTGACAATTTTGTGATCAAGTAGAGGAAACATTTTGGTGGACAACCCAATGAAAGAGATTCTATTATGTTGTGTGAAAATGATTTATATATGTTAGAGGTTTAAAATTGTGCAAAGTGCAAATAAGGAAATTAAAGAAGACAATTTGACAAGATGTGTATAATTTTAACAACAATGTTGTCTAATACTAATTTTGTACATATCTATAATAACAAATGTGTGATGCCTTTCTTTTCATCTTGTTCCTCTTACTACAAAGAATACTATGTACATTAATATACAAAGAGAGAAGATGAAACAACCATTGAAACTAAACCATATTACAACCTCTCCACAATTGTAGAAGTTGAGTTAGGACTTGTGGTGTGACGTGTGGGTGTTGAATATAATTAGGATCCTATTTATGAAATTGTAGAAGCTTTCAAGCAAAATTTAGGATTTGTGGTAAGACTTGGTGACTCAAATCCTTTAGGATTAGTTGCCCCTCCTTAAATAGCAATGGTGCTTGAAATATAAGAATGTGGATACCTTAAGTTTACTTTCCAAAACCTAGGGTTAATTCCATCATTTCTAGGATTTCATTGGGATACAAATTAACAAGGTGCATAGATTGAGTTTCAACCTCCAAGGTGCATAGAAATGATTTGGAGTGATTGCCCTAATTAGACTATATGACCTATTATATAAATTGTAAAACCCTGAAGATAATTAGATGGAAACAGTGATTTGCAAGTGAATCTGGAAAGTGCACATTGATGTCTGCCTATCACCAAAAGTTGAATTCAACATGTGTAAAGAGACGTAGTTTCCCAAGGGCGAATGGGTCTTTGATAGGGGGTCCTGAAACTGTCTTTGAAATCCTTTGGTTTTGAATTTGAGCTCCTGATTCCCGATTGTAAACTTGTCGGAATGTCGTCCATGGATTTTGTAGGTGAGTTTTTGTGTCTTAACAAGGTTGGTGAAAACAAATGCAACAATTGACAATTTTCCTTCAATCTTCCTTTGATCCTTTCCAAACCTGCAACATGCACATTCAAAGAGGGAGAGAATGTTGTGCCATATAGGGGCTTGCCTCAGTCAAAGACCGTGTAAGTGTTCCCACTTCCACAATGGAAAAATATCAATGATAAATGATAATGGAAAGGAAGAAATGATGAAATCACAATGCTTTGCAACTCACCACCCTTCAATGGCTGCCTTGAAGGACTGAAGTAATATAGATCTCTTCAAGAGTTCAAATCTTGCTTGCTTGAATGCTTTGGAGACCTACAAAAAGATGTTAGCCTTCACAAAATAATAACATGAACACACATAAGCTTTGACATGATGTTGGATCTTGAATTGTTGTAATAATGCTCTAAAATGTTGCTCTTGACTTGCTCAATAGTGCTCTTTATCATAAGTTTGCTAATAGATTTCATAGATAGTTCTTGTTAGATTTCAAATGGTAAAATAACTAGGTATTTATAGGTGTTTATCCAATTTCCCAAAAAATAGATCCCAAAAGTTGACACTTCATATTTGAATTTTGGATGTTAAAATGCCACCAACAACATATTTGAATTTGGGTCCTGGCTAAGTCTTGGCCCAAATTTCTAGGACACACCTAGTTGGGAGCAAATAACAATTGGTTGCATTTATTTAATGCGTGCAATCCTTTAGAAAACGATAAATTTAGGCTTTGGAATGCATAATTTAGAAAATTAGAAGCTTAACTAAGTCTAATAAATAAGGACAAAACATAATGTGAAATTGTTAAGGTATACAATTTTCTACAGTATAGTGCCCATTGCATACAATTGTTCAAAAAGCGTGGAAATAAATTGACAACTTGCTCTTCTACAAACCATTTTCTCAAGGAAGTAACTTGATATACTTTGATCTAATTCTATGCTAACATTGTATTCTAGATTGATATCTAATTATTGAAAAGTCTTTGCAACATCCATTTCATACAACAAAGATGGAAAGTATTGGTGTAGGAGCTCAGCATTGAAGATTGGATGCAACTCAAGATAAGTAGGGATATTAAGCTCAAAGGCATTATCTCCTACTTTCTTGGTGTTGGTGTAGGACTTGTATTGAAGTGGATGAAGTTTACAATAAAGTCCTTTCAATCTTTCGTTCTATAGGTGTAGCTAGACTTGATCACCACCTTGAAAGGCGTGCATGCCTAATACTTACCATGTTGCCCCGTTGTGGAATTGTCTACACCTATTGTTGAATGTGCTTAATGAATTGAACAACCTTGTCAAATCCCTTTTGAGCTAAAGGAGTTGTTTCTATTGATGCTAAAACATGATAAGCTACATTAATGGGTGCTTGAGGTTGGAAACCCAAGCATACTTGAAAAGGGTTTTGTGCAGTAGAGTTATGTAGAGATCTATTATATTTGTGTCGAATGAAAGACACACTTTTATCCTAAGTGCATTGATTCTTTGAATTATATATGTTGAGAAGATGCAATATCATCTTGTTTATCACTTCCTTCTATCCATTAGTTTGGGGATGAAATATCATAGATGTGTTCAGCTTTTTGTCTAGCATAGACCAAAGCGTTTCCCAAAAAATTCTTAAGAACCTTATATCTCTATTTGACAAGATAATTTATGGGATTCCAAAGTGAATCTAGACATGTTAAAACTATAGTTGAGTTGTTTCTAGAGAGGAGATTGCTTTCTTGATTCCAAAGTGAATCTAGACATGTGAAAAATATAATTTTTTTCTTTTTCGAAAATTATCCTTTGAGTTTAATTTAAAATTTATAAGATCACTTGTACCACTAAAATTTAAACAAAAAAATAAAATAAATAACTACATAGAAACCATAACTTCATTCCATAATCAGTGGTGCATCAGTTAGTTAATCAAGATCTATTTCAATCTGTTCAAATACATCAAAACTTATGAGAGCTGGGATTTCTTCTTGCATCCCATACAACTAAAATTGGAAGAGAGTCGGAGAGAACCCAACTGAAGGTCCCCTATGGAGAGTAGCCTGTAAGTACTTAACAAAAAAGAAATTAGATATTGAAGTATAACATTCCCAATTAGACAGTCAACTTGATAATCTAAATCATAGATCATTGAGTCATCCAAAATGTTAAATGAAAATAAACACAGTTTTTATCAGAAGCTGTCAAACTCTAATTGGTGTTGTTCGGTCAGGGTGCTTCATTTATTTAACAGGTTATATACTTTCATTCTAACCCCCTAATCTGTTGTTTCAAGTCTGACCTCATTTTTTTTGCTTTTTCAGTGATAGTAACTGGGTTTGGATGTTAAATTTACCGGTAGAAGCTGCCTGTCAGATAATTATTTTTTTATAACCTTTGAACTTTCAAGATTGCCTTTCACATGTTCGGATTGCTCATCCTTAGAAGAAGGAAATACCAAAGGCCAAAAATATAATTATTATAATCCTAGAATTTTGGACAGTCTACCAAACATTTCACCTTACATGTGATACAGTCTCAAAGCAATCTGATTGTATTTTAGGTGTTTAAAACCCATAAAATGGGGTCAAACGACTATCAAACCTAACTTACAGGGCTTACGAGATATAAACATTAAAGAATTATATAATATATATTTATCTATTCTATTAAAGCTTTCTCTAAAATTGTCCAAGGCCTCTCCAAGTTTTCAACAGTCAAGAGAATACAGTCCCCAAAAACGTTTGATTGTATATTAGGTCAAAAAATGCTAGCTACAGTCATATAACCATTAATTCAGCCCCACTGAAAAATGGAATTTGACTGGGTTTTTGCTCCACAGTTGTTTGTTATTGACCTCTTTTGCAGTTACCTAATCCTCTAGAATCTGGAAGGAGTGTTGTAGTTGTGGTTTTTCTGTAGAAAAAAATATTAATTAAAATTTAATTATACATATTATTTTTAATTAATAATTATTTTCGTAATAGTAGATCAGAAGATTGGATTTCTTATAGCTCGAAGATATTAGATTTCCACAGTTCATATGAGTGAAAGAGTGTTTTTTTTCTGGATTAAACTGCATGTGATTTGTTTTGATGCAAACAAATTATGCCCAGTTTAATCCAGAAAAACTCTTTCCTTACAGCTTATTAATTTTCTTAAGTTTCAAGCAATTGCAGCTGAATAATAAGTATTTAAAAAATAAATATAATTTTAAAATAAATGGATGGTAGAGAAAAGAGAATCTGGTCTTTTCAATACAACAATAATATAATTTCGCATCACTTTGTTTAGGTATTATTGACCTCTTTTACAGTGAGTGAATCTTTCCAGAATCTGGAAGAAGACTTGTAGTAGTAGTTTTCCTCATTCCCTATGTTTTCTTGCCCATGTTTTAGATGCATGTTTTATAAAAAAATTTGTTAATTAATATTTAAAAATACATATTACTTTTACTTGATTATTATATTCATAAAAGTACATCAAGAGGTTGGATGCCTTATAACTTGTTAATTTTATTTTCAACCAATTGGAGTTGAATAAATAGTAATTTTAAAAAGATACCATTTGAAAATAAATGAATGGTAGAGAAAAGAGAATTGGAGATATAAGTCTTTTCAGCACAAAACAATAATATAATTTCACATCACACAGCTGAGGTGCTATTGGAAAATGACATGTTCTTAAAATGTTTTTTTTTACTAAAAAAGTCTTTGTATTAGGTAGTGTTAGGGAAGTAAACACATCTTACGACTAATTTATATTAACATGTGATGTAATAATTATTCTTAAATTAGTTAAGAATGATAAATATCACGAGTTTTAAAATATTGTTTAGCTTTTTGTTGTTTGAAAGTTGTTGATAGATGTGGATGTTAAATATGTATAACAATTGTATTTAACAATTTATAATTGTATATGTGCTTATTGGATTGTGACAATTTTGTGATCAACCAAAGGGAACATTTCGGTGGACAAACCAATGAAAGAGATTCAATTATGTTATATGTGAAAATGATTTTTGTATGTTAGAGGTTTAAAATTGTGCACAGTGCAAATAAGGAAAATAAAGAAGACAATTTGACAAGATGTGCATAATTTTAACAACATTGTTGTATAATACTAATTTTGTACATATCTATGATAACAAATGTGTGATACCTTTCTTTTCATCTTGTTCCTCCTACTACAAAGAATACTATGTACATCAATATACAAAGAGAGAAGATGAAACAATATTTGGAACCAAACCATTTCACAACCTCTCCACAATAGTACAAGTTGAGTTAGGACTTGTGGTGTGACATGTGGGTGTTGAATAGAACTAGGATCCTATTGATGAAATTGTAGAAGCTTTCAAGAAAAATTTAGGATTTGTGGTAGGATTTGGTGACTCAAATCCTTTAGGATTAGTTCCCCCTCGAAGAGAAATGGTGCCCATTACATATAGTTGTTGTAAAAGGTGTGGAAATAAATTGACAACTTGCACCTCTACAAACCATTTTCCTGAGGAAGTAACTTGACCTACTTTGATCTAATTCTACGCTCATTGTATTGTAGATTGATTGTCATTTATTCAGAATTCTTTACAACATCCATTGCATCCAACAAAGATGGAAAATATTGGTGTAGGAGCTCAACATTGAAGATTAGATGCAACCCAAGATAAGTAGGGAGATTAAGCTCAAAGGCATTATCTCCTACTTTCTTGGTGATGGTGTAGGAATTGTATTGAAGTGGATGGACTTTACAATAAGGTCCTATCAACCTTTCCTTCTATAAGTGTAGCTAGACTTGATCACCACCTTGAAAGGTGGGCATGCTAATGCTTACCATGGTGCCCCATTGTGGAATGGTCTACACCTATTGTTGAATGTGCTTAATGAATTGAAAAACCTTGTTAATTCCCTTTTGAGCTAAAGGAGTTGTTTCTATTGATGCCAAAACATGATAAGCTACATTAATGGGTGCTAGAGGTTGGAAACCCATGCGTACTTGAAAAGGGTTGTGTGCAATAGAGTTATGTAGAGGTCCATTGTATTTGTGTCAAATGAAAGACATGCTTTTATCCCAAGTGCATTGCTTCTTTGAATTATACACATTGAGAAGCTGCAATATCATCTTCTTTATCACTTCCTTCTATCCATTAGTTTGGGGATAGAATATCATAGACGTGTTCAAATTTATGTCTAGCATAGACCAAAGTGCTTTCCAAAAATTTCTTAAGAATCTTATATCTCTAATTGACAATATAATTTATTGGATTCCAAGGTGAATCTAGACATGTTAAAGCATAGTTGAGTTATTTCTAGAGAGGAGATTGCTTTCTTGCGAGGAATCAAAATTACTATGTTTGAGAATCTATCAACTACTTCAAAAATATAATCATTGCCAAGCTTGGTGGTAGGGTAGCCTAAGAGGAAATCCATAAAAAATAGAATCTCATACTTTTTGGCACCTATAGAGTTGCATACAAACAATTAAGATCAAGGTGCCATTTACCTTGCAATCGTATGCATATTTTATGTATCATGCTCATACTAAGCATGTTGATGTTCAATATCACTTTATGTGAGAAATGACTAAGAATGGTAAGGTCTTGCTAGAGAACTTTGATAATTTGGATAATGTTGTAGATTCACCTACAAAGCTAGTGACCATGGACAAGTTCTCTTGGTGTAGGGAGGCCATGGGCCTTGTTTCTTGTACTTAATTGTATTTGTATTTCTTATGGATGTATTTGCAATGTACAATATCAAGTAGGAGAATGCTAGGATTAAGGTGCCATTTACATCACAATTTTATGCATTATTTATGTATCTCCAACACTCTTGGCAAGTGTCCTTGGGTGCCCAAGGTGTAATAAGAAAATAATTATAATTAATATTCCTCAAAAATCTCGTCATTAATTATTATATGCATTCATGAAGGAGGTGGAGTTGGTAGTGGCGGTTGTGAAGCTAGTTTTAGCAAATTTCTCAACCTACACATGAGAATTGAGTAGTGGAGCATCTTTCATGTTATTGTTGGGTTTTCTATGAGTTAAGTGATGGTTTTAGATGCCTAACTTGGGATGCCAATCATTACCAAGGAGTTACAAGTCAAAGATGCCATCTATTATTGCCATGGAGGTTAGTTTCTCTATTCATGACTCATTGAGAGTTACATTTACTATTCTTGGAAGAGCCTCTTCATCTTGGATTTGGGAGTTTTTGCATGACATCATAGTCTTGGTAAACCATTTATGGTTTTGTCCTCTTTCCTTGCCTATATATTGAGGGCATGAGATATTCCAATTTCATAAGTCTATTTTACAAGTATATAGGTGCTATTGGAATGTTGTTAGAGTGAAGAGTGTTGGTGTGCAAGATGTATCTCTTTTTGAAGATTAATACATACTTTTCCTCTTTCTCCTGTAGATTTTTTTCTCAAAAGTGTTTCTCCATGTAAATCTTGTGTTCATATGGTTTGTTGATTTTGTTCTTATTATTAATTTTATGTAATCACATAGTCATGATATGGTAATCCTTCGATAATTATTAAATTTCAAATTTGCATGCACTAGTAAGAATTTTATTGTAGTAGTTTCACCTTGTTTCTCAACATTTGATATCATAGCTAATTGTTCCACATAGAGGATGACACCTTTCTATTAAGTACTAAATTTTTCTTGGTTGTAGTGGGAGCTTTTGCATTGTCTAGTTTTACAACTTTGTGGAAAGGATTGAAAACCATAGCTTCTACTTATTATGTGGATATTGAAAAATTCAATGGAATCAACTATGAGATGTGGAAGTTGAAGATAGAAGATCTACTTGAAGAAAGAGATTAGTGGTTACCTATTTCAAAAGAAAAGAAACCACTAGATGTGTTTGATGAAGATTGGTTGAAACTACACAAGAAGACACAAGCAATCATTTGATTGTATCTTGTATATTTTGTCATTTTCAATGTTTTTGAGGAGACCATCACATTCAAGTTGTGGAAGAGAAAAGGTGATATCTATCAAACCAAAAGTCTTACTAACAAGTTGTACCTCAAAACATGGTTGTATTCATTAAAAATGAAAGATGGTCTATTGTAGACCATTTAAATGTGTTTAATTTGATTTTAGGTTAGCTTGCTTTTGTAGACGTTAAGTTGGAAGAAGAGGATAAATTTTGTTAGGATTAGGTGTTGTACACCTTGCACAACATTGGATAATTTAATTGTGTAATTAAATAAATATTTATTTGTGGTGCATCTAGGAGATTTGTTTAGCCGCATTAAATAGATATTTGTGTCCACTTGTAAAGTTGTATGTAACATTGGGTTAAAGATACTTTATGTGGGTTGCACATGGGAAAAATATTTAATGTGTGTAATTAAAAAATAAATGTGGGGTCAATGGTTTTGTGAACTCATGGTTTGAGCACATGGTTTTATCCTACCATTTGGTTGTATTTATGTGAGCTTATGTCTATAAAATCAAGCACACATGGTTAGTGGCTTAAGGTTGGTTGGTTGAGGTTTTGGCTTGATTGTCATTGTATTGAGTCTTCTTTTAAGGATTACATATGTGAAACATTACATGGGATGTGTGGATACATTCTTGGACACATGGAGGATGCATTGGAGAGGCTTGATATTTCAGAGGTGTTCATGGAGGCTCTGTAAGTGTATTGTAACGTTTTATTACTGAATAATACATTGAGCACATATGCTTTTGGAGGTTGGGTTTTTCCCTCTATGAGGGTTTTCCCATGGTATATACTATGCTATCTTGTGATATGTCTTTTATCTTTGCATTTGGTTATCTGTATACTTGTATACATGCTTTTCTCTTAGAGGGTTATGTAGGAAATGGATTGATCATCATGGTTGATTTTACTAACATTTGGTATTAGAGCCATGTTTGTGGTTGTGGGATTTCAAAGATCCCTATTATATAACCCTTGGATGAGTAGATCTGATGCAAAGTTGAATCCATGACAATGTAGGAGGGTTTTTTAGACATTTCAAGGTATGGACACATGTTTTGCAAGTTGTTATTTTGTATATATAGGGTTTTGGGGTTGTAGATGTGTAGTTATTTTTTGTAGATTTGGAATTTGAATTTGAGTTTTTTTGGGTGTTCATAATGAGAGTTTTATAGGGGAAATTTCACATATGATCCCCTAGGCCAAAAAAAAACCTCTATTGGATCCAGGAGGCCCGAGAATCAAAGATAGATATAAAATTTGGAAGCCTATTTTGGTCATTGTGAAAAATGTAAAAGATTTCCCTCCTTGCCCTAGTCCTACGATCGTGTGGCCATACCATCACATCTAACAAAGGGGTGTTGGCAAGAAGTTGAGTCCACTTTTTGGCCAAAAAGTGGAAGTGTTTTCCCCGATTTTTAGAATTTGACACATTTGACCTTAAAATTTGAAGCACTTAGAGATGAAATATTTGAAAAAGTCACTAATCATAAAATGTAGTACTCAGAGTCTAGTTTCCAAATATGTAATTTATTTCAATACCCAGATTGTACAAATTGAGTTTGAATAGGCGTTTCTAAAAACCACTATTTAAAAGTCACTTTTTTATACCATACCATGCACGTGTAGGACATCCATATTTTGACCTAAATTATCATATTTTTCTAAATCCTTTTGGGAAAATATTTGTGACTCACTGAAGCTTGTTTTCGATATTTTTTTGTAATTTTTTATTGAATAGTTTTTTTTTGTTAAATTTTTACTAGGCATATTTGTTGTTTTGAAAAATCGTCGTGTACGACACACATAAGATGACCTAAACTTATTATTTTTTGATTTTTTTTAAATTGAAAAATTGTCAAAAGTTTGTTCTCGTGCAATCCGCTCTCAAAATGTTATGTTGATCAAAGTTATTAAAACTAAAAAACCTGAGAATTCAAGTTTATGGACTAGTTTCATTAGAAATTAGTGAAAATAGAAAAATTAATCAATTATAATTTTTTTTACATATTTAAATCTGCAATGTCATCATAATGGGTTTAATTTGAAAAAAATTCTACAAAAGAGGTCTTCACCATATGTCCAATGTCACTATTTTCCTGTGACATTAACATGACCTTCAAGTTGCAGGTCAAACTAGCTCCAAAGCTTAGGTTCGGGTCCCCAAGCCATTTCCCGAACCAAAAAAAAGCCAAAAACTGGCACAAAAATTCATAATTTAAAAAACGGGTTCCCGTTTCATATATCGGATGTAAATAAATTCAAACCTCAAAAATGGAAGTTTTTCAAAACGGATCCTTCTAAATTTAGGCTTGAGATCCCAAAGCTAAACGGGATCCCACTTTTTAAAAACGGGATCCTATTTATTAAAAAGCGGGATCCCTTTTTTGCAAGTTGATTTCGTTTTTTTGCCTAAGGCAAAAACTTCCACATTTTGTGGACTCATCTTCTTGAATTTACCCAAAAAGAATCCTATAGAAAATAAATTAAATTATTTTTTAAAAATTTTAAATTACTTTTATTAGCATTGGGGGGGTGCATAGACCTCCCCCATACTGCTATGACAACAGTTGCTATCACTTGTACTAGGTTGGTACAAAGCAGTCAACTCCACAAATGTTGGTAGGGCCAGCCACTGCTAGCGGGTCCTATCATCAATGGGTCTTAGCCCCTCTGGACCAGGCCCTCGATTGCTCACAGGATCAAATTGGAGCTATAAGAAAATAAACCTACCAAAATTTAAATGCATTTAATTATTTTAACCTCCATTGTCACCACCACCTACAACTGCGCTGCTTGGGAGCCACCCATAAGGAAAATTGGAGCAACTTTTTTGAAACAGGCATGACTTTCATGCATGATGTCAAATTTTTGAGGCTCTCTTTGAGAACTACAAAATGATATAGGTTTGGTTCCATGATTTTTTAGTTTTCACTAGTATTTGGGGCCTAGAAGTCAGATGTTTCGATTTCATGGTTTTGGTACTTTTACATACAAATCAGACTTTCAAATTTGAATATGCGTTGGAGAGCATTTGTAGTGTACTACACAATGGATCGGGTAGAGTTTTAGTTTGTAGCACAAAGAGAGGATTGCACTTGTTTGATCACTTGTAGGTGCTTGAGATTTGAGGTGCGATTCAAAGTGCATCTAGACGAGTCAAGAGGCCAAAACTTGAGGGAGTGCATGTTTTCATGAGATTTACATGATGATAAAGATGAATATTAGTTTAGTTCTTCCTAATATAGGTTTACATGTGTTTTCAAAGTTTGGGCTTTGATGGAGATAGATACATAAGTTATTTTCTATTTTGAGGACATGGGTTGAGACATGTAGAGAATTGGAGTCTTATGTGTTGAGTGTAGGTACAAAATTGATGTTGATTATGGTATCATAGATATGTAGGTACATTTGTGCATTGACATGACATGATAAGGTTTGTGGTTGTTTGGTGGTGGCTTGATTCACTTTTAGGAGGTTGTTCTTGTCTCCTGGATGCTTGTTTTGGTTCCTAGACTATGGTACTTGGTTGTGGATTCTTTTGGAGAATCAAGTTTGTAGTTGATTTGGTGTTTGAGTCTTGAGATCTACAAGTTATATTGGTTTGAAGGTTATTGATGTGATCTTGAGTTTGCATGCTTCATTGGTCTTGGATCTTTGAGTTATGCAGGCTATGGATTAGCTACCCATTTTCTTGCAGTGGGATAACTTAGATATGGACTGTCTATATCCATGAGATTGATGAATAGTGTTGATGTAGACTTTGTTAGTTGGCCTTGTTTGTGGTCATTTGTGCATTGGTATGTGTGCATTGAGATGAAAGGATGGATGTTGTTTAGAGTGCATGGATAGTTGGTTGCTGGGACTTGTAACATTATGGTTTATCACTATGTCATGATAGATTGGTTACACTTTTAAGTGGGAGTTATTGACAGTGATGGTTTGGCACTATTGGATTGGTTTATGATGTTTTTTCGTCTTCTTGGTTTGGAGATCATGGTTATACTCTTCCCTTTGGGAGCTCATGGTGTTGAGTTATTTTATTGTGTTAGGGCCATAAAGGATCTTTATTTAGGAGATGGTTATCACGATGCCAAGAGAGCTTGGTTACGTAGTTCAGTGGGATTTGGTAGTGATTTGGATTCATTGGTTGGTGATGAATTTTTATCTTTATGTGTTGAGATATGTTGATTTATGATTTATCACTTTGATAGGTGATGTTTTGTTTAGAGTATGGTTGTTATTATGTCATGATGTACTCTTGATTCTAGATTAGAGTCTTGGCATGATACATTTCTCTTGAGACCATGATATGTTCATTGGAGCATATGATCTTCTTTTTAGGAGATGTGAGATCATGATGTCATGATGTGTTCTTGATATATGATTGGGGCTTTGAATTTGATCTTGGTTGGTTCTCTTAGTATTGAGTATATTGATCATTTTTTCAGGAGCTTCATGATGGTGCTATGTTGCATTTAGAGTTTAGCATGGATTGATCGATTATAGATGCTTATAGATACTTGGAGACATAGGTGAGGCTAAGATATCCCTTCGGACTAGATATATTTGTTGAGATGATTACTCATTGATGAGGTTTCAACTAAAAGTTTGAGGATCCTACACTTTGGTTGGATGTGAGTTCAACATTGACCTATGAGGAGATTGTTCTTAGATGGGATATGATGAATTGGATATCTTGATGGAGCATTGTCATTCCCCACTCTTGGTCTACTCGATGGTTTGCCATCTGAGAGGTATTTCCCATTATTATTTTCAGATGTGTTATGTTTTATGCTTTTTCTTCTCATTCATATGGATCTTGAGCTATGGTTTGCTAATTCTTGAGGGTTCATTTGAGGAGTGTTGGCATGCTTATCTCCTTATGCATTGTGAGATTATTCATTGACATTGAGTTTAGGAGATGTTATTGGGCTTATTCCCTTGGTTTGGGAATTGATTTGGTTTGATATTCCTTTGGTTTGAGATGCATACATCTTGGTTATGTTTAGATGTGGATAGTGCTATTCTCTTTGGGATTGTATGGAGGAGATCCTACTTATCACAACTTAGAATTTAGAGGCGAGAATAGAAGGACATGCTATAGGTTATTCTTCCTGGATGTTTGTATTCACATGGCATTGGTTTTAGGTTAGTTTGGAGCTATTTTTATCACTATGTTTGTGGTCATATGTTGTTCATTTTTTATTTGGTGATGACATGGAGGTTACTTTATCTCTTTCTTTTTTTTGGATGTGGAGAACTTGGGAGAGCTATGAAGACTAGTGGTGAGAGATGTATTTACAATAATTTTTTTTGCGAGATTTGTATATCTTTGTGGATGTTTCTTGGGACTACATGATATTTTTTACAACTTATATGTGATGCTAATGATAGAATTGGTATGCCTTGATCATTTCTAGATTTGACATTACCTATGTAGTGAGAGTTCTTGTATTTGTATATTCTTCATTGATAGGTTTTACACATGGAGCTTGTGATTACAGTTTATGGGTTGTATATGTTAATGGCATGAGTTTACTTACAAATGTTGATACCTAGGAGGTATGGATGGTTGGATGCATTAGCATTTGTTGTGGATGCTATTTATGATCATGCATGATTTTAACTTTGACAATAACTTGGAGCCTTTGTTATCACTTGGATTTGATGCTTGTGTTCTTTGGATTGGTGCATTTTAACCTTGGTTTGCTCCTCTTCTTCCATAGGTGGCATGTTGGAGGATGACATGATTTATTGCTTAAGATAGTGGACATCTTTAATGTTTTTGTAGCTATCTTGATGGAGCATAAGAGTATTGTAGACATTCATGTGGTTTCATGTATGGCTATGATGATGTACTTCATTGGTTGACCCTTATGCAATGTATACAATAAGTGGGAGAATGTTAGGATTAGGTGTTGTACACTTTGCATAGTATTGGATAATTTAATTATTAATTAAATAAATATTTATTTGTGGTGCATCTAGGAGACGTGTTTAGCCACATTAAATATTTATTTGGGGCCACTTGTAAAGTTGTATGTAACATTGGGTTAGATACTTTATGTGAGTTGCACATAGGAAAATTACTTTATGTTTGTAATAAAAAAGTAAATGTGGGGTCAATTGTTTTTTTGACTCATGGTTTTATCTTTACCACTTGGTTGTATTTGTGTGAACTTATGTCTATAAAATCGAGCACATGGTTAGGGATTTAAGGTTGTCTAGTTGGGGTTTTGGCTTGGTTGTCATTGTATTGAGTCTTCTTCTAAGGAGTGCATATGTTAAGCATGGAATGTGATGAGTGGATACAAGCTTGGACATATGGAGGATTATTGGAGAGGATTGATGTTTTAGAGGTGTTCATGCTCTATAAGTGTATTATAATGTTTCATTGCTTAATAATACATTGAGCATTGATTCTTTTGGAGGCTTGGTTTTTCCCTCTATGAGGGTTTTCCCATAGTATATCTTGTGTTATCTTGTGATATGTATTTGATCTTTGCATTTTATTATTTTTATACTTGTATGCATGCTTTTCTCTAAGAGGGTTATGTAGGAAATGGATTGATCATCATGGTTGATTTTCTAACATTATTACATCTTTGGAATACTTGCAACAACTTGTTCAACTTTGGGGAAGCGTTAAAAATAAGAAAATTTAGGATCACTCATCTCATCTTAATGCAAGTGTTTCTATGATTTTAATCACAAATGTATTAAAAAAAAAGCCCAAAGACCAAGCAAGTAGATTCAAAAGGAAAATCAACAAAAGACCAAGTTATATCACAAAACCTATTTGCAATATCACTAATTGGGGATATTCTATATTCTGATTTGATTTCACACCATGGGATACCAATGATTAGATATTATTTTAAAATGGGTCTATCCTAATAAATAATAATCTTAACATAATATGTAGAAATGAATTTTAAACCCTTGCAATTGAAAAAGAATTTACAAAAACAATTTATTCCTTATTACAAAAGAAGATCATACTTATAGAATTCAATTTGTAGGAACAATGGTAGAAATATTATTCAGTAGAATTAGATTTCCTGATCCATTATGAAAATTAGTATTGCTGAGGATTTTTGGATTTGATTGTGTCCTAGTTTTTTCATCAGCGTTTAGATCTGTGAGTAGAAATATTATTATTAGAAGTATATAAAATTTAGAGTAAAAGGGGTGCTATATAATCCACCTCATAATTTTAGTCCTCAAGGCATTAAGAGAGTTTCTAACTTAGAAAATAGGTGTTGAAGAGACTCACTTCCACCCAAAGGATTACATTTTGAGCTTCATTGGTTTGTTGTTCAAGACAACAAATCAATGAAATGCTATCAACAGGTGGAGTGTCTTTCAAAGTTAGATATGGGTTTTCATCCACTATGGCCCAGGGGAGATCAAAGGGGCTTTTCATCCTCCAATCCAATGCCAAATGAATAAGATGTCTAATATGTTTGTGGAATAATTTCACTTGAAAACTAGATGACATCATTTGAACTTTGACTTGGGCTTAAATAAGCAATTGAGTGTTTACTTTCCCTCCAAAATTCAGTTTCAAATCTTCTTCTTTTTTCCTGAGAGACCCCACTGGACAAGCTTTGGTAAAAAAATTAAGGAATAGAGCTTGATTACATAATAGCAAAGGGCCTTATAATCCGAGACACATAAGATGGATACACCAAATTATTACAAGTCATTTCCTAATTTGTTTCCAAACATGAGAGAAATAAAAATAATAGGTTTTGAGGAACATTCAATAATCATTTGGATGAGGGAGGACATGATATTCCCCCCTCTTCAAAATATCTTTCCTAAGGCATGTTTTGGATGCTTCAAAGTGTTTGGATTCTTCCCATATACAATCTTCAACTAGTAAGTCCTTCCATTGCACCAAATACTAAAGTAATTATTTAATTCCTCAACTTCCTTTCATTTATATCCAAGTCAACCTCTAGGATCAATATTAGTATTCATGCATTCTCCAAAGGTGGAAAGTATTTGGAAGGTGTAGCATTCTACCCTATATCCATTTCAAGGCACAAAACATGAAAGATGTGAATTCTATTGTTATCAGGTAACTCTAGCTCAAAGGCCACTTCTCTCAAACTTATTATGATCTTATAAGGGCCATAAAACTTTAGGTTCAATTTTTAGGTATAAGGTTGTAGCCTCAAGTAAACCATGTCTCCAAATTAAAATACTCTTTTGGTACAACATTAATTTGTATAAAGCTTATGCTAGTTTAGATCATTGTGGATATGATCCTTAAGGGGTTTCAATATCTTTTGTCTCTATTTTATCATATCTATTGCTCTAGGCACCCTATTTTATGTTATTTTAGTATCCACAAAATCTATAGAATTATATCCATACAAATCCATGAAGGATAACATACCCATAAACATATGGTAGAAGGTGTTATAATAATGTTCTCTTAAATGTACCATTGACCCAAGTTGTTTTCTACTCAAAAACATTGTTTCTTAAGTACCCATCAATCCATTTGTTAACAATTTCAATCTACTCATCTATTTAGGGGTGATAACTTGTGCTAGGTGTGATCTCTATTCGTACACAATAAAATAATTCTTACCAAAAGTGTATCAATTTTCTTTTTCCTTATCACTAAATCTTTGTGGTGGTAGATAGACTCACCAAGTACGCACATATACTAAATGTTATTCTTACCAAAAGTATTAGGAAGGTGTAGCATTCTACCCTAATTCCCTAATTACCTAAGATAAATGGCATAAAAATGTTCATACTTGGCGAGTCTATCCACCACCACAAAGATTTAGTATTTGAAATTTATCTTGGGTAACCTAGTGATAAAGTCTATAGATACACTTTCCCATTTTTGCTCAAGAATGGATAATGGATAAAGCATGCCTATAGGATAGACTTGTTCCTCCCTATTTTTGTTGTAAATATGAACTCTCCTTTATTTTCTTAAGCACATCCATTTTCATTTCTTTCTAGTACAACCTCTCTTTGATCTATTTGTGTCTCTTAAAATATCTTGGATTCCCAATGAATGGAATATCATGCATGGTCCTTAAAATATTTTCCTTCATCTTTGACTCTAGAATAAATTATATCCTCTCTTTATGAAAAATTAGGTATCCTACCAATTTTAACCTATCATATTGTACTCTTCCATAAAAAATCTTAGAAGCAAAATCATTCTTTTCATATTTAGATATTATGGTGGTGACCCAATTATCAAAGATGTCAAAAATGGAATATAGAGTAGGTATTCAAGATAATGCATCAACAACTACATTATGCCTATCCTTCACATATTCAATATCAAAAGCATATGCATGTAGCTTGCTAACCCATTTATGTTGTCTATTATTTAGGTATTTCTAATTGAGAAAGTACTTAAGACTATTGTAGTTAGTCTTAACCACATTCTTTCCACACTCCAACTATTGTCTAATATTTGTTAATACATGCATGATTTCTACCATCTCCTTATCATAAATACAAAACTTTTTTTCTACCTCTGTTAGTATCCTACTTTCAAAAGTAATGGGATCTTGTTGTTGCAATAAAATAGCTCTAATGCCTCTACTAAAACATGAACACATTACCTTTTCAATTTGTTAAAACTCTTGGCTTACATCTATCCACTCTGCAAATGCACCCTTATTAGTTACATTTCATGGGTGGTACTATGATAATGCCTAGAATCCCTTTAACAAATCCACCCTATAAAGAGCTAGGATCATCCTAAGAATCATCTTAATTAAATACATTCTTAGGGGGTACTCCAATCCTAAATGTCTTGAATCTTTTATTGGTCTACTTAGACTCTGATCAATAGTGATATTTCCTAAATACTAAATCTCCCTAAGCCCAAAATAATAATAATAATTTTGACTATTTGGAAATGAATGAGTTGATTAAGAGGGAAAATAAGTTTTGAAGGGACTCCAAAACCCTTTACAAAAAAAAGACTATCAAAAATAAAAATGCTACTAAGAAAAAAGATATAGCAAGGAACTTTTAGCAACTAAATCCATTAGCCAAAAACACCTGAAAAATGAATGAGGTTGCTCATATTAGGAGTAAAAGGGCATTTATCTAATTAGTATATTTAATTACTTAGGTTCCTTTTTATATTAGCTTACTTGCTTACTTAGTCTATGTTTTTTTGTGGCTCAAGTCATATGATTAGGGACACATCATGATCTAATTTTATCCTCACCTATGGTTTCCTATAGGCTATTTTTTTATTTTTATTTTCCTTTTATAAGGATTCACATTTGTATGATTCACTTTAATTTTGATGTTTCACATTAATGCATGCATTCATTCTTTTTGGATCACTAGCCTTGGCCCCTATAGCTTTGTTTCTTTTTCTCTTTCTGTGGTAGGTGTTTTATTTTAGGTGATCCTTGGAGTTGTATGGTTGGAGGAAATCAACCTAAGAGCTCCAATATGCTCAAGAATTCATTCAAATTATCTTGAATTTCTCCTCCCAAGTTTTACTATATATCAAAATATCATCAATGAAAACTAGGATAAACTTTCTTAACTACTTGCTAAATACCTTATTCATACATGATTGGAAGTTTTCCAAGGAATTAGTCAAGATAAATGGCATGAATTGAAACTTGAAGTATCTGTAGTGACATCTAAAACCAATCTTCTAAGAGTATTCATACTTCATCCTAATTTGATGGTATCTAAGTATAAATCAATCTTTGAGAAGTATATAGCTCCATGCAACTCATATATCAATTAGTCAATATTGGGGATAATATATCTATTCTTGATTCACACTATTAGACGCACATCCTCATTGCACCATCCTCTTTTTCACCAATACTAATGCAAAGGTAAATGGACTAGAATCCTTGGCTTCTTGATAAGCTGCCAACATCTAGAAACCTCTTTTATTTATTTCTCTATCTCTTCCTTATGGATCTTTGGGTGATGTTAGGGAGTAGTTATCACCAAATTTTTACCTATTTAAATCTTAATAATGTGATGGAACCCTCAATTAGTTGGAAATGTATCCTAGAAAACCTTTCTATGCTTCACCAAAATAGCTTGTAAATCAATATGATAAGCACCCTTTGTGATTTTGTATGAAACTTTAGGTTTGATCAAGAAGCAAGCTACCCAAGGAACTTGTCATGTTCTCAATTATTTTTTCATCCTTTTAATAGTAAACACTTGGGGTTCTCATTTCTAATTTCCTTGAGGAATAATTCCTTTCTTTAATATAGAAATTATCCAAGAGATTGTAGCCATTGGACTCCAAGTACCATGTCAGTATCTCTTAATCTAACCACATGGAATTTTTTATATATTGGATAATCTCCAATATTTATTTTTATTTGTTGAATTCTTTGTGCATATGGATCGGTGAAACCATTAGCCACACTCACATTAAATCTCTCTGAATATTTAACAACTAAGCTCCTTTTTCTACAAGGCCTTCGTTGATAAAATTGTGAGTTGCTCCACTATTGATCAGAATGGTGATCCTTTGGCTTGCTAACACTCTATGAATCTAGAATGGATTGTACCTTTGAGTTCTAAACATTGTTTCAAGTGTTCCTCCAACTCTATCATCTTCTTCTTCATTAGATTATTTCTCTACATTCTCAAACTAGATGTCTTTGACTTCTTCATAAAAAATTACTTCAATATAGTGTACCTACCCTTTTATAAGGAAAATGTGTTTATGATCTAAGGTTCCTTACAATGGAAACATATTTTCTTCATCCTTATTTCATTTTGGCTATCTTCATTTCTTTTCATTAGTGGTATAATATTTTGGGTGCTTGGCTCTCCCTTTTGGAAATTCTTCTTATTTATAAGAGCATTAACATAAGCTTTACTGTAAGGTAGAGAAGAATCTACTTATGTGAGTGATCTTTCTTTTTCCTCTTGGATAGTGAAAGGATTTGATACCTTGACCGAACCCCTGAATAGATCAAGTAGTACTTCTTAAAATAGAATCATGATTCTTCTCTCTGACACATTAGGGACTTTGATCATGAATCTCTAAAATTCCCCCATATAGCTTGCTCCACCATCCCATAGTGTCTTAACTAAGCCAATTCTTGAAATTAATTTTATGGATCAACTCTGTAAAACTTTGCAATCACTCTTTAGATAAATTCTTCAAAGGTAGTAATAAGAATATTCCCTTATGTCACAAAGCTATGATACCGTCATTCATTGGTTGCCTCTTCTAGGTATAGAGAATAAAAATTGATAGATTTTTCTTCATACATTCAATTTAGAGACAAGTAGGTATTCCTTTTATTTATCCAAGCAAAAGTGGAACATCTTTGTGTCCCATCAAATATAGGCATAAGAACCTTTCTCAAGAATTTTTGTAATTCATTGTTAGCTTGATTTTGAGATTGCTTATTTTGGGTTCAAGGACCATTTTAGATTTTGATGTTGTAGAAGGCAAGGAAAGATAGATCATCCTATAATTATTTCTCAAGCTATCAATACTCAACATGCAAGATAAAATTTCTTCAATCAACTCAATTTCCTCTTCTAATAAATATTATCTTCTTTACAGGAATTTTAGTTGGAAGGGACTGGGTGAAGAATCAATCATTTGATTAACCCCTGATGTATTTTCTCTTTTGATAAATGATTCTAGAGTTCTAGGAGATTTTTGACCTTGCACAAATTGCACCAATTTTTCCATCATGTGTTTGAGTGATTGGGCCATTTTTCTCTATCCTACATTCAAATTAGTTATTTCATCAAACATGGAAAAATCATTTTCTTCCTCTATCAAATTATAACTTCTTTTGTCTTCCATCTTGTTTCCCCCAAATTCCATAAATCCTTGATCCATAAGTTGACAAGATCAAAGATTTGATACCACTTTAATATCCCTAGGAATATTTTAATATTTAATTTTATTTTTCTCCATAAGATGCTAATTATTATATATTATTTGAAGTAAAGTCTATCCTAATTGATAATACAATTAACAAAATATAAAGAAATGATTTTTAAACCTTTTCAATTGAATACAAATCCACAATAATTATTTATTCCTCTTATTACAGTGGATGATTACACTTAATGTCAGTTTAGTTTTCCAAAACAACAATAGTGATGTTATTATTAGAAGTACCACAAATTCATTGCAAAATGAGTGTTACAGAAGCCAACTCTAAATTATAATCTCTAGGCACTAGGAGAGAGCAACCTAACCTAGTGAGCCACCCAACAGAAAATCATTGGAACCTTAAATGTAATCCCTAAGGAATTTCTTATCACTAGAGATCGGCTTTTGTCCACTAGTTGAAAATGGGATCGTGCTTTTTCCCCTTCAATATCTAATGATAAACAAGCAAGATCAATTTCTACTAGTCAGACGCCTCCAAAGTAGAAGCATAGACACAAAAATGAGATAAACTTAAGGAACTCCAAATTTCAAAAATGCAAATAACCTTATAGGAACAAATACTAACCTTAAAGGCAGCATAAAAAAGCATAAAATACCTTAACACCTCAAATTTACTAGGCATGAGAGGAGAAGAATGAAAAAATGTAGAGTCCATTCTAATGTCTAATAAACTTGGTGGTAAGCACTCAATTCAGGGGAAAACCTGGCTAAATATTCCACTTGACATTGAAAAGACTTTCATTAGATTATTGACTAGGGATAGTATGCTTGTGATGACATTGGCGCTGTATATGCTTTCAAAGAACCGTGGTTACCTAAATTATCTTAATGAAGGTATTATACTTGCTGCAAAATCATAAAAGTGCATAACAGTGAAAGAAGTAAAGCTGTTGCTTTGGCTACATGTACTTACAACATAGTCCGTGATTGAACTGTTGTTAACAAGTAAATACTGAAAATGACCAGAAACCAATAATTGAACCTATTCTATACTTTAGAGTACTACAAATTAAATGAATGCAATCATGAACATGAACAACAATTATTGATAACTTGATATGAAAATCTATCTTAATTGATTATGCAATTATAGGTAACTACTAACAGGAAATAATTGGAACCTTGAAAATTTTGTTGTGACCATGCATTTGGTTGCTGATAGTTCTAATTTTGCTAAGGGTTTTACCATTGCTGAGGGTTTTTCCATTGGTTTGTGTTATTTGGCCAAGGCTAGGAATTCCAAGTAGAAAATTTTGATTTCCAATTGAGAAAGATGAATTAAAAGGATTTAGGTCTTGTGGCATACCTTTTCTTGGCTTCCATGGCCTTCTTTGAGAAATTTAAAATAGTTTCCACCTCTCCTTCAAGTGGCTGAAAATCAAGTTCTCTATTTCGTCGTCTTTAATACTAGCCACCCTCTTGCATTTGCAGTTTGTTTTTCTTTGTTACAGCTGGGGTAGTATTCAATGAGCATTGTATCAACTTCTTCTTGCTTCTTCTTTATATGGAGAGTGTCCAACTAAGTTTCTAGGTGACTAATAATGTCCTCCTTCATGTTGGAGAGAAAATTACTTAACTCTATCTTTGAAACCCTAGTAGATGATTTTCCAATGGTGGATGTCCTCTCTTCCCTTGTCTTCTTAGTGAAGGTCCTAGAGTAATTTCTGCAAACCCTACATATTTCTTCAAGTGGTAGTTGAGAAACATCCCCTTGCCTAATAAGATTGATGGCATCCATATAGTCCTCATTGACTCCCCTTAAAAATACTAACTTGAGGGATTCTTCAAATAGCTTGTTCTGCAGGTTTTTCTTCAAGGAGAATTGGAATCTCTCCACATAGTCCTCTAATGGCTCATCCTCCTTCTGTGACATTCTAAAAATGTCATCTCTCCTCCTATCATGTCCTCTACAATAGTCTTGGTATTTTTCCAAGAACAGTGTTTTCATGGTATCCCAATTTGGAATAACATCCTTGTCTAATCCCATAAACCATCGTAGGGAAGCATCTTTTAGGATGGTGGGAAAGAGCTTGAGCCTATGAGGATCAGAGCTATAGTCATAGCTCCTACATAGGATATCAAACTCAAATATAAATGTGCCTAGATCTTTAATCACCAAACCATAAAATATTGGTAATGTTGAAGGAGGGATATTCTTCAACACAATATCCCTTTCTTAGTTGGTGATTGGGAACTCAAAGGTCACATGTTCAAGTGGATCATCCACTATTGCATCACCCATGGTTTGATATGCCCCCTCTGTGGGTGTAGTAGACATTGGTGAAAGGGAAGATTCTTCTTTAGTAGTACCCTCGCTTTAATTAATGTAGTCACCAATATCTTCTCTAGCTTGTTGGCTTGTTGAGGGGGGAACCTTCCCAATGTGTCTCTCTACCTCTGCATACAATAGGTAGAACTTTGTATAGCAATGAATTTTGCACAATGTTAGTAGAATGTTTTGGTATTTGATAAGATTAAACCTAACAATCCTAATGTTGAAAATAAAGTGTAAACTATAAAAGCTAGGAAAAAAAGTCCATGAAAGTAGCACCATCCCCGAAAATGGCACCAAAAATGTAGATTCCATTATAATGTATAATAAGCTTGGTGGTAATCACTCAATTCAAGGGAAAACCTAGCTGAATAGTTCACTTGACATTGAAAAGACTTTCATTAAATTATCAACCAGGGCTAGTAGGCTTATGATGGTGCTGGCACTATATGTGCTTTCAAATACTTGAGGTTACCTAAATTATCCTAGTGAAGGTATTATAATTACTAGAAAAACATAAAATCCTATAATAGTGAAAGAAGTAAAGCTGGTGCTTTGGCTATGGGTTCTTACAGCATAGTCTGTGACTGAGCTGTTGTTACTAGGTAAAATGCTAAAATTAACTAAAAACTGATAACTAAACCTATTCTACACTCTGGAGTACTACAAGTTAAATGAATGCAATCATGAACATGAACAAAAATTATTGATAACTTGATATGAGAATCTATCTTAACTTGTTATGCAATTATGAAGTAACTACTAATAGAAATAAAAATTGTAAATATAGTGAAGGACAGTACCTTGAGTGGCTCTTGCTCAGGTAGTTGTCTTCACTAAACTAAACCAAATCTAAATCCTCATATCAACTCAATCATATCAACTCAAGATCATTCGTTACACATTCCAAAATATCACATGAAATCTTTCTCAAAGATTGTATTTAGAAAAAACCATGTTTGAACAATCAACACATCTATGTAATAACAATTAAAAATTAAAAAGTGTTTGATAACCAAATCCACAACTAAAAGATTAATCAACTAACTATCCTAAAGTCTCAACCACTAGCTACATACATGTACGAGGGAGTTTATTCAAAACACAACTCTAAACTGAAACCATTAATTACAACTTCGTAGATATCATAGCGTAATTAAGATTTAGTTATCCTAACTGCAACTGAAAATAAATAAGAGTCCAAATAGGATTAGAACTATGAAATAATAGAACTAGAATGTGGAACATAGAATCAGCTACCCCATAATCCTAATGATAACAGGGTTCTCCTTCTTCAATGCCTTTATTGTTTGTCATAATGATGCACAATTTTCTTCATCAGGTGTCTCCATGTTGTAGTTATTGTGCTTTCGGTGTACTTTCGAGGGACATCCCTTGTTTTTGTCGGGAACTCAGCGACTCACGGGTTGCATTTTGCAGTTGCTATGAGCTACAATGTCTTCTCAGACTCCAAGGGGTTAGTTCATAAAACACACACACAATACTAACTACCATGATTAAACACATATATCAATCATAATTCATACATATTCACATATAAATAAGCAACACCATCATATCATAATTGTATTTCCATATACTTTAACCAAGTTCAAGGTTGCATAATAAACATAAAAGATGGCATACTATAGGAATAATTGTCTTAGGAATGTCTTATAAGCAACATAAAGATAAAATAAAACTAGCTAATAAATGGGCTCATCAACAACCACACAAGATAATCTAAATTTTCATAAAAAGGTATATAAAGTACAAAATGAAGTAGATTCACCAAGAATATGGATATAAAATATTCCATTGTTAACATAATCATAAGGAGCATGTACTATCATTTCTTCTATTAGATTAATTCATCATTTCATTATTACATTTCGTAAGCATAGAGAGAGATCATAATATAATAAGCACATTTTTTATTCATTAATCTTTTAACCAATAGCAACTTCACTACTTATGAGATAATGCAACTCATCTAAATAGGTTCTATTTATATTTCACTAATAAAATATAATTGTGGAAAGAGGAGAGAAGAATAAGATCACAATGCACATAATAGGTTCAAATTTCCATCTCACAAGTAATAAAGTATTTAAAAATATGTGAAAAAAAATTATTCTCAAATACATTTGGTGATATCACAAAATAAAGATGATGTCTACACTAATTTCATTATCTACAAGATACAATTCTTAATTACAAGAGGTGAGATAACTAGAGTAAATAAAAGATTTAACTATATTAAAGCATGCATTACTAAAATCTCATATATTGATAAACCCTCAAGAAAATCATAGGAATAAATTTTATTTTGTAAGTATTTACAAAAAGATAATGATAAACATTATGTAAAGCATTCGCTTCTATAGGAAAGCATTTGTCACTTTTAGAAAAAGTGCTTTCCATATGGTAATATCATTTTCTTCTATGAAAAATAACCATTTTCCATGTTCATGTTTACCATTCACCATGGTAAACTTGATTAGTAAATTGACAACTCAAATTGTGACAAGTGGCAAGCATGCAAAAATGACAATTTTGACAATTTTCATTCAAGGTGATAAAGGATCATTTTTATCATTGAACTAACATAGCATGAAATTCTCTCCAACACATGCCTCACATGATAAAATAAAAGGAATTTTCATATTAAACATTTAATAAATAAATTATATTTTCAATGGCAACATAGGCTTAAAGCATTTTTTTTTAATATAAATTAATTCCAAAAATGTGTAAGAGCTACTCATAGGTTAGAACAATCCTAAATTCACCAATGAAATGATCATGAAATATATGCAAATTATAAAAATTATATAAAATTTCCATATTTGTTCAAACTATTTTAAAACATTAATTATTCATTTTCTCTTTTAAAATTCCAGTATAATTTTGTAGAGTACAAACACTAGTACATTTTGATAAAATTTTGATGTAGCTAAGGAAATTGTCCTTTAAACATAAAATACACATACCTTCCTCTATGCATAGAGAATAAATTAAATTGATTAATTAATTAACAAGTTTATTCAACTTCAACAAATGAAGGATATTCAAAACAACATTGATGATATCCAATCATAAATCCACCAAAGGAGGAAAATGGGATGAGATCTATGTACTAACTATATTAACATCATTAGGTGTAAATAGAAATGTCCATAAACTCTAGTCAACTCCCAATCTAAAGGATAAGAGACATGGATCCACAAACAATCATGTTTACTCCCAAGAAAAATTAAAGTTATCTCTTAACACATAATAATTATCCTAAGGGTCTAATTCAATTCTCATAAAATGATCCATATTAGATTAATCTCACAAGCTTCTCTTGGATTCACACACTTGGATATTGTACAAACAAATATACTTAGTTTAATACAAGGATTTCTCACAACCATCACAAAACAATATAAGGTTTAACCAAGATTTACACAATACCATCTATTTTTAACTCAAGTCCATCATAAGGCCTACAAAGGTTTCACACAAGGAAATTGTCAATTTGATAAAAAAAATCCAAGAGGATAAGGGCTTGAGCACAAATTTTCAACACAAACCCCAAACAATTCCAATAAGGGTTTAAACAATGAAGTCCAAATAAATACTCCACTATAAATATCTCCTTTAAATAAAAGGAAACGATGATCTCAAAAAGATATACAATCATAAATATACACAAGCTATCATTTAAGGAATCTCAAAATGTCAATTCATTTTTTTTTATGAAAAAAAGGTGAAATTAAAATAAAATTAACCAAGGAAACTACCTTCTTTTTCTACCAATGTCTAGAACAGGAAAAAGTTCATTCTCCCAAGTCTTTGAAGAATATCCAAAAGACACAATAATAACTCATTTATGCTAGAGAGAGCTCCCACAATCTCAAGAAAACATTCTTAAGTATATGAGAAGCATCCCTCACCATTGAAAGTGATCCCACAAGCATCAAGAAAATCCAAAAAAAATATATATATATTCTAATCTATAAAGAGCTTTCTAACCCTCAAAACTTCATTAAATCTCTTCCTCAAGCTTTTGATCTTCCACGAGTATACATGATTCGATGAAATTTTTGAGTAGATAAAAGAATTTTAGCAAGATAGATCTAAAAAGTGATTATCACTAGATTATAATAAGAGAATGGAATGAATGGAAAACAAAATTCAAGAATAAAGAAGGCTTGTATGAGTAGTTGGTTATTCCATTTGAGTTTACTAATGGATTGAGTATATTTATAAGATTAGTGAGTGAGGTATTCAAGCTATATTTGGGTAAGTTTGTAATTGTCTATATTTGGGTAAGTTTGTAATTGTCTATTTGGATGATAATTTGATTTTTGGTTTTAGATTAAAAATAAAATTTGGAGCATATTAGATTGGTATTGTAGATATTGAGATGAGAGAAATTGATACTAAATATCAAGAAATTTCTAGATTTATGATCTCAACAAAAAGGTTTGAAAATGGATCTAGAGAAGGTTAAAGAAATTATTGAGTGACCTACACCAAAGAATATTTTAGAGATAAGAAGTATTTAGGAATTGGCTAGTTTCTATAGGAAATTCAAAAGAAATTTTATTGATATTTATGCACCAATAGTTGATACAATGTGAGGATATAAAAAAGGAGTTTAAATGGACTATTTATATAAACCATTTTTTCACGTGCTAAAAGAAAGGTTAAAAAACAACTGGTATTAGGATTGCTATATTTTTATAAGGTATTTTAAGTGGATCAAGTGATAACACAATTAGAGTAGTGTTGAGCCAAGAAGGAAGACCACTAGCATAGTTCAATGAAAATTTGAATAAAGAAAATAGAAACTATTCAATGTATGATCAAGAATTTTATGCCATAATTTAAGCATTAAATAAGTAGAGACATTATTTATGGCCTAATAAATATGTGTTGTGTACAAATCATCTATCATTATAGTATTTGAATAGTCAAGGTAAGTTGAATTAGATACATGTAAGGTGGGTTGATTTTATACAAAGTTATTATTTTATGTTGTAGCATAGGAGTGATAAATCAAATAGAGTTGTTAATGTATTGAGTTGAAGGCACGATCTGTTGATTCAAATGAGGATTGAAGTTATTGGATTTGATGTTAATTTTTATCAACCATGAAATGCATGTAAAGATCTAGTAAGTAGGGATATTTAAAACAAAGTGGTTGGTTTGTTTTAATTTAGAATGAGATGCTATTAAAAGTAAGTCAATTATGTATCCTTATAGATTTAATGAGAAAAATTGATTAAAAAATCATAGTGGAGGATTAGCTAGTCATTTTGATGTTGATAAAATGATAGCATTGGTGAGTGAGAATTACTATTTCCCATAAATATATAATTATGTAAAAGGGTATATTCAAGGTTGTAGAAATTATCAAATTGCAAAAGGTGGTAATCAAAATGTTGCATTGTCCAAGTCATTGATAATTCCAAAGAAGCCTTGAGATGATATAAGTAAGAATTTTGAATTAAGATTTCCAAGAACACAAATAGGACATGACTTGTGCTTTTATGATTGATAGGTTTTCTAAAATGATACATGTCATAACATGCAAGAAAACCTATGATTTGGTATACATGTTATCTGATTTATTTTTCAAGGAAATTTTTAGATTACATGGATTTTGAAGAAGTATATTTTTTATCGATATATCCAAATTTCTTGGTTAATTATGAAGGACATTGTAAAAGAAAGAGAAAGGTTGGTTGATTTAATCCAGTTCAAAATATCACATGCAAACTAAAGGATAAACATATGTGATTTAAACATGAGTTTAAGTAAATTATTGAGGTGTTTATTAGGCTAAAAAAGTGGTAATTGGGATTTTCCATTAGTGTAATAAGAGTTTGCATATAATAATTTTATAAAAGGGATAACAAGGAAAACATCATTAGCTCGATAGTGTATGGTTAGAAGTTGAGAAATATATCAAAGTTGAGAGATATCAAAGAATAAAAGAAAATAAGTGTTCAGGTAGAAGATTTTGCAAATTAAATGAAAGAATTGCATGAGGGGGCAAGGAAGTAATTAGATAATGTAAATTTTAAGTATAAGGAGAATGTTGAAATGACGAGATATAAGGAATATGAAGTTGGAGACGAAGTGATGATCTACCTAATAAAATAAATACTCCCATAGGATACAAATAAGAAATTGAGGATAAAAAAGTTTCAGCCATACAAGGTCATAAAAAAAATGATTATGAAATTGTATAGAAAGTGGAAACATGTAAAGGTTCGTTATATCACCAATGTTGGAAAGGAGAATTAGAAGAATAAAATGAAGAAATAAACTAGAGAAATCAAATGCCAAAGCCACATGTTATTTAGAGATATTAGACAACAAAGTTGGAAAGATTACAAGGAGTAGAATGTACGAGGAATAATGGGTAAAATGGAAAGGAATAACTATTGAGAATTTTACATGGATGTTCATAGCTAAGGTAAATCAATTTGGTTTTCGTTTAGTTGATTTTGATTGAAAGTGACACTTTTTAGTTCCCAAGGGGCTAAGATGTTTGATGCAAGAGCATTTAGGGTGTAAGAGTAATCTTACATCAACCAAAAATGTTTTCTTTCATGTTTATTTTATTTTACAGGTTTGAAGAAGTGCCACAATCATACTGGTCTTGTTGTAAAGGTTTGTTCTTACCATACTCATCATTTTAGCTCTTAGAGTTCCAAATAGTGTTTCTACTAATAAATAATGTATATTTTCATCACAAAGCCTTCAAATTGATATCAATGCTTCATGAGGTTGTATTTTGCAAGACCACATTATTGCTAAGTTTTGTTACCTAGATTAATATGGTGTGACTTATAGCCTTGCTTAAGGAGGGTATAATTTAGTTGTACACCACATATTTGAATCTCACATAAATTAATAATGTGATGCATAAGATTATTGGTCCCCAAAAGGTTTGTGGTTAACACTAAATTGAGTTCATAGTTGCACTCATTTAAGAGGGTTCATTTAGCATTTTCATAATAAAATCAAGGAAGGAATCGTTTAATATTGGATCCATGATCCTTATCATATCTCCATAGGGTAATGTATCACATTTTTTTGTTAGCACTATCACATTCTAGTTGTCTATAAAAGATCATGCATTCCACAGTGCAAAGGGTGATCATCAAAGAAGATGAGAGTTTGGTGGTAAATTAAGAGTTCAAAAGATCATAGAGCATAATATTGCATGTTAGCTTACAAAATAATTCTTTGAGAACCTACGCATTATTTTTATTTGAATTCCATTGTAATTCAGGAATGTTATCTTGTTCTAATTATAAATCCTAGAAAAAAATCTAAAGTATTTCAAATTGTGAATTGATAAAGTTGCTTTTAATTCCAACAAAGGTTTTATGTGATTATCTGAATGATGTCATGTGATTTTTGCACGAAATTAATATGTTGGTTGCATGGATGGGTAGTTCTTAATTGATCCTTGTGTTTATGACTACTTGAAAAATGTGTTTAGCTTGTTATGTTCATTAGATCATTGTAAGGGATAAAAGAGAAAACCCTCCACTTTCACACTTTTGTTTTATGCCATTTTGAACAAATATCATAAACATGTATTCATAATGTTCAATTTGACATATTTAGCACATATATCATCTTCCACTCAAAAACTCATTAGTTGAATCCCATTACAAACCACCTTAGTAGGGATTGTTCCAAATGTCTAGGTCATTTGACATCCTTGACTAGGTCATGTAGAACAACCTAGTCTATGGACTAGTCCACACAACACAATTTAGTCCAACATTCAGTTTTTTAAATCTTGTGCTCCAAAGATAACCGTTCTATAAATTAGTTGTTATCTTGTTGGCTTGTGTGCCAAAAAAAATCAAATTGAGCAACAATGGACATGTATTTAAAAGCATTCCCAAGCCAATAGAATGGACCAAAAGTGGTAAGAAAAATCACCAAAAGCCATATTTAATTCTAAAGCATTCAAAGTTTGAATTTTATATTTAGGCACCACATCTCTCAATCATTAGTAGACATCATTAATTACATGTTTCCAACAACTTGCTCGTCCCTAGGGGCTTGACTACCACCAAAATAGACTAAGAATCCCTTCTCTCAGCTAGAAGCAAGTCACACTATGCTTCTAAACATAACTCCATTAAAAAAACAGATCCAAAAACTAAACAAATAGATTGGAAAAGCCACATCAACAGAAAATCAAGTCATATCACACAAACTAATCTACAACACTTCTTAACTAGATTGTATTACACAACCCTACCCACGATAAAGATTTCATATGCATAACCTACTTTTAATTGTCTAAGTAGAAATCCAGAACTAATTTCTTTATTTTTTATTCTCTATTTCTATTAGTCTTTATTTAAATCTATTTTATATTGCTGCTGTTACATCATTCAAATATTATATCTTACATGTTGGCGAAAGAAGGTTAACGATATTGAATCTTCTTGTGAATGCCCATGTTATCCCTGGCCTGCATTCTTTAAAGTAAAAATAAAAAAATTTAAAAGCTTTTTTCAAGTCATCATCACGATGTGCTCCACTTTTTCATCGTTTTCTCATCCCCTGCAAAGTTTTGATTGTAATATTTTTTATAAGACTTCAATAATAATTTATTTATGTGAACTAATCCCATTACAAGATTCTTTTGGATAAACCACCTAAATACTTTGAGATCTCACATCTATGCTTCAATGTGGACCATAGATCTCAATATTATTATCAACTTCACCAAACAACCAATTTTTTTTAATTGGAATAAATAGAATATAACAGCTTACAACCAACTACTATAGAAAAAAATATTTTTTTCATTTGAATAAAAAATAAAACAGCGTGCAACCAAAACAACTATTATAGACAATAATATATGAATAAAACAGCTTTACCAACAATTATTATAGACAAACAATATATGAACTGTTTTATGGATAAAATTATGAATGGGTAGCAATGACAATATAATGGATTTGATTTTAAATTTTTTATGATTAAATGTTTGAGTTAGAATAGTATTAGAATGTTCATCAATTTTTAAAATTTTAATATTTCATTTTTATAAGCATCACTTATTTATATTATGAAAAGTGATCATTCATGTTTATTAAAGATGGGTTCTTGTGGACTAATATTCATAAATATGGACCAATAAATTTGAGTTGCAACTGAATTTTAATAAATATCATAATTTAACATACTATGAAAAACACCTATTTATCAATGGATGAGCTGAAGGAGCTGTACAATAAATGTTTCATAAGATGCAACACTTGTTGAAGGTTTTGCAAAACAAAGCAAAGCAAGTTAAGTAAGTTTGTTCTCTAGAGAAACCCATGATTAAATGCACTTATACTAAAATGATTGAACATTTAAGAAAGTATTTCACCCTTATGAATATAAATGAACAATTCTTACTTGAAAATAATAAATTTATATAAATAATTATTTATAAAATATAAAATGATAAATTTAACTCAAAAATTATAAAATAAGTTTATTGATAAACATCATAGTTTAATTTAATGAATTAAAAGAACACCCGGGCCTACTTATCATTAAATGTTCCCCGTGTAAACTTTTTCATAGACCACATTACTTTACATTAATTCAGCCTAAGGCGGTGGAATCCATCTCTTAATTTTGATGGATTTTTTTTATTATTATTAAATAAGGTATAATATTTTATGTGTATAGACGTTCTTGTAGATGTTAGTATTTTATGGCATGTTATATGCAAGTATTCAACTACCTCCGGCTAGTATTTTAATCAAAATATATTAATAATAAAAGAATATATAAACATTTCATATAATATTTATTCATGGATCGATTTGCATGTTTACCGACTATAATGTTTCTAGAATGAAGAATTGAACTATTAATTAATTATATGTTTAATTTGAAGGGATTGACCAAAGGCAGATATAAGTCTATATCTATAAATTTATATAAAAAAAACCTTATTCATATAAATATGGTAACATTTTTTATTTTATTTTGTTGTAGTGTTTTCTAACAGTTTTGGATTATTTTGTAAAGAAACATGATGTGGTTTATTTTATTTGAAAGAATAATTGGATTTATATGTTTGTTAGATTTGATTGTTGTATTATAAAAGTTAATGTATTCATTTCAAAATGGATTGAATCTTTTAAGGTGATTTTAATTGATTTTTTTTAAATTTGTAGTTGAGAGACAATTTAAAGTATAAGTGTATATATTTACCTAACATGAATATTAAAGAGATTTTTAAAATTTGAATTTTTTAAATCAACTTTTTACATTATATTATATGATCATTATCAAAAAATAAATAAAAACTAATCAATATATCTAATGTGTTTAAAATCAATTATCTATACTGAAATGTTGTTATCCATAAATTTAATTATATTCATAAAAATCATTACGCTCATTTCATTTCAAGAATCTAAAAAAAAAATAGTAACTTAAATAACCGGATGGTCTATATAAAGTATCTAGAATTCAAAATTAAGATTTTAATTTTTTATATTGATATATTTTTCGACAAATATATATTATATAAATCTTTTAATGTCTTGGCCAAATTTAACTAATATAGAAATTTGTCCTACCTAAATATTGTTATTTAAAAATAGTAATATTTTTCATATTATTTAAAATTATAATACTTTTAACCACGATAATATTTTAAAAATCATCTCATTGTAATGATAACTATTCTATAATTAGAATTATTATTCCATAATTATTATGAATTTTTTAAAAATAAAAAATATGATATTTAAATAAAAATTGAGTTTGGAATTTTCCTTCAAACAATTTTCTAAAACCACCTTCAACATATATAATATGTTGCTATACATAATTTATCATATATTTTTAAAAAGTATGTAATTAATTTTCAATAGAGGTTATATACCTCCAAAAACATAACATGTTTCAAAATTCATTTCTTTTTTTATGGAAATAGCTAGATTACATAGATGTTTACATCTCTACCTTTATACAATGGATTACAACAACATAAGTAAGCATACATCTAACCTAGAAGTTGTCCTTTGGCTAGAAGTAGCTACATGCAAGGGGTTCTTATCTGTCAATGTCATCAAGGTGTCAAACCTATCTTGAATGCATTTATAAGTGTTTGAACCTTGGTGGACGACCTTTCATCACATAGCATCATCCTCACCAATTGAACTACAACCCTTGGGCTAATTTTTTTTTTAAAATTAATTCAAATTTAAAAATCACATTATATGTTGATCCCCCATCAAGAAGACCCTAAACACACATTTTCTCCATATCTTAAGAGCTTAAACAAACTTGTAATAAATAGATTTTCATGTAAATTGCAACAAACATTTTTCCTTTCATGACTTTTTATTAACTATTAAGCACAAAGGTCAATGAGTCTTAATACAATATTATTAGTCATCTTACACATTTAGAGGCATAAGATAAGGTTCTCAAAACTTTGGATTATGGGAATGTGTTATTTAGAATATAATAAGTACTTAAACATTATTGGGATTAGATAAAATGAACCATATTTGAACATTTGAGATATGAGTGGATTGATTAGAGGATTACATTTGAATATTTTCTCAAATGTATTTTTAATGGATTTTGTTGTTATATTAAGAATACAAAATCAACACACTTGATAAGGAGAAAGTAATTATTTTTAGGAAGTTGGTTGTGGCATTCAATATTTGATCAGATTCAATAAAGAAAGATATTATTGCAATCACCTTATTGGATGGTATGATAATTTATTGGCATGAAACATAATGATGATGTTTTAGGGCATGTATAGTTGTTAATATGACTGTGTTAAAGGGAAAGGATGCTTTTATTTGAATGATGCTAGCTTCAACTTTGCATATATCCTTATTTTATTTTGCATATGTTATTTTTTCATATATGACCTCCTCATCTATTCAAGCCAAATGTAAATGAGACATGACCGGAGAAACTATGATGAAACAAAAGTGTAAAAAATTAAGAAGATCAAGAGTGGTTAGTGAGAAGATATTGTAAAATTTTATGCAGTACATTAAGAGAGAAATATGCAACCTAAATATATAATAATGGATCATTAGGCTTTGGTATGTCAAGAAGCAGATGGATCACATTTTTTGTATGTTGGTGTCAGAGAAGCCTTAACAAACCTGCTTTTGGATCCTAGATAGTCCTTGGATCATTGAAATATATTCAACACAACTTGATCTATTGATTGTGCCATCATGATATCTTTGGTAGTAGGGACATATCTCTTGCACAAAAATAAAAAAATTTATAAAACCAATCAAAAAGATTTGAATGTTACTTAGAAAACTTCCACAAGGCATTGGAAAAACAACATAAGATACATATGGATGTGGAAGCAATTTCTAAAGAAATGAAAGTTCAATTATTCCTAGTTGATGAGAAATTTATAGGCTTTGATACCAAATGTTGGGAAATTTCAATCTCTATCAAAAACAATCAAGTTATGAATTCAATGGATGAGATACAAGGCTCGAAATACTATTATTGAAATCTGAAACTTATATGCAAATATGAAATTAAGTGACATTAATATGGAATTACCATGATTAGATCCATCTTCTTTATGATGCTAAATCAACCAACATATCATGCTTAACAACACCACCCTTTGTGAACTTATAACAAAAAACATAAAGGATAACAACGCCACCCTATGCGAACTTATAACAAAAAAAAAAAAGGATAACATCACCATATGATAGCAGCAAAAAGAGGCACAAATAAGTGAAACCTTAGGATTTGACCCTAGGGTTTAGGTACTTATCCAAATGGTGTTTCATTAGAATTTGAGGTAGTGTGGGTTTGATGGATTTGGACAAGTTATAAGACTAAATAACAACCTGAAAGGTGAGTCAACTTTCCCTTGACCAAACCTGGAATGAATTTAGTGATGAAATGCAATGTAATGACTAGGCTAATGATGCAAATTCTAGTTCTGATGCAAATACAACAAACATTAAAAGTCACTAACAAATTCAAACTATAGAAATGGACTAAGTAGGGCACTATGCACCTATGATATGAATCTAAGGCTGAAAATTGAGGACTCAGTCACCTAGGACAACTATGTCCTAGTTGAGCAATTTCAATTTTTTTCACTGTCCTGGGGATCAAAGCCCTTTGTTTCTACTTGTTGCACTATCGAATCTTCATCAGATAATTTTGTAACTGAGTTTTCATTTTTTTTCAAGGTGTAGGGTTTGAATGCAACAATGAGAAATTGACCTTCAAACTTCTCCCAATCTTCTTTAGATCTGAAACCTACACATTCAAAGAGAGAGGAAGGGTTGTGCCATTTAGGGGCTTGCCTTAGTCAAACCCTGTGTTAGTGTTTCCACTTCCACAATGGCAACGTCAATGATAAGGAACCTATCCTTTTGAGGGATAAGGCTAAATGATAAAATAAATGATGAATCAACAATGAACTACAACTCACCACTCATCAATGGCTTCCTTGAAGGACTGAAGTCATGCACATCTCCTTAAGGCTTAAATGTTGTCTACTTGAATTTCTTGAAGACCTACAAGGGTTAGATCTCACAAACATAATGATAAAATAAATATGAATAAACTCACATACACTTTGACATGATGCTTGGAACTTGAATTGCTACAATAAATCTCTGGAATGTTGTTCGTGACTTGCTTGACAATGCTCTTGATAATAATTTCTCCAAAAAATTTCAATTAGTTTTCAAATGATGTAATAACTATGTATTTATATGCAATAATTTAATTTCTAGAAAAAATAAACTCTTAAAAATCAACTCTTTGAATTTTGAAATTCAACAATAAAAATGCCACCTTCTATATTTGATTTTGAGGCAAAATAGGGGGACTAAGTCACCCTAGGGGACTATGTCCCAACCCTATTTTGTAGAACTTAAGGTGTCGAGGATAAAATATTAAATGAATGAATTTGTTTTCTACTTGCAATTTGTCAATAAATGTTAAAATAGGCCACAAAATGCATAATTTAGGAAATTAGGTGTACAATTAGGTCCATGCACTTAAGGGGGAGCAAAACATGGTATGAAATTGTTATGGGTGACAATTTATGATGCTACATTTAGCCCCCACTTTAGTGAGAGTATGGACTTATGCTCAGACTCACACTAAGGTAGAAAATATATCAAGAGGGATTTAATTGTCCTAATGTTGAAGAGATAAGATGATAATGAATCTAGGGGA
>VDFB02000003.1:73260840-73311864 GCA_007258455.2 Sequoia sempervirens | reverse complement strand
GATAATTATCCTTCTCTGAGGCCTTATTCAAATTTCTAAAATCAACACACAATCTAATCTCACCACTTTTCTTGCGAATAGGAACCAAGTTAGCAACCCAAGTGGAATGTCATATTGAAAATATTATCCTTGCAGATAGCAACTTTTGTACTTCCTTGAAAATTAATGGTTCGATTAAGGCATTGACCGGGCACTACTTTTGGCGAAAGTGATTTGATCTTGGTTTTAAGGGTATGTTATGTGTGATCACTGAAGTATCAAAGGTCTTCAAATCTTCATATCCCCAAGCAATTGCTGCAATTTCCTCTTTTAACACCTTAATCATTTTGACTTTAATTTCTTTGGGGCAAGTTTTTCCTATATACACATTCCCTTCTAGACCTGAATCAGCTAGATTGACAGATTCATATTTCCCTCCATCACTTTCTATTGGCACCCTTTCACGAGCCTGAGGGTCAGAGTCAAAGATCCTTTCCAAGGCTACCATCCCTTTTTGAATGCTGTTGCTTTTCAAATTGAGTATTACTTTCATATCACAATTCTCTGGATCCCAATCGTCGTGGTCTCTTTCTAATTCATCAATTAATTTTTCCTCAAAAATATTAGAACTTGCCAAGAAGGCAAGTATATGTTGGTCATCATCAAAGACCTGCAAATTTTGGACATTATCCGGGATGACTGGGATTGAGACTAACTCCACTGAGAATCTCTTCAACTTGGAGTCTTGCATAGGTTCCAAAGTGCTAGCAGCAACAAAAAGGGCATCCACAATTTGATTGTCTTCTCTAGGGATCAATTTGATGCCAAAAGCATCAAAATCTTCTATTAGGTTCCAAACTCTGTTCTTGTATGTAGCCAACCTTTTGTTGCAGCAGATGTATTGGCTACAAACTTGCTTGACAATAACTTCTGAATCTCCCATAACCGTGAGAGTTTTAACCTTCTTTTGATGAGCAAACATCAGTCCTTGAGCCAACGCTTCATATTCTGCCACATTGTTTTTGCAACCAAATTGCAACCTGTAAGAAGCAAAATACGTTTTCCCTTTCGGGTTGGTTAGTTCAACTCCAGCCCCACTCCTTGATCTAGATTTAGAGCCATCAAATTTAAGACTCCACAATTGGTCTAGAGCTGGGATTTCTTTCTTATTTGGGACTAGAGGTGATTGCTTGCTAGAAGTGGGTGGCAGCTCAGACTGGTGTTGACTACCTAGGTTTAAAGGCTATTGCAAACAATGATTATCAGAAGATTCACCTAGATTCAAAACCTGTTTAGGAACTACTTCTTGAACCTATTTTTGGATCACTTCACAATTTAGTATGTTTTTCATCAACACCTTAGGCATTGGAAGGTTATCTGGGGCAGATGTAACAGACAAAGACTGAGATTCCTTAGTTTTTCTTTGGAGGTTAGAGCATAGAAACCGAGTCTGTTCAAGTTGGGAAGGATCTTCCTATTGAGTGAGACTGGTTCTTGTCAGGATGGTGGCATCTCTAGCTTTGAATGAAAATTGATTGGTGGGTGCTTCAGGTTGGCATTCACAAGTTTCCTCATCCTAGCAGACATGGTTCAAAATATCTACGCAAGGTTGACACGTCAACTCAAAATGAATCTGATAATGAATCATGCGCCAATTGGGGAGCAACAAACTCCACAAATCAACCTCTTCTCCGAGAACCCACCTATCTTGTTGCAACTTTTAATTAGTACTTGCTAGTTGACCGTGGTCATTGGGTCACTATGTTCTAAAGACAATGGATCATCAGAATTGAGCATTGAGAAGGTCATGATTAAAAATGTTTTTTCAATTACAAAAGTAGGGAAATCATACAAATATCCAAAAAGCAATTAAGGAAAAAGAAAACATAAATAATATATGGGAAAGAATGCAATTTGTTTTGGCATTGTTTAGCTAATGAAATATTGTGGCATCTGTGGAAAGCAAGAAATGGGGAACCTCCCTCTTGTAAACTCCTATCTCGGTTTCAAAGTAAGCTACCTCGTTAGGAGAGTCGTATTTAGTGATCACGTGTTTGAGCCTAGGCTCACTCTCAATCCTAATTTGTGTTGCTACCCCTTTCCATGGTAGCCACATATTTGAGAATTCTAAGAACAGATATCCCCCAATGCTCTTCATTCGGTATCGACTTAGAAGCATACCATACGTTTCTGGGATATCAACCACTTGGATATCCATATAAGTTTGGATCCTTGGGTCAGATCCAACCTGTACGTGAATATTTTTTAGTTCTCCTACCACATTGACCTTAGTTTTATCCAACTAAATCACCTTTTTGTTATTCTAAAGCGGATTCAAACCTAATTTTCTACAAATGGAGAATGGCATGACGTTACTTGATGCCACAAAATCCAAAAGGCAGTTATGTAGATTCTTTCTGAATATCCTTAAGCTTAAAAGGAAAGGTGGGGTCGCTGTCTTACCTTTGTAGAGGGCTGCATTCATTTCATTTGTGGGAGTCGCCTTATTTTTTCCTTTTGACCGATCTGCCTCCTCCAGGGCTCTCAACACAATTTCTCGTTGGGCAGGGCACCACTTCATAATGTCAAAGAATAACAATGAAGTCTTTTGCTTCTGCATCTCTTTAATAAAATCAAACTCCATATCATTTTTCATTGGATACTTAGGAATAAAAGGTGGGTTACCTTTGTTTTGAGATCCAGGTGGCCCCTTTGGTGGTGGCGGGTTGTTGCCCGCATTCTGATTAGGTGGGACCATGGTGTTAGGAGGGGAAGATGTAGTAAATGGGCCCTTATTCTGATTTCTTAGGAAATGACCTCCTTTGGATTGGAAGGCTTGAGCGTCATATATATCTTCTACTGGTTCATTTTCTGTTTGGCTAGGGAATGAAAGTTCTTCATCGAAGATGTCATAAGCCATGGCAATATCTATGGATCCACTAGACTTGTTGGGAGAACCTTGTAGAGGAGCATCGGTGTGTACAATCTTGACCATCTTCTCCATTTTTGGGTAGTTAACCTCAGAATGAGCTGCAATGTCGTGCAATCTACACCAATTTGTTATAAAATTGAGATATGCCACATTTGCAGTGTGTGGCTTATCATCACCAGCCTGATAATTATAAGAAACTCCCCCATTGTTTGGCCCAGTAGTCCATTGTCTATTGTTGTTAGACCTCTAGTTGTATCCCCTATTCTGATTTTGGTAATTTTGGTTAGGGGAATTCTTGTTTTGGAAGTTTCTCTAGTTCTGATTGGTGTTCTGATTTTGATTGGAGTAACCACCCTGATTAGAATACCCCCATGATTTTGGTAATTCTGGTTTTGGTTTTGAGGGGGGTTGTATCTGAGTTGGGCCATATCAATGGACATCTGAGATAAAGTTTTCTTCAGAGTTTCCATTTCATTAGTCAATTGAATAGTTCGTTCACTTTCCGCAGTCTTCACAACAGATGGCTGACTGACAAGATTTGACCCTCCAGCTTGATTTTGGTAGTTTTGTGATTGTTGGGAGGAATCTAGAGTCCCATTAGTGAAGAATGGTAGGGGAGTTGGAGTTTGTAACTCAGCCATGGGTCCATATTGGGAATAAGACATCCCTGGGACTGTATTAAACAAATGAGTTGGATTAGGCATTTGATATCCTATGGGAGGAAGAACTCCTAAAGTCCCTGATTGTAAGCTTATCTGTTGTTGCAATTTAATGTCCAGGTGATAAACTTTAGATAGAGAATTAATGTCAGTGACAACATACGTCCCCTGCAAAAATAGGCCAATCAAGGGATCTACGACCCTTAAATATGCCAAAATTGCAATATTTTCAGCAACCAAGGATCATGTTGCCTTCGGTACATCCTCTGGAATCTTGTGTTAAACAATGGTAATGGCTCATAGGGTTCTTATGGTAGAAAATTGGTGATACAAAATGGTAGGGTCTATGTAGACCCAAAATTGATTGATAAAGGTATTTTCTAAGTCTGTCCAACTCATAATAGACCCCTGGGGAAAATTCAAATAACAGTTGTATGCCATGTCACCTAAAGAGTAGGGGAATAATCTACATACAACATCATGGTGGGTTACTTGAGCACAAGTACAAACATCTTTAAATTCCTATATATGCTCTTCAACACTCCTTGAATATCCATGCATATATTTGGAACAAAATCTCTCCGGATTCTTGGGCAGATCATGTATACCACCAGGGATAATCCCTAGTGGAGAGGGATTATTCATGAAGAAAGCCATGGGTGGCGGTGGGACTGGTTGACCTAGTTGTGGAATAGGTGGATTTGGTTGCTGAGGTGGTATAGGTGGATTTGGTGGAAACCCAGGTGGAGTAAGTGGTGGTTAAAACGGTGGAATCAAAACTCTACGGCCTTGCGGTCTGTACCTGACAGGGGTTTGGATTTCAACCAATGGTTCCAGATTCTTAGAAGATCTAAGAACTCTTTCAAACCTTTCTGGTGATAATGACCCAATTCGAGCCATTTTGTTTCTCAGGCCCTCCTTCTAGCGCCAGATCTGTTGATGGTCAATTTAGCACAACAACATTAAACATAATATCTCTATCCTATTTCTCCTGAAAAAGATAATTGATCTAAAACCACCTATCTCCCAAGGTCGTGGTAGTTGGTTCTCAACTGTGCTAGTGTGATTCAGTGGCCAATGCAACTGTAATATTCAAGGGGCCTTGCTGGTATAAAGGAATACAAATTGTATCATATCAACTAACTTATGTTGGGGGGTATAAATAAATAGAAAAAGATAGAACAGAGCTTCAGAACAATAAAATATGAATATAAACTCCTTCACATCTAGACATGTACCTTAACAACGAGTGTTTCTTCAACTAACCAAAACCATAACATGATGCAATCCATAGCATAACCTACACCATTGCATACATTCATAGTGCAAAATACAATAATCACAACCATTCATCAAAACTTTACTTCAAGATTGAAACACATCACCCACTCATTGTTAAAATTACATCAATAGACAAATGAATTCCATTCATAGATAATTCAATGAAATAATCTCAGATCCGATTTCCCCTATTGATTTGCAACAAATAGAAAACAATTATTCACAACATCCACTAGCATATAGATGATTGTGATTCATTAACATTATCATTTAGATTCAAACTTGACAATAACATGAAACTGTATTAAAAGTGTAAAAGTATCTAAGTACAATAGAGTTTCTCAAAGTATCTTGCTTAAAAACTTATAAAATCCTAAGATTATAACAACACTATCTGCTATCTCATCAGGTGGCTAATCCTTTTTCAATCAACTGATCTTTACAAAATGGAGCCCAAAATTGCATATAGGCAATCTATGCACTAATTTCTCTCAATCAAAATTTGAGATCCACTAATCAAGGAACTGAAACTGCATGACGTGACTTTACTTGTTGATCTTCAGTTTAATGGTTGATGGCCTTGTTATCCAAAATTTCACGCCCAAAGGAGGAAGATGGAATTGCTGGATGAGATCTATAGTTAAACTCATGTCATAACCCTGCAAAATAGGAGAGAAGAGAAAAGTTGTCCACCAGGACATAACATTGCATTGCCAGCTCATCCCTACGTAGTTTTCTCAAGAAGGTATTCATGATAATTGGTAAACACTTGTTGAAGCATATCTGCTTCAGGTCCATCTACCCAATTATTTTAAAATTTAATTCTTTTCAACTCTGCGGAAGGAAACTCTTGCATATCTTTTAATTTAATCAAATCCCTCCTCGCAACCTTTACTTCATCTTTGATGTCCATGAGTCTATCTAACAACAAGTCTTCACCATCATCCTCTTTTTGCATTACCTCCTCAAATCTATTATTCCATTTCTCCTTTAATTTATCAAGAGGAAGACCTCTTTGACAGGGATATCCACATTGACTAAAATAGCAATTACTACTTCTAGTTCATGAATATGTTCATTCAAATCCTTACAGGCTTCTTGAACTTCATTTTTACGTTCATAAATGAATTTAGATCTGAACCTGATTATGCTCATGGTCTTCTCAATGAAGTTTGCATTCTCCTCATCAAGGATTGATTGCTCCAAAAGAGTTGGCTTGGGCACTTTACTGATGTTCTTTAGTTTCTTAACATGCTCTTTATACTCTTCCTCTTGTTTCTCGAATACTTCAACATGTTGATTCATCTCTTCCCACAACTCTAATGCACCTTCATGAACTTTAAAACCATCCACAAGCAGCTCACCAACCTCTTGATTAATTCGATCAATCCATCTATCAAGCATCCCAACTTTACTTCTCATATGTACCAAATCATCAACTTCTTTCTTGCTTAGTAAGATTGGGGTCTCTGGAGCAGCAACTTGTTGAGAAACAGGAGTGGAGACATCCTTCAAGAATTTATGTAACTAATCCAATTGGGATTTAAATTCATCATTCCTTTGTTTATCTTTGATCATCCTATATTTGGTGGAGGATGCCACAATGCCAATAAGGTTCATTTGTTGATTCCTTGTAGGTCTCCCCAAATTAACAGTGCCCAATTGGTAATCAATCACTTATATATCTTGTCTATCCTTGTCCACCATAGGTAGTGCACATTAAGGTATAATCTCACCTGCATTTGTGAGCTTCATGGAATGGAGGACCCTAGCCTTTTTCTTGGGCCTTTGTTTCTCCATCTCCTTCATCATTTCATCCCAATTCAAAGGTTGAGGTTGAACTATTTGCTTCCTTTCAAGGTCTAGTTTCAGCCATGTTGGAGCAACAGGAGTGGTATCCACTTGTGTAGAAAAAGAAGCAGCAGTGGCAGAGGAAAGAGGCTGCATAATGGTAGTCTTAGGTTGAGAATCAACCTCTTGTACCTGTTGTTGTTCCCTTTCTACAACTTTGTTTGCAAGCCTTTCGGCTTCAGCCTTGTCTTTTTGTTCTTGCATCTTTTTAGCTTCTAATTCCTTTTTCAAGTGTTCTTCTTCTAGCCTCCTCTCCTCATACATTTGATCTCTTTGTCTTTCAAGCTCTTTAACTTTATCCCATGCTTCTTTAGACTTTTGTTCATGCTTAGCAAGTTCTTCAACCTCCTTTTCTCTTTGCAGGTGTTCTTCGTCTTCTTTTCTCCTGTGAGCTTCCTCAACAGCCTTAAATTTAGCCTCAAGGGCTTCTCTTTCCCTTCTTTGTTGAGCTTTCTCCTCTTTTGGCTCATGGATCTTCTACAACGTAGCCAGTTTATCCCTCTCCTCTTTGGTCTTCAATTCTTGCTCTTTTTACTATTCCATCAAGTCCTCTTTCTCTTTTTGTTTCCTTGCTAGTTCTTCCTCCCTAGCCTTAGCCTCAAATTCTTGTTTCTTAGCAAGTGCCTCAGCTTGTGCTTTGGCCTCAGCTTCCGTTTTAACATCTTCAAATAATTTCCACTGTTCCTCAGGAGTGAGGACATGTTCAATTGCCACATCTTCAATTTCCTCATGGGATACAACCACATGAGTTTCTTTGTCAGATTGGGTGGACTTAGAATCTATATCAATATCATGGATTTCAATTTCCTGCTCCTTCCCTTTTAAGGATTCAGCCTCCATATGAAGGGTTCCAGTGGGAAACTCTTCAATTGGTTGTTCTGTAAGAGAAGGTTGAGTTGAGGTTTCACCTGTAGCTTCTGTAGACATGGAAAATGTACCAACACGCTTCTTCCTGATTACTAACACCGCTTCATCCCGAATCATCCCTCTGCCTAACCATTTAATTGAATACCCTTATTTGATTAAATTCATTAATTTTCCTCCGTTAATTAAATAAATCATTATTTATCTGATTAAGTCTTTTTATTTTGTTAATTAAATTAACCAATCCGATTTAATTAACCCTAGATTTCTATTTAATTAAATAATTCATTTTATTTAATTAAATCTCTAAGGTCATCTTATTAAATTAAATAAATTAAACCTTATTTGATTTAATCTAACAATCACCCCCTTTAGTTAAATAAATCAAAATCTTTATTTAACTAGGTCTAAATCATTTTCCTCTCAACTTTGATTTATTTAAATCCTAAAATCTAAGTCAAAATTGTCAAATCACCTAATCTCCTCTCATTTAATCAAATCTTGATTAAATTTAATCTTAATTCACATCCCATCCTCTAGCTTTTGCCACTTGCACATGAAAATATATTTAATTTATTTATTAAATCTCTATTTTCTTTCAACTTGGCATCTTTAGAGAATATTCTTTCAAATTTGAAAACTCCTCCAAGTGGACTTTGTCGTTCCAACAAGATATTCATTCTCGTACATGTCCTTGTGCATTGAGCCAAGTGGCATTTAATTCATTTTCATCCCCCTCAAACATGTCATTTCACTATTTTCAAATTCTACCTAATTGCATTTATGGGCACATTCATCAAAATGTGCACATCCTTTGCCCATTCACTTCTTGACAAGTGGCATTTAGCCATTGGTTGAAAGTTAGTCCCACATTGCTTCATTTTGGGTATTTCTCCATCTTGTCTTTCTATAAATAAGAGGCTTCTCTCCTCATTTGATCAACCACAATTTGAGCAAGTTTACTATACTCAATTTTATCCTCAAGCACATCTATTTTCATCAATTTTATCAAGGTCTTAGCTAGGTTATGCAAATTTTTCATGATGGAGCTTAAGTGAATCTTCAACAAAGTGGATGAACCTTCATCATTCATCAACATTGCATCATAGGAGTTGGGAAAGAAACAATTTTCACATCAAATAGGCACCAATTCCCCATTGGATCAAGAGTTTGCTTGCTTAATTAAGATTTTATTGCTCTTTCATTGTGTTTTTCATTCTTGTTTCCTATTTTGAGCATTGCTAATAGATTTCACGGGGAATCTTAATTCTTACTTGCATTTGATTTAACTATGTGTTTGTTTATTGTGTTTTGCAGGTATTAGGATTGGGGTTCTACATTTTGGCACTAGAAGGAGGGCTCATCTCAAGTTTAAATCACGTTTTTATCAAAAATTATGTGCTTTTCTCTGTTTTTGTGTGTCTACAGGGAACTGCACCACTATCAGTCCAGCGTCACCATACATAACCGCTAGCAGTCTAGCTTCTCCATACAACACCACTTCAAACTTCAGACCGCGCCACTGTGTCTTTCCCACCCATAATTCAAAAGTTCTAACTTCGCCGCTAGGTCAATTCGAGGTCGCAAACTTTTTTTTAAACTCCAAACTGCACCGTTGGGTAAAAGTTTGATGCAATCATGCTCTCTGCTTTTCCACAGAGCACCGCTTGCAGAATTAGCAGCACCATATAGCACCGGTAGGTTCTTGAAACTGCATCGCCTATGCAGACTCCACCGCTGGATTGAAGTAAAAATTGAAATTTCAATTTTTTATGACACGTGTTTATTTAATTTTGATCATCTGGGTTATTAATTGCTTTCCTAACCTCTGTTTTGTAGTTCTAACTGGTTTTTTGTAGGGTGGCTCAATCAAAGGTGAAGAAAAGAAACCTAGTGGAAGTTTCATAATGACATCATCATCTCATGATATTAAGTGTTTTTGAACAATTTAGTATTTGTTTAACACTTGTGAAGAATTCACAATTTCCCCTAAGGATTTGTTTCTTTTCATGTGCTTAGGACATACTAAATTTCTTTGGGGCTCTAAAAAGAACACTACAAAGGCTTTCAATTTTTCTACAAAAGGCTTAAAAAGAACTTTAGGACAAACTCACTAGATTTGGTTTGAGAATTAACAATTGAACAAGACAACTTTCATATCTCGTTTTGGTGCTCTAAAGAAAAAAAGAGTCAAATCATTGTTTTGTGGATTTAAAATGAACATGTGCTACTTTTTCTTGTAAGTACTTACCCAAAGTAATACCATTGAAAAGACGTATGCACTTCTCTCGTGTCTTATGACGATCTTGAGAATCAAAAGACTTTTTGGTGATCATAAGTTCGGTAAAGTAATTGCCTCCACATTTCTTTTGGGATTAAAATTGAACACATCTTGTGAGTGTGAGTGAAACATATTGCGTGTGTTCTCTCTTTGTTACTCAACAAAAATCGATCGAACTACAAATATGTTTGCTCACTTTTGTTTATCTTAGAGGGCCTGCCTTGTGGTAAAAAGTAATCACCCAAGGGAACAACCCAACTGACAACACGCTAAAGACAAGCGACTTCCAATCGGTATATAAGTGTGGGTTCTTGTTGAAATGAAAGAATCACGATGGTTATCCCGACGAGAAGGGAAACAATGGTCTCTCACCGAATGGGTGATCCCCCATGAAGGAAAATTCTGTATTAAAACCCTTGTTTAGAAAAAGGCCAAAATCCTTGATCTATTTTTTGGTGCAAGAACGGTCGTTTTGAAGCCGCCCCACTTTTACGACTTTTAGTAGAAATAGAAAGTATGCCATTGGAGTTTCGTGGGTACTGATGCTTGGCTGCCCCATATAAGTGAGTGCCGTGGAGGGGAGCTAGTGGGGTCAAACATCTAACCATTCACTTAAAGTAGGCATAGCTGGACTTGTCCAAGTAGGGATTCAACAAATATAGTCTTTCATAGCCATAGGATTGTGCATGTTCTTGGAAACAAAACACCTTGCTTGTTTGTAAACATTTGAAAAAAAAAATTCAACATTATCATGAAACTTCAGACCCTTTAGGAGGGAAATATCTTTGAAAAAATTCATGTGTTATTTCTTTCCCTTGGGATTCTATCCTTAGAGGTTTCTAAACACTTGGATTTATATCTCAATTTGCTTGCTAAAGTCAACAGTAGGTAACTTTTTCCTTGATTTCATCAAAGTTCTGCATAATGTACTTTGTGGGATAGGAAGAAGTTAAGACATTGGACATCTAGTTTCAAAAGCTAATAAAAAATTATTTGTGGTAAAAATAAGTCACTAAGCAAAGCTAAGAACAATTGAACCCCACACATGTGTCTCAAATGATTTCATGCAAGATCAAAATCCAAAAACCAAAGTCAAAAGCTCTTCGTCCAAAACAAAATCAAAAGCGTCTCTCAACGCTCTACGAATTCAGACGAAGATTACTTTTCAACTTTTATAGAAGAGTTTCAAGAAATAATCCCAGATTGTACTCATTCTATTATTGTCAAAATCCAAATCTTTTTCGGGAATTTGAGCACCTTGTTTAGAGTAAAGCATGTTCTTCAAAACCGAGGTCTTGTAAACAAGAGTCTTTCTAGGTACACATAGGATCAAATCAAAACCTTCATCCATCTTTCAAACACCAAACCAATATCATCTCACCAACAACTCTTGAAAATTTTGAAATCATCCTTCATGCTAGACTTTGTGGAAAATCCATGAATCAAAATCAAATCAAAATCTTTGAATTAACATCAAAATCATCTTGTTTAGCTAGGTATATGTAGATGCATCCTTCTTCATATGCTTAGTTAAATTGTCATCAAATCATCTTGTTTACTTAGGTATATGTAGATGTATCCTTCTCCATATGCTTAGTTGAATTATCATCTTGTTTGGTTAGGTGTGGGTAGATGCATCATTCTCCCTACACTTAGTCAAATTATCATCTTGTGAACAAGTCTATCGCATAGATAACATCCAACATCTTGAGATCCATTTGTTCATTATCCAAAATCAAAGCAATCCAAAAAACCAAATCAAGGTCAAAATCCAAGAATACAAGAATCTAAAATCAAAATCAAAATATAAAACAAATCCAAGAATCCAAAAAAGTACCAAAAGTCTAGCATCCCCTCAAGATCTTCTAAAGAGTTAAAATCATTCATATTTCCCATCTTTCACACATTTTCATCATCACCCCTTTGATCCTTAAAACATCCTAAATTTTCTCTTTTGTACCTAAAGTTAGATCAATCCAAAGAATTAGAGATTCATCTCCCCCATACTTGAAAACTGATCCCTATTTTATGGTGCAAACTATAGAAGAACATGGAATATAAACTCGATTCATTCATCATGAGTGGTCTAAATCAACTAAACTATCAAAGCCTTACAATGCCAATTGACTATCAAAACTCACATTTATACAATCTATACATGGGATCATTATCTCCTACAAACCTCAATGGTACAACAAATGTGAGTATGCCCAATCTAAATCTTGGAACACCTTTCCCTATGGTAGATTTAAATCAAAGTTCAAACCTACAAATCTATCAACCAAGCAATCAATGCATGAGTGTTCAACAAAACAACATCATCCCACCAAATCTATACAGGCCAAATATGAATACACCAATTTTTACAAACATGAACATTTTAAATCCACACTTGGAAAACTTTGGGATAGATACATTTGCAAATCACACCAATGTTATTCAAAGTCCAAGCAATATGTTAACAGCTCCATGTATTGATCCAAGTCAAGGTAACACAATGCAAAATCAAAGTTACCTAAATCCGGGCAATGTGATTCCAAACCAAAACAATGTTCAAATCCAACCTATCATGCCAAATCTAAACATCATCCAAAATCAGAACATTGTCCTAGATCAATCACCACATCTCCAAAACCAATCACCACAAGGTCAATTTAAAATCTTGCAAGGTAACAAACAAAAATACACACCCCTTGGGAAACCAATCGAATCGATCATGCAACAGTTGGTGCAGGAAAAAATCATCACAGTTCCCATCTATGACAATTATCAAGATCCCTTAGTAAAACTGTTGTGGTACAATGAAAATCACCTTTGTGATTATCACAAAACAAAGGTACACACAACATCAAATTGCATTAGGCTCAAAAATATCATCCAGGACCTTATTGCTGAGAAAATAATAACTATTTGGAACAATGATCAAGATCCAACCACTAACGATAGCAATGATAAACTCTCGACCAATATTCATGTTTAAAATATCGCTACATCACCCAATGAGTTAGGGGACATATCTCAAGAATTTATTCCAAAACATGATCAACATCTTTCACCAAGATCTAACAATGATTCTTTCCAAAACATATGGACATCCTTTGATCTCATGACATTTGAGCCACTTCCTATGCCTAATGAAGATATCCAAGAACCCTTTATAAGCCATTCATTCTTTGAAACTGACCTATGTCGAGAACTTGATCCAAAGTATGTCAAAAGTAATTATAACATTAATCAAGATCAAGAATTTGTATCTCCAAGATACTACAATGATCTAATGGACACTCTCCTATCTATACAAGATGTCGCAAATGATGATCACATCCACATAGCACATACTTCTCCACCTACCCATGAGATGCTTTATGTGGAGGGACACACAGATGATCTTCATTCAAAACAAGATTCTTTTACCCCTGACATTATTACACAAAAAGAGTAGGTTATTGATTCCTATAGTCAAACTAAATTGTCAACATAAGATCATCCAAAATTTAGACTATGGACATCAGGTATGAAGGTATCCAACCTTACCCACTCAAGGAAATAGGTTAGACAAAACAAGATATCCTAGAGTTAGCAGAGTAGCAAATTGAAATAACATCATCTGCAATGGTCATTTATTAGAGAATGCTTATTGAACAAGACATCTCAAAATAAGAAGAATCAAAGAACAAAGGTGCTACTACCACCATACTGGAGGCAACTTCATCTGAAGAAAACATCAACATAGGGAGCACAAAGAATCCTTATGATGAAATCGATGCCAATACTGCAACCAACCACGCCATGAATCTTCATTCACCCATCACCCCATCCATAAATTGGGACCAACATCAAAAGAAGGATGTAGATCAAAGCAAGAAGAACATCATCAAAGCAAAAGAAGTTGAGAAGCATAATGGAAAAATCAACTACACATGGATACCAAAGAATACAAAGAAATAGTATCCCTATCAAACTCCATCAGTCAAAGAAACTATGGGGAAAAATAAAAAAGGGAAAAGTATCCATCAAAGATGTCCACAAAGGAAAAAGCAAGCTTCTTAAGCAACATACAAAGTATATCAAGTTGTTGGTCCTAATTCCCTTCACACTTTCGTATCCACCCGTCATTGCTCATCTTACCAAGTTTGGAAAGTCAAAGGTTCCAAACTATTAACCAATCCATATTTTATCCCTAAACACACTCCATCCATGCCTCCACACATGATATCCAATTCTCACATTGACCATGTATTGGCAGCCACCCTTCATCATAAGGATTCAAAAGGCACTCTATTGCAATGTGTGCACACAGACAAAGTTAACTTTGGTATCAATAAAGCAGATTAGGAATCTCAAAATTTGCATTGAAGTGCACGTATCTTGGAAAAACAACTTCTTCAAGCAGGATATCGATGGAACATTATGACAGAAGCATCTACATCGACACCACCAGGTGGTTCAACATAAGCTTAAAATCTTTCAGAAAAATTCAAAAAAAAATCTAAAAAATATTGAAAATAGTAAAAAATAATAATAATAAAAAATTGTCCTCTAGTGAAAACCACTATGGTGGTGCTTTGGACAGGTACCATGATGAAAACTTGGAAAACATGTGTCATGTGTAGAATCGAGCATTTGTGTGCACCAGTTCAGGTGAAAGCATCTCATTCCATCCATAATAAATCCAACATTCCATCCATGTCATCCATAATAAATCCATTCATCCATGAACCCTTTATCCAACCCATCTACATCCATCTTCCACATTATCTTGATCCTGATAAATTTTGGTGTACACTTTACACTTGCTTATGGTAGACATCTTGACATGAGTCATTTTCATTAGCCTACCCAACATTATCTGAGCCATGAAGCATTATCCAATGAGCATTCTTTATCTGAACACCTTATCTTATCACAAGATAATCCATATCCATCCATCCATACACCTATCCAAGCATGCACCCATGGCATTCCATACATTGCTAGACACTGGGGGTAGATATTTACATCTTGCTTCAGGAATAAGTCTTGATCTATATCCTCCAACTTATGTGGTGATTCAAACATTGGCAAAATGTGAAATCAAATTGATCAAGCAGTTGTGAGCCAAAATCCAAATCACTAGCCCATGGCATATTTTTACGAGAAGATGTTCCTTATCAAGATTCATCTTTCATCAAACATCAATCAAAACAATCAAATATCAGTCACATCTAATTTTCACTTTAGCATCACATCAAATCATTCAAAACAATTTTGTTCCAAATCAAGCTTCAATCTTGACCAATCAAATCCAATCAATCCATCATCATCTTGGGATATCCATCCTAATCCTTGCATTGTTGTGCATTCTCAAAAATGTTATCATCAATCCCGATCAATCAAATCCTGGCATTGTTGTGTATCCTCAACAATGTTATCATCATCAATCCGTCAATCCGATCAATCAACCTTAGCTTGGTTTTCAATAAGATCCCAAAACAGATCACTGAAATCATCACACATATCCTCATCGAAATTGTCAAAATCATGCAAAAATCCAAAAACATCTAGAACATATCAAAATCCAAAAACATTCATAAAATCTCGAAAAACCCCAAAATATTTGAAAATTAAAAAAATCAACACATTTGTAAAATATTGAAAATACCAAAAATAGCCTCAAAACATTTCAAAAACATCAAAAACATCCAAAAAATTGAGAAAATCCATCCGTCTCATTTCGCTTTCACCCACAATAAACATTCACTCATAATAAATCAATCATCATCTTCAACCTTTGGTAAAACAGTCGGAAACAAGTCTAGCTGGTCAAAAGTGAAAACTCAAATGTCAAAGTATTAAGTATAGGTCAGTATGTAAACAAGTTAGTCAATTCTTTGTGTCAATAGCCTATCATCCAATAAGTCCCATATCAATCATTTGATATCATCATGTCCTAGGATGCATCCTTCCTACAATGGACATCAATATCATGCATCACTGTAGTTTTAATCTTGGCTAGTGGTATTGAAGAAAATTAACTTGTTTGTTTGCTTTATCTTTATCTTGTTGAACTTATCTTATTACACTCATTCCAAGGACTTCTCAATGATATCCAAATGAAAGGATTTAGAGATATAGGAACGGGGCAACAATCATTATCTTTTTATCTGTTGTGTTTGTTGAATATTCTTGTAAAATAACTTGGTTATGCGTGCTTTGCTTGGTTTGTAGGGAGGGTGTTTTAGGTGTCTTTTTGACCACATAGGAAGGCTTGCTTTTATATGTTTTGGTTTGGGATCTCTGAAACATCCAAACTGCACTCTAAACAAGGTTCCGTATATCAGGTGTGAACATGAATACTCCTATTTGATTGTTGAGTCAAAGTCCATCACACTAAGTACAACGCCATCCTAGTTCTTAATACTTTGATGCATCGTGCCTATGTGTGTAATCAAACATAAGGTAATTATCCCTTTTAAAATCCCAACTCCTCGGTATGAATCATCATCATCACCTCATGTCTTGTTGGAATCTCTTGCTTTCTTCTATCCTCTTTCGCGCTGACATGGTACCACGATAGTTAATCGAAATTCATCATATATGCATCCATCCTGCATCCACAAACCGTCAGCATATTGCATATCATATCATATAGGAAATATTAAATCATATCACATGCATTGCATTTCCATAATATAGATTAGTTATTCAAAGCATTTCATCATTTACACATTTGCATTCACTTGCATCATGACATTCATAAATCATATAAAACATCAATTGCATTCATCATATCATATCATTGTCATAATATCCATCGACCATACATAAGCATCATATCATCATCATCATAAGAATCATATAAATACATAACCATATTATGCATGAGAAAAGATAAGAAAGAAGATGGCATTTCATCCATTAGGGGCATAATATAGATTTTTATTCGCATAATCATTGCATTTTACATCATCATAGCATAACATAAAAGATATCGAAAAAGAAAGCATCTCATCTCATTTGCATCATCACATACAGAATAATGCACATCGCATAATCATTGCATCACATCATAAAGTCACACATCACATAGCATCATCATCACATAAAGCATCATATAAGAAAATAACATAAAATGTCATTGCATCACATTGCACAACATATAGAAATAAGATCCATCCATAAAGCATAAAGTAGAATATGACACATCATATCAGATCAATATCATCTCATCTCATATATCATCAAAATAAATACACTATCATGGTACAAAAGAATCAGATCAAGTGTGTATCAAATACATAAGTACAAAGGGCCCATTGGGGCACAAAAATAATCCTGTCTCTGATCAAAACTAAAGGCTAGCCCTGCTGGCTGCTACCCTCACCACCTACTCTCTCCCCGTGATCCTCTGCGGGTCTGTGGCCTATTCTCTGTGAAAAATATGGCACTCGAGCTACTCTCGGCACGACTTGGTAATAATACGACCTGTAATAGTCAGCCTCCTGGATGGCCTCCCTGTATGATCAAAGTGATATTGTGCTCCGGGAGGAAGATGCAAACATACTCTCTATTTGCTGTTGTTTTCCCATCTCTGCCACTGCCTGTAGCTCCGCAGCCTGTCTCTACTGGACCGCTTGGTCTCGCTCTATCCACATCTAATCCCTCTCAGCTGTTAGTGCCTGTACCTGGGCCTGTAACTGCAAAATATGGCCATCTCTAGGGTCTGGCTGGAGAGGTGGCTACATGGTTGGCTGATCCTGGCCCCCCTCTTTGGGTGGTGTTGAGACCCTATCCTATCATCCTTGATCCTGATCCTACTGTCTTGGGTCTGGATCCTATCTTTGCTGACCCACCTGCGGATCTGGGAGTGGCTGATCCTGTGGCCCCCTGTCCTGATCTGGCTGATCTGTTAGTGGTCCTCCACCCCCTTGGACCTCATCTTCATCCCCTCGGCCCCGTCCTGCTCCCCTGCCTCTGGCTCTTCATCGAGTAGATGGTGTCCTTGGCACTGTCAGTCTAAGAGGTGGATAAAACCAATCTCTGTATGCCTGCATCATTCCTACATTGGCCTATCCTTGATCATATGGCCATAGCCTAGCCTCCAGCTGCATAAAACTCTGCACTGCCTCATGTGCAGGTATATATTGGCCCCAGGAGCTCTAGCTCGTGGTCCGTGCAAAAATGGCCACATACTGATCATTTGGCCTATTCTTTGGCTCTTTGAACTGCCTCTGAACCCTGTGTGGAAGGTACATCTCGCACATCGTGTGCTCGCTGCCCTGCATCAATCTGTCCTGGCGAGCAAAAAAAATTTGTTGTATGTTGTCATACCATGCGAGCAATCCAAGATATGGCCACCAAGTAAAAGCACACATATCATCGAAAACTCTCCTCCAATGAGGAATCTGATGCTGTCCTATGTGGGTAAAGGAAACACCTCCATGGTATCACCAAACAATTGGATCATTTGGATCCATTGCAACTAGAACGAATCTCAGACGGAGCACAACAATGTGCTCCCAAGCCCAGATGTGAAGCAGTGTAACGCTAGCCCCAAGTGCCCGAATTTCAAGATAGGAAAACTCATGAAGATCCCTGTATAGTGAGGCTAGAAGAACTGGCCTTCAAGCAAAGTATTTCCATCGCCGAACCATGCGCTCCCAAGTGAGGCCCCATCCGGGACTAAAATATCGGCCTCGCTAATTTGGTGCGACGAGACCCGATATGATGGCTACAATAACAAGGCGGAAGGGTGACATAGAGAGCCTATAACACTCTAACTCGATCTGACCCTCATAGAAAACAGTCTCATCAAGGCTCATAATATCGTAGCAGGCCTCCCTCCCAACATCCACGTTGTAAATCACGCGCTCTCTATGGATTCGCCACACGTCCTCCAGTGTGACAGTCGCCTCACCTGTCGAGAGGTGGAAGGAGGATGTCTTGCTGTGCCATTTCTCAACGAGTGCCGTCATCATACCCAAGTGAGTCCTCACGAGCGGTGCATTAGCAATGTACCAAAGTCCCATCCGTCCTAGGTACTGCTATCGATCGGGTAGATCATCCAAACTACTAAAAAGATCTCAGGACCTGTGCTCGCGTGAGTAGAGTATCATCGCCTCCTCATGCATTAGGAAAGCCACTGCGTTAAAAATCGTAAAAAAATCTTGATCCTGGTTTGTCTTGGCATCCCGAAGCAACCTCAGCGTCACTATCTGTGGGTGCGGTACAGTTTGCAAACTCCAAACTGCACCGCTAGGAAAGTTTGAACCTCAAACTCCGTCGCGACGTCGTAGTTTAAGAAGGTAGCTTAGTTGAAAAGGAAACCCTAATTTCAAAGAGGACCCTTGCAGTGCACTTTGCATATGTGGTTGGGCTTGGAATTTAAACCCTAATTCCAAACTACGCTACGACATCGCTACTCGCAACTGCGGGGCAGGATGAGGCCACGCGACACCGAAAGAGATTTTAAAGCGGCGCTATATTGGACCGCTCCTAAAAGCTAAACTTCCTAGCCTAATAAATGCACACGAAAATAAAAAAATGAAGTCAAGTCAGGTTGACTCACCAGTGTTCCACTACTAGGAAGCCTCTAGTGTATCCGTACTCTATCAAAAATGTGTCGGGGAAGCTTTTGTTGTGCCATCTCGTGAAGATGTTAGAGCTCAAAGTTGCAAAATCTCCAAAGGCTGAATGTGAAAATGAATTGGAAGTGGCCCCTCAAGGCTTATTTAAGCCTGAAAATTAGAGTTTTTTGACCCCGTTTATCTATCCTGCTAGGGTTTTGGTCCCCAAATCCTGTTTTTGCCCAACCAAAGGCCCCTTTTGCACTATTTTTTGCGTTTTATCTCATTTTTTTGGCATTCTAGAGCCTTTTTGGACCTATTGGGCACCTTGTCCTTTTTTTTTTTTTCGCGAGATCGCCCAAAAATTTGAATTTTCGTCCGATCTCTTGAGGGGGCAGTATATCGACATGTTTTCTCTCGCCGGGGCAGTAGTGGGGAAAATTTTGAAATCAAATTTTTTTAACTTTTTGATTGAGATAGTTTATTATTTGAACCAATGTAACGAGTGCATTGCTTCAAAGAGGGGCAAAATGTAGACATGGAAAATGTACTGACACGCTTGATCCTGATTACTAACACCACTTCATCCTGAATCATCCCTCTATCTAACCATTTAATCGAATACCCTTATTTGATTAAATTAATTAATTTTCCTTAATTAAATAAATCATTATTTATCTAATTAAGTCTTTCTCTTTTGTTAATTAAATTAATCAATCTAATTTAATTAACCCTAGGTCTCTATTTAATTAAATAATTTATTTTATATGATTAAATCTCTAAGGTCATCTTATTAAATTAAATAAATTAAACCTTATTTGATTTAATCTAACAATCATCCCCTTTAGTTAAATAAATCAAAATCTTTATTTAACTAAGTCTAAATCATTTTCCTCTCAACTTTGATTTATTTAAATCCTAAAATCTATTTTAAAATTGTCAAATCACCTAATCTCTTCTCATTTAATCAAATCCTGATTAAATTTAATCTTAATTTATGTCCCATCCTCTAGCTTTTTCCACTTGCACATGAAAACTCATTTAATTCATTTATTAAATCTCTATTTTCTCTCAACTTAGCATCCTTAGAGAATATTCTTCCAAATTTGAAAACCCCTCAAAGTGGACTTTGTCCTTCCAGCAAGATATTCATTCTCTCTTACATGTCCTTGTGCATTAAGCTAAGTGACATTTAATTCAATTTCATCCCCCTCAAACATGTCATTTCATTATTTTCAAATTCAACCTAATTGCATTTATGGGCACATTCATCAAAATGTGCACATCCTTTGTCCATTCACATCTTGACAAGTGGCATTTGGCAATTGGTTGAAAGTTAGTCGACCACATTGCTTAATTTTGGGTATTTCTCCATCCTGTATTTCCATAAATAAGAGGCTTCTCTCCTCATTTGATCATCCACAATTTGAGCAAGTTTACTATACTCAATTTTATCCTCAAGCACATCTATTTTTATCAATTTTATCAAGGTCTTAGCTAGGTTATGCAGATTTTTCATCATGGAGTTTAAGTGAATCTTCAACAAAGTGGATCAACCTTCATCATTCATCAACATTGCATCATAGGAGTTGGGAAAATGGCCAATTTTCACATCAAATTGACACCAATTTCCCCGTGGGATCAAGAGTTTGCTTGCTTAATTAGGATTTCATTGCTCTTTCATTGTGTTTTTCATTCTTGTTTCCTATTTTGAGCATTTCTAATGGATTTCATGGGAAATCTTAATTCTTACTTGCATTTGATCTAACTATGTGTTTGTTTATTGTGTTTTTTCAGGTATTAGGATTGGGGCTCTACAACTTTTTTTGTGGCCTCTTCTCCATGTAATTCAGGAATATTTTGAGCAGGAATTGCAGGATCAAGCTCTTCTCTAAAATTAGGAGGGGAAAATTCCAATAGCTCCTTAGGAGCTTTCTTTCTTTTTGTTCTTTTATATCCTTGGGTGGTACCTACAACTTTTCTCTTTTTAGAAGTTTTAGCCTCTAGCTCCATGATCCTCATAACCACCCACTAAATACTCCTATCTAGGATTGGCCTCACAATTTGTTTGATTTCAATGGATTCATCTACATCCCAACCCACTGAATCCAAGTCTTTAGTACCTATCTTATCAACATCATATTGGGGATCCAGGGTTACACCATCATTTGACAATATGTCAGGACTATCCTCCTTCACCCCATACTCAAAAATCAGTGGAATGGGCAATATTTCATAATTCCTTCTTAGATCATACTCATCCTGTAGGTCCATCCAAAAATCCTCGAGCAAATTGAAATGCTTTTCAAAAACTGTAGGAAGCAAACCTTGCATCTTGTGCTTGGGATCAAAATAATTCCTAGATGTATATAAGCCTAACTTCAAATGGATCAATTCATCACAAATTACCTTGGTTGCCACATTGTGTGCATAACTATACTCACCTAGCTTCATGGTAAATTTGTGACAACCAGGCTTATGTTTGTTAGAAAACTTGGTGTTGACTCCTATGGCCTGATAAATGAACTCCATCAAAACAATTCTGTTATTGGAGCATCTGGGCAATAAATGAGGATGGCCATCAAAACCAACCAACCTGAAATAGGTGAACTTGGGGTACTGAATGTACCAATGTCCCCATTCTGTAATGACCGCCATGACATCTCTGCTCAGTCTATACCTTGCATCTCCTGTTAGCTGATTAATGATGACATACAATAATACATCATTAAATCTTCTATAATGTGTTTCAAAGGTTTGCAAAGTCAACTGATCATAGTGATCTCACACCTTCTTCTGTCAAGGGGCTTCTCACCATATCCCAACTGCATTTAAACCAGGAAAGATGCCTCTTCTTGCAGCAACATATATCACATAGGAAGTCATGAAGAAGCTCTTTGTCTCCCTCACTTTAAGCATCTGATTATGTAGGCACTCTGATAAAATCATTGGCCAATCAAATTGCTGCCTTCCATCTAGAATAGTTTGAATAAATGGAAACATCCATTCGTTCAATTATGAGGAATCTCTCTTCTCTGACACTCTGGAAAGCATCATGATTATTTTGGTAAGGAGATTGGTGACATAATCATGCTGCTTTCCAGAGTGTTTGGGAAGAGAGATTCCTCACAATTCAAGGAATGGATGTTTCCATACATTCAAACTATTCTGGATGATAGGCAGCAATTTGATTGGCCAATGATTTTATCAGAGTTCCTACATAATTAGATGCTTAAAGTGAGGGAGACAGAGATTCTTCATGAGTTCCTATGTGATATATGCAACTGTAAGAAGAGGCATCTTTCTTGGTTTAAATGTAGTTGGGATATTGGGAGAAGCCCCTGGACAAAAGAAGATGTGGGATCACTATGATCAGTTGACTTTGCAAACCTCTGAAACACATTATAGAAGAGTTAATGATGCATTCTTGTATGCCATCATTAATCAACTAATAGGAGATGCAGGGTATAGACTAAGCAGAGATGCCATAGCATTCATTGCAGAATAGGGACATTGGTACATCCAATACCCCGAGTTCACCTCTTTTAGGATGGATGGTTTTGACGGCCATCCTCATTTATTACCCAGATGCTGCACAATAACATAATTTTTTTGATGGAGTTCATTTATCAGGCCTTAAGAGTCAACACCAAGTTTGCTAACAAACATAAGCCTGGTTGTCATAAATTTACCATGAAGTTAGGTGAGTATAGTTGTGCACACAATGTGGCAGCCAAGGTAATTTGTGATGAATTGATCCATTTGAAGTTAGGCTTATATACATCTAGGAAGTATTTTGATCCAAAGCACAAGATGTAAGGTTTGCTTCCTACAGTTTTTGGAAAGCATTTCAATTTGCTAGAGGATTTTTGGATAGAACTATAGGATGAGTATGATCTAAGAAGAAGGAATTATGAAATATTGTCCATTCCACTGATGATTGAGTATGGGGTGAAGGAAGATATTCCTAACACATTGTCAGATGATGGTGTAACCCTGGATCCCTAGTATGATGCTGATAAGATAGGTACTAAAGACTTGGATTCAGTGGATTGGGATACAAATGAATCCATTGACATCAAACAAATTGCAAGGCCAGTCCTAGACAGGAGTATTTAGTGGGTGGTTATGAGGATCAAGGAGCCAGAGACTCAAACTTATAAAAAGAGATAAGCTACAGGTACCACCCAGGGATGTAAATGAACAAAAAGAAAGATAACTCCTAAGGAGCCATTATAATTTTTCCCTCCTAATTCCAGAGAAGAACTTGAGCCTGCAATTCTTGCTCAAAATGTTCCTGAATTACATGGAGAGGAGGCCACAACAGAAGTTGGAGGTGAAACCTCAACTCAACCTTCTATTATAGAACAACCAATTGAAGAGATGTCAATTGGAACCCTTCATAAGGAGGTTGAATCCTTAAAAGGGATAGATCAGGAAATTGAAATCCATGATATTGATAGAAATTCTGAGGCTACCCAATCTGACAAAGAAACTCATGTGGTTGTATCCCATGAGGAAACTGAAGATGTGGAAATTGAACATATCCTCACTCCTGGGGAATAGTGGAAATTATTTGAAGAGTCCAAAAGGGAAGCAGAGGCCAAAGCACAAGCTGAGGCACTTTCTAAGAAACAAGAATTTGAGGCTAACGCTAGGGAGGAAGAACTAGTAAGGAAACAAAAAGAGAAAGAGGACTTGCTACAACAACAAAAAGAGCAAGAATTGAAGACAAAAGAGGAGAGGGATAAATTGGCTATGTTGCAAAAGATCCATGAGCTAGAAGAGGAGAAAGCTCACCAAAGAAGGGAAAGAGAAGCCCTTGAGGCTAAATTTAAGGCTTTTGAGGAAGCTCACAGGAGAAAAGAAGAGGAAGAACACCTGCAAAGAGAAAAGGAGGCTAAAGAACTTGCTAAGAATGAAAAAAAGTCTAAAGAAGCATGGGATAAAGTTAAAGATCTTGAAAGACAAAGAGAACAAATGTATGCGAAGAGGAGGCTAGAAGAAGAATGATTGAAAAAAAAATTAGAAGCTAAAAATATGCAAGAGCAAAAAGAGAAGGCTGAAGCCAAAAGGCTTGCAAAATAAGTTGCAAAAAGGGAACAACAACAGGTACAAGAGGTTGATTCTCAACCTAAAACTACCATTTTGAAACCTCTTTCCTCTACCACTGCTGCTTCTTCTTCTACACAAGTGGCTACCACTCCTACTGCTCCAACATGGATGAAACAAGACCTTGAGAGGAAGCAAATAGTTCAACCTCAGCCTTTGAATTGGGATGAAATGATGAAGGAGATAGAGAAATAGAGGCCCAAGAAAAAGGCTAGGGTCCTCCATTCCACGAAGCTCACAGATGCAAGTAAGATTATAGCTGAATGTGCACTCCCTATGGTGGACAAGGATAGACAAGATATGCAAGTGACTGATTACCAGTTGGGCACTGTTAATTTGGGGAGACCTACAAGGAATCAACAAATGAACCTTATTGACATTGTGGCATCCTCCACCAAATCTAGGATGATCAAGGATAAACAAAGGATGAACTTAAAGCCCAATTGGATTAGTTACATAAATTATTGAAGGATGTCTCCACTCCTGTTTCTCAACAAGCTGTTGCTCCAGAGACCCCAATCTTACTAAGCAAGAAAGAAGCCGATGTTTTGGTACAAATGAGAAGTAAAGTTGGGATGCTTGATAGATGGATTGATCAAATAAATCAAGGGGTTGGTGAGCTGCTTGTGGATGGTTTTAAAGTTCATGAAGGTGCATTGGAGTTGTTGGAAGAGATGAATCAACATGTTGATGTCTTGGAGAAACAAGAGGAAGAGTATAAAGAACATGTCAAGAAACTAAAGGACATCAGTAAGGTGCCCAAGCCAACTCTTTTGGAGCAATCAATTCTTGATGAGGATAATGAAAAATTCATTGAGAAGACCATGAGCATAATAGGTTTAGATCTAAATTCATTTATGAACATAAAAATGAAGTTCAAGAAGCCAGTAAGGACTTGAATGAATAGATTGATGAATTAGAAGCAGTAATTGCTATTGTGGTCAATGTGGATATCCCTGTTAAAGGAGGTCTTCCTCTTTATAAATTAAAGGAGAAATGGAATAATAGATTTGAGGAGGTAATGCGAAAAGAGGATGATGGTGGAGACTTGTTGTTAGATAGACTCATGGACATCAAAGATGAAGTAAAGGCTGCTAGGAGGGAGTTGATTAAATTAAAAGATATGCAAGAGTTTGCTTCCATAGAGTTGAAAAGAATTAAATTTGAAGATAATTGGGTAGATGGAATTGATGCAGATATGCTTCAATAAGTGTTTACGAGTTATGATGAATACCTTCTTTATTACACTATACAGGGATGAGCTGGCAATGGAATGTTCTATCTTGGTGGAAAACTTTTCTCTTCTCTCCTATTTTGCAGGGTTATGACATGAGTTTAACTACAAATCTCATCCAACAGTTCTATCTTCCTCCTTTGGGCGTGGAATTTTGGATAACAGGGCCATCAACCATTGAACTGAAGATCACCTAGTGAAGTCACCTCATGTAGTTCCAGTTTCTTGATTAGTGGATCTCAATTTTTGATTAAGAGAAATTAATGCATAGCTTGCCTGTATGTAATTTTTGGCTTCATTTTGTAAAGGTCGGCTGATTGAAGAAGGATTAGCCACCTGATGAGATAGCAGATAGTGTTGCTATAATCTTAGGATTTTATAAGTTTTAAGCAAGATACTTTGAGAAACTCTATTGTACTTAGATACTTTTACACTTTTAATACAGTTTCATGTTATTGTCAAGTTTGAATTTGAATGATAATGTTAATGAATCATAATAATCCGTATGCCAGTGGATTTTGTGCATAATTTTTTTCTATTTGATGCAAATCAATAGGGGAAATTGGATATGAGATTATTTCATTGAATTATATATGAATGGAATTCATTTATGTCCATTGATATGATTTTACCAATGAGTGGGTGATGTGTTTCAATCTTGAAGTAAAGTTTTGATGAATGGTTGTGATTATTGGATTTTGCACTATGAATGTATGCAATGGTGTAGGTTATGCTATGGATTGCATCATGTTATGGTATTGGTTAGTTGAAGAAACACTCGTTGTTAAGGTATATCTCTAGTTGTGAAGAAGATTATATTCATATTTTGTTGTTCTGAAGCTCTGTTCTATCTTTTTCTATTTATTTATATCCCCCAATGTAAGTTAGTTGATATGATGCAGTTTGTATTTCTTTATACCAGTAAAGCCCCTTGAATATTACAGTTGCATTGGCCACTCAATCACACCAACACAGTTGAGAACCAACTACCAGGACCTTGGGAGATAGGTGGTTTTAGATCAGTTATCTTTTTCAGGAGAAATAGGATAGAGATATTCAGTTTAATGTTGTTGTGCTAAATTGACCATCAATAGATCTGGCGCTAGAAGGAGGGCCTGAGGAATAAACTGGATTGAATTGGTTCATTCTCACTAGAAAGGTTTGAAAGAGTTCTTAGATCTTCTCTGAACCTGGAACCATTGGTTGAACTCCAAACCCCTGTTAGTTACATAACCCAAGCCCGTAGAGTTTTGATTCCACTGTTGTCACCACCACTTACTCCACCTTGGTTTCCACCAAATCCACCTGTACCACCTCAACAAACAAATCCACCTACTCCACAACTGGCTCAACCAGTTCCACTGGCACCCATGGATTGCTTCGTGAATAATCCCTCTCCACTAGGGATTATTGCTGGTGGTATACATGATTTCCCCAAGAATCCAAAGAGATTCTGTCCCAAATATATGCACAAAGAATCAAGGAGTGTTGAAGAGCATATATAGGCATTTAAAGATGCCTGTACTTGTGCTCAAGTATCCCACCATGATGTCGTATGTAGATTATTCCCCTACTCTTTAGGTGACATGGCATACAATTGGTATTTGAATCTGCCCCAGGGGTCTATTCTGAGTTGGATAGACTTAGAAAATGCCTTTATCAATCAATTTCATGTCTATGTAGACCCTACCATTTTGTATCACCAATTTTATACCATAAGAAAAGAACCCCATGAGCCATTACCATTGTTTAAGACAAGATTCAAGAGGCTGTACTAAAGGCTACATGATACTTGGTTGCTGAAAATATTGCCATTTTGGAATATTTAAGGGCCGTAGATCCCTTGATTGGCCTATTTTTGCAAAGGATGTATGCTTCCGCTGACATTAATTCTCTCTCTAAAGTTTATCACCAGGCCATTAAATTGCAACAACATATAAGCTTACAATCAGGGAGTTTAGGAGCTCTTCCTTCAATAGGATATCAAATGCCTAATCCAACTCCTGTATTTAATGCGGTCCCAAGGATGTCTTATTCCCAATATGGGCTCATGGAAGACTTACAAACTCCACCTACCCTACCATTCTTCACTAATGGGACTTCAAATTCCTCCCAACAATCACTAAACTACCAAAATCAAGCTGGAGGGTCAAATCCTGTCAGTCAGCCATCTGTTGTGAAAACTGCAGAAAGTGAACGGACTGTTCAATTGACTAATGAAATGGAAAATATGAAGAAAACTTTATCTTAAATGTCCAATGATATGGCCCAAATCATATACAACCCCCCTCAAAACCAAAACCTGAATTACCAAAATTAGGGGGGGTATTCTAATCAGCGTGGTTACTCCAACAAGAACTCCAATCAAAATCAGAACACCAATCAGAACCAAAGGAACTTCCAAAATGGGAATTCCCCTAACCAAAATTACCAGAATCAGAATAGGGAATACAACCAGAGGTCTAACAACAATAGACAATGAAATACTAGGCCAAACAATGGGGGAGTTTCTCATAATTATCAGGCTGGTGATGATAAGCCACACACTGCAAATGTGGCAGATCTCAATTTATGACAAATTGGTGTAGGCTGCACGACATTGCAGCTCATTATGAGGTTAACTGCCCAAAAATGGAGAGGATGGTCAAGATTGCACAAGTTGATGCTCCTCTGCAAGGTGCTCCCAACAAGTCTGGTGGATCCAAAGATACTGCCATGGCTTGTGACATCTTTGATGAAGTACTTCCATTCCCTAGCCAAACAGAAAATGAACCAGTAGAAGATATATATGACACTCAAGCCTTCCAAACCAAAGGAGGTCATTTCCTGAGAAATCAGGATAAGTGCCCATTTACCACATCTTCCACTCCTAACACCATGGTCCCACCTAATCAAAATGCAGACAAGAACCCGTCACCACCAAAGGGGCCACCTGAATCTCAAAACAAAGGTAAGACACCTTTTATTCCTAAGTATCCATTGAAAAATGATATGGAGTTTGATTTTATTGCAGAGATGTAGAAGCAAAAGACTTCATTTTCATTCTTTGACATTATGAAGTGTTGCCCTGCCCAACGAGAAATTGTGTTGAGAGTCCTAGAGGAGGCAAATCAGTCAAAAGGAAAAAATATGGCGACTCCCACAAATAAAATGAATGCAACCCTGTACAAAGGTAAGATAGGGAACCCACCTTTCCTTTTAAGCTTAAGGATATTTGGAAAGAATCTGCACAACTACCTTTTGGATTTTGGGGCATCAAGTAACGTCATGCCATTCTCCATTTGTAGAAAATTAGGTTTGAATCCACTTTAGACTAACAAAAAGGTGATTCAGTTGGATAAAACTAAGGTCAATGTGGTAGGAGAACTAAAAATAATTCACGTACAGGTTGGATCTGACCCAAGGATCCAAGCTTATATGGATATCCAAGTGGCTGATATCCCAGAAACGTATGGTATGCTTCTAAGCCGAGACCTAATGAAGAGCATTGGAGGATATCTATCCTTATACTTCTCACATATGTGGCTGCCATGGAAAGGGGTAGCAACACAAATTAGGATTGAGAGTGAGCCTAGGCTCAAACACATGATCACTGAATACGACTCCTAACGAGGTAGCTTACTTCGAAACCAAGATAGGAGTTTACAAGAGGGAGGAAATCATGACCTTCTCAATGCTCAATTCTGATGATCCATTTCCTTTAGAACATAGTGACCCAATGACTACGGTCAACGAACAAGTTGTAATTAAAAAGTTGCAATAAGATAGGTTGGTTCTAGGAGAAGAGGCTGATTTGTGGAGTTTGCTGCTCCCCAATTGGTGCAAGATTCATCATTAGAGTCATTCTGAGTTGACATGTCAACCTTGAGTAGATATTTTGAACCATGTCTGCTAGGATGAGGAAACTTGTGAATGCTAACCTGAAGCACCCACCAATCAATTTTCATTCAAAGCTAGGGATGCCACCATCCTAACAAGAACCAGTCTCACTCAAGAGGAAGATCCTTCCCAACTTGAGCAGACTCAAGTTCTATGCTCTAACCTCCAAAGAAAGATTGAGGAATCTCAGTTTTTGTCTGTTACATCTTCCCTAGATAACCTTCCAATGCCTAAGGCATTGATGAAAAACATACTAAATTGTGAAGTGATCTAAAAAGAGGTTTAGGAAGTAGTTCCTAAACAGGTTTTGAATCTAGGTGAATCTTCTGATAAACATTGTTCACAATAGCCTTTAAACCTAGATGGCCAACACCAGTCTGAGGTGCCACCCACTTCTAGCAAACAATCACCTCTAGTCCCAAATAAGAAAGAAATCCTAGCTCCGGACCAATTGTGGAGTCTTAAATTTGATGGCTCTAATTCTAGATCAAGGAGTGGAGCTAGAGTTAAAATAACCAACCCAAAAGGGAAAATGTATTTTGCTTCTTGCAGGTTGTAGTTTGGCTGCATGAACAATGTGGAAGAATATGAAGCGTTGGATTGAGGACTGATGTTTGCTCATCAGAAGAAGGTTACAACTCTCATGGTTATGGGAGATTTAGAAGTTATTGTCAAGCAAGTCTGCAGTCAACACACCTGCCACAACAAAAGGTTGGCTGCATACAGGAACAAAGTTTGGAACCTAATAGAAGATTTTGATTCTTTTGGCATCAAGTTGATCCCCAGAGAAGACAATCAAATTGCGGATGCCCTTGCTGTTGCTGCTAGCATTTTTGAACCTATGCAAGACTCCAAGTTGAAGAGATTCTCGGTGGAGTTAGTCTCAGTCCCAGCTGTCCTGGATAATGTCCGATTTTTTTTACGTCTTTGATGATGACCAACATATAATTGCCTTCTTGACAAGTTCAAATGTCTTTGAGGGACAAATAATTGATGAATCATAAAGAGACCACGAAGATTGGGATCCCGAGAATTGTGATACGAAAGGAATACACAATTTCAAAAGAAAGAAACATTCCAAAAGGGATGGTAGCCTTGGGAAGGATCTTTAACTCTGACCCTCAGGCTCGTGAAAGGGTGCCAGCAAAAAGCAATGGAGGGAAATATGAATTTGTCAATCTGGTTGATTTAGGTCCAGAAAGGAATGCGTATATAGGCAAAACTTTCCTCGAGGAAGTCGAAGTCAAAATGATTAAGGTGCTGAAAGAGAAAATTGCAACAATTGCTTGGGGATATGAGGATTCGAAGACCTTTGATACTTCAGTGATCAAACATACCATACCCTTGAAACTAGGATCAAAGCCCTTTCACCAAAAGCAGCGCCCGGTCAATTCCTTAATCAAACCATTAATTTTGAAGGAAGTACAAAAGTTTCTATCCGCAAGGATAATCTTTCTAGTATGGCATTCCACTTGGGTTGCTAACTTGGTTCCTGTTCGTAAGAAAAGTGGTGAGATTAGATTGTGTGTTGATTTTAGAAATCTAAATAAGGCCTCAGAGAAGGATAATTATCTACTCCCTTCTCTTGATGAGGTATTGCAAACTGTTAATGGATCCCAGATGATGTCATTTTTGGATGGCTATTCAGGATATAATCAAGTTCTTGTCAGTCATGAAGATAGAATGAAAGTTTCCTTCACTACCAAGTGGGGGACATTTTCCTATCGGAGGATGCCGTTCAGTCTTATCAACATTGGATCTACGTTTCAGCGTGCAATGGATGTGGCATTCAAGGACCTAATAGGAAAATGTATCATTATTTATATGGATGACTTAACTGTGTTTTCTAAGAACAGAGAAGACCATGTTGCGGATTTAGCAAAAGCTCTTAAACGATGTATAAGTTATGGTGTGTCTCTTAACCCAAAAAAGTGTGTGTTCAGAGTTTCTAAAGGGAAACTTCTTGGTCACATAGTTTTAGAACAGGGGATATCCATAGATCTTGATAGAGTTGAGTCCATTTTAAAGCTGACAATGCCAGGAAGCAAGAAGGAAATGAGATCTTTCTTTGGAAAGATCAATTTTGTAATGAAGTTTATAACTGGGTTTGCGGAGATCTTCAAACCCCTGAGTGAAATGATGAAAAAGGATGTAAAGATAGAATGGAGTAATGAAGCTAATTTTTTTTTTTGTAGATTAAACAGTCAGTTTTAGAGGCATCGTTTCTAACCAACCCTGACTACTTAAAGCCTTCTTATATCTATTCTTTTTCATCTGATCATTTGTGTGCTGCTGTTTTGACAGAACGAAAAGGCGAGGTAGATGAAAGAACTATTGATTTTATGAGTTCCCCATTTAAGAAGGTGAAAGTCAGATATCCATCTCTTGAAAAGAAAGCCTTCACACTTGTACGAGTAGTCAAAAAGTTCAGACACTAAATCCTTCGTAGTTAGGTGATTTCCATAGTTCCTGATCCAACTGTGAAGTCTCTCCTCATGCAAAGTGAACTAGGGGAGAGGCGAGGAAAATGGACGACCATTCTGCAGGAGTATAATCTTGAGATTCATCCAATGAAGCTAGTCCGTTGCCAAGGTTTATCTAAAGCTATGGCGGATGTGGATAAGAATATCACTTGCAAACAATACACAATGAAATTATTTACTAAGGATCCTTGGTATACATATCTAATCTTCTTCCTCCTTAATAATAAATGCCCAGATGGGATGAATTCTACTCAAAGGAGAGCATTGAGGATGAAGAGTGCTAATTACATGCTTAAAGGAGGACCTTGTACAAAATAAAATTTGAAGGTGTTTACATATGCTACTTGAATAAGAGAGAAGCTAGGTATGCCATTGCTGAGTTTTAGGGTAGGCATGGTATGAGACATAGATCTGCCGATTCCTTCGCACATCAGATTCTCAGATCAGACTATTATTGGCCCCATGTGTTCCTATATGCACACCAACACATGAGGACATGCCACACATATCAGACCTCTGCATCCAGGGAACTTAATCTAGTGATGCCTTTGCAATCTGTGTATGAGATAAGACGATTTTCCCAATGGGAACTAGATTTTGTAGGAGTTATTAATCCAAACTCGTCTGCAGTTCATAAATTCATTCTGATGGCAACTATCTACTAAACACGCTGGACTGAGGCCCAACCCTATAAAAACAACACCATAGACGTGGTCATCAAATTTCTCAAGGAAAACATCATAACCAAGTTTGGAGTACCATTTTCCCTGGTATGTGACAATGGCCCTACTTTTTTTTCTGCTGAGTTTATTCAATGGGCTTATGAACAAAAAATTGTTTTGAAATATTCATCTAATTACTACCCACAGTGGAATGGAGTAGTTGAGTCTACTAACAAAAACCTGTTGGAAGTGATTAAGAAGTTGCTAGAAAACAACCCTAGAGATTGGCATACCCAATTAAGATTTTCCTTATGGGCAGATCGAACTTGTATTAAAGTCGCCCTAGGGAATTCACCATTTAAGTTAGTCTATGACCAAGAGCCGGTATTTCCTATACATTTGCAGATACCTGTCCTCAGGTTCATGCATGAGTTCTATTCAAAAGATGATAGGATAGAGGTTAGATTAACCAATTTTCTAAATTTGGAAGAGCAAAGAGACACTGCTTTACACTAGTTGTCTAAACATCAAGTTGTTGTCAAACGTTGGTTTGACAAAAGAGCTAAAATTAAGGCCTTTAGGATATCATACCTTGTGTTGCTATGGGATAATGCTAAGGATAAGAAAGGGGACCACCAGAAGTTTGACAGACTTTGGTTGGGTCCATATTAGATAGCTCAAATTTTGGGTGAGAATGCTTTTCGTTTGAGCACCCTAACAGGAGAATCCATTCCATTGTCTGTCAATTGTCAGTTTCTCAAGCACTACTTTGGCCCATGAGGGTTTGATTTTCTGTTGGTTGTATATATGTAATTATTTGTTCTTTTGTTTTGGGTGTGTTTGTTTGTTTGATTTTCTTTTGTTTTCTTGCTATTTTTTTTGTTTTGTCTTGTTTCTATTGGGGACCTTCATTTTCGTCCATTTTGAAATGAAGGGGTTGTTATTCAAAGTATGCTGAAGGCACTAGGAGAGAAATTGGTTTAGGTATTTTCAGGTATGTCTATTGAAAGATTTCGTTCTAAACTTCTGTCTTATGATCATTTTAAACAATGGTTTGAAAAGTTATTAAGAATAAGGTATATTGTAAATAATCTCATGAACCATGATTGAAATCTGTCACAAAATAGATAAAATATCTGCCTATGTAAAATGCCTATTTGTCTTAGGGTGGCTGTATCTCTGATTCAAGTGAAAAATATGATTCCCAACACTGTCGTAAGGTCCATTGTAGCTCTCAACCCACATTTTAGATTAATTATATGTAAGTATTGAGAAAATTTATTAAAGAATTCCTACAAGTGAAGCCTATAAATAGAAAAAAGAAAGAGAAAAGGGAACTATTGAAAGAAGGAAAACTCAATATCAAATGGGTGATTCAAGTATCTCTATCGGGGCTATGGACGCCTGCATGGCAGTAGAGCAATACTTTGAGAGAACTAGAGGTATTTCGGTTGGGGCTATGAATGCCTAGCTGGTAGCGGAGCAATGCCCAGGATATCATTACACGATAGTTAAAGGACTCAACCTATGTATCTTGAATCTTAGGTATAGTTATTCAGGGGTAAGGAAAGTTTTTATGAAGAAAGATTTACTGTATATGCACACACTCAGATTCAAAGTAGTTCATGTTGATTTACATTTGAGATTCCAGCTCAACCTTGCTCAATATATCTAATCCTACTTGAGTTATAATGTTTATAAACCAGAGGTTTTGGGTGAATGAATTCTTTAGTGTCTTGAAAATGGGTAAACCATTTTCCCAACTGAGTCGCGATTTGTTATGCCTTGCATAACCACCCCATTTTGTTTTGGATCAAAATGGGTCCCCCTTGTTTTTGTTTTTCCCTTGGTGTTTTGTTTGGGTCTTAGGAGCTATTCTTTTTCCTCCTAAGTCCTTGTTTCTTTTTGGTTTGGCGGAAGCGAAGTCGGAATGGAAATTGGACTCAAAATTTTTGAAGGTTCCAAGTCCAGATTCGGTCCCGATTCCAGCCCCGCCTTTGCCTCGTTGTTCTGTTCGTTTCCTTTTGTTTTTTCTTGCGCTCTTGGGTCCATTTTTCCCTTGAGTTGTTTCTCATTTCCTTGTGTTTTTTTTTTTCTTTGACGGAAGTGGAACTGGAATTGGAGTTAAAATTGGAACTTTGTAAAAGTTTCAAGTTGTATTTCGGTCCTGATCCCGTTCCCGCTCGCTTGCTTTGTGTTTTGTCTTCATTGGTGTCTTGGCCGGATTTGGAGTTCGTTCCGATCCCTCTTCCTGTCATTTCTTTTGTTGCTTTCCTTGTCCCAGTTTTTTGTTCCTTTTCCAAGAGTAGAACTAGAATCAGAACTAAACTTGAAACTTTGTAAAAATTATGGGTACGGTTTTGGTTCCGATTCCGCCCCCGTTTCCCTTTGTTGTATGTCCTTGCCGCGAGACCGGAACCAGGTTCAAAGTTGGATAAGAGACTTGGGTAAGGTTTCTTGTTCTATTCTAGCTCTGCATCCGCGTCCACCCTGCCTTTGATTTCCACATTGGTTGATTACTCATTTACGTTTTTGGTTCTGCTCACAATTAACTGCATTTATTGCATTAATTGCAACTTCTAACACGCGTGAAATATTTTTAAAACCTTAATCAAGGTTAACTGGCTCATTATCGTTATTGTCTAAGTTGTTTTAGTGAATGAGAGCCTGAGTAAATTCGAGAGGAGCACGATTTGATTGTGGAGACGTGTTGGTGAGCAGATTCTTATCAAGTTTCAACCTTTCTTGTTGGCGTTTCGAGGTAGGTTCGTTTTCCCGTTCTTTTAGCATTTTTGTTTTCCCGTTCTGTTGTTGTTTTCATTTTCCTTATTTATGTTGTTCTTATGTGTTTGTGAGAACTTTCTTATGGGTCTTCACTCGTTCCTTTGTTTTTTTTGGTTTTGTTTTGTCTTTCTCCATTTTCTGTTTTGCTTTTCCTACTTTTCCCGTTTGTTTTTGTCTTTCTGCTGTGGTTTCATGGCATGTCTGTTGTGTCGTGCCCTAGTTTTTAATTAGGGTTTCATTTGGTGGGGTCTTCTATGCTTTAAATTCTTTGAAATCTATTTGAAGACCCCTTTGATCCTATTCCCATGTTGGTTCAGTAGTTTTCATGTCAGGTTCTTGATGCCCTAATTACCTGAATTGACGAGTCATGCAAACTAGGGTTTATGCGACAACCTTAACAATATCGAGCCCTTAGGGTTTAAATTTGGTATTTGTCTTGTTAAAGGGGTGAGGTTAGGCCCCTTTATTTAAATTTTCCTTATAATTCCATGTGACCCAAGTCTTAAGCTCATATGAATGCATCTTCAAAATTGCATCGTTTGAATGGTAAACTGGCGGAAGCGAATTTGGGAACAAACTCGTCCCATAAGAGTTATGCATGAGAGTTAATTCCCAAAATGATCTTGCTTTCGATGACTGTCGGTTCTGGTCTTCACCTTTGTTCTTTGGAAGAAGTGGTTCACCAGAGTGGGAAACGAATTTGGAACTATCGACTAGTTCCAGGTTTGGTTTCCGTTCTGATCCCGGTTCCAGTATCGTTTTGCTTCCGATCCCGATCCCGCCTTTGTTAAGAAATTTTTGTCTTTGATTCTTCCTTGAATGTGCTTCTGATAGATATAAAATTTGGCTAAGTATGGAGAGTTGTCCTGAGGGAATAGAGAATGGTATGAGAGGTAATGTATGATGTAATGATTTTCATGCCTTTGTTCATCTAATCCAGGGTTGTATTGCAGAAATAGAAGATGTCAGGAGCATTGGAGGAGGCTTCTCAAAGAATCCAACCTGTAGAGAGTTCAAGAAAAAACAACCAAGCCTAAAAAGATAAAAGTAGAACAACTCCCCTACACCTTGAGGTACAAGCACCAAAGTCCTACGATTACAGCTAGCAAGGCGTATTCAAATTGGGTAGACATCATAGATACAAACTTGAGCCAGTTCAATTATGAGGAGTTGCATGAAGAAACATTCAGTGAAGATGTAATAGGGATAACAAAGAGAATTGTTCAATCTGGGTTGGCACATGTTTCCATCTTTCCTGTATTAGTCTAGTGCCTAGAACTAATGCTTACTGCAACTGGGGCTTACAATCCCATAACCAGACAATGTGTGGACCTGCAGGGGAATATCATCATTGATCTTACACCACAGATGATAAGGTTCATGTTTAATGCACCTGCACCCTAGAACCCAAGGCATTTCATTGAGGCAAAGGCACTACAATTATATAGCAACAAAAGGAGGCCAACAAAACTCACATGAACAAACACTGGATGAGAGTTGAAAAGAAATCCCTGGCCAGGCTCTCTGACCAGCCCAAGAGATCAGATTTTGGTAAGGAGATTGGTGACATAATCATGATGCTTTCCAGAGTTTTTGGGAAGAGAGATTCCTCACAATTCAAGGAATGGATGTTTCAATTCATTCAAAATATTATGGATGGCAGACAACAATTTGATTGGCCAATGATTTTATCAGAGTTCCTACATAATCAGATGCTTAAAGTGAGGGAGACAAAGAGATTCTTCATGAATTCCTATGTGATATATGTAGTTTCAAGAAGAGGCATCTTTCTTGGTTTAAATGCAGTTGGGATGTTGGGAGAAGCCCCTAGATAGAAGAAGGTGTGGGATCACTATGATCAACTGACTTTGCAAACCTCTGAGTTGCATTATAAAAGAGTTAATGATGCATTCTTGTATGTCATGATTAATTAGCTAACATGAGATGCAGGGTATAGACTAAGTAGAGATGCCATGGCATTCATTGCAGAATGGGGACATTGGTACATCCAATACCCCAAATTCATCTATTTTAGGCTGGCTGGTTTTGATGGCCATCCTCATTTATTGCCCAGATGTTGCAATAACAAATTTTTTTTGGTCGAGTTCATTTATCAAGCCATAGGAGTCAGCACCAAGTTTGCTAACAAACATAAGCCTGGTTGTCACAAATTTACCTTGAAGTTAGGTGAGTATAGTTGTGTACACAATGTGGAAACCAAGGTAATTTGTGATGAATTGATCCATTTGAAGTTAGGCTTATATACATCTAGGAATTATTTTGATCCCAAGCACAAGATGCAAGGTTTGCTTCCTACAGTTTTTGAAAAGCATTTCAATTTGCTCGAGGATTTTTGGATGGACCTATAGGATGAGTATGATCTAGGAAGAAGGAATTATGAAAGATTGCCCATTCCACTGATGATTGAGTATGGGGTAAAGGAGGATATTCCTAACACATTTTCAGATGATGGTGTAACCCTGGATCCCTAATATGATGCTGATAAGATAGGTACTAAAGACTTGGATCCAGTGGATTGGGATGTAGATGAATCCATTGACATCAAAAAAATTGCAAGGCCAGTCCTGGATAGGAGTATTTAGTGGGTGGTTATGAGGATCAAGGAGCCAGAGGCTCAAACTTCTAAAAAGAGAAAAGCTACAGGTACCACCCAGGAATATAAGAGAACAAAAATAAAGACAACTCCTAAGGAACCATTGGAATTTTTCCCTCCAAATTCTAGAGAAGAGCTTGAGCCTACAATTCCTGCTCAAAATGTTCCCGAATTACATGGAGAGGAGGCCACAATAGAAGTTGGAGGTGAAACCTCAACTCAACCTTCTCTTACAGAACAACCAATTGAAGAGATGCCCACTAAAACCCTTCATAAGGAGGTTGAATCCTTTAAAGGGAAGGAGCAGAAAATTGAAATCCATGATATTGTTACAAATTTTGAGGTCACCCAATATGACAAAGAAACTCATCTGGTTGTATCCCATGAGGAAACTGAAGATGTGGAAACTGAAGATGTCCTCACTCCTGAGGAATAGTGGAAATTATTTGAACATTCAAAAAGGGAAGCATAGGCCAAAGCACAAGCTGAGGCACTTGCTAAGAAACGAGAATATGAGGCTAAGGCTAGGGAGGAAGAACTAGCAGGGAAACAAAAAGAGAAAGAGGACTTGTTGCAACAACAAAAAGAGGAAGAATTGAAGACGAAAGAGGAGAGGGATAAATTGGCTATGTTGCAAAAGATCCATGAGCTAGAAGAGGAGAAAGCTCAACAAAGAAGGGAAAGAGAAGCCCTTGAGGCTAAAGTTAAGGCTGTTGAGGAAGCTCACAGGAGAAAAGAAGAGGAAGAATGCCTGCCAAGAGAAAAGGAGGTTGAAGAACTTGCTAAGTATAAACAAAATTCTAAAGAAGCATGGGATAAAGTTAAAGAGCTTGAAAGACAAAGAGATCAAATGTATGAGGAGAGGAGGCTAGAAGAAGAATGTTTGAAAAAGGAATTAGAAGCTAAAAATATGCAAGAGCAAAAAGAGAAGGCTGAAGCTGAAAGGCTTGCAAAAGAAGCTGTAGAAAGGGAACAACAATAGGTACAAGAGGTTGATTCTCAACCTAAGACTACCATTATGCAACCTCTTTCCTCTGCCACTGTTGCTTCTTCTTCTACACAAGTGGTTACCACTCCTACTACTCCAACATGTTTGAAACTAGACCTTGAGAGGAAGCAAATAGTTCAACCTCAGCCTTTGAATTGGGATGAAATGATGGAGATAGAGAAAGAGAGGCCCAAGAAAAAGGCCAGGGTCCTCCATTCCATGAAACTCACAAATGCAAGTGAGATTATAGCTGAATATGCACTCCCTATGGTGGAAAAGGATAGACAAGATATGCAAGTGACTAATTACCAGTTGGGCGTTGCTAATTTGGGGAGACCTACAAGAAATCAACAAATGAACCTTATTGACATTATGACATCCTCCACCAAATCTAGGATGATCAAGGATAAACAAAGGAAGGTCTAGATTAAAGCCCAATTGGATCAGTTACATAAATTCTTGAAGGATGTCTTCACTCCTGTTTCTCAACAAGCTGCTGCTCTAGAGACCCCAATCTTACTAAGCAAGAAAGAAGCTGATGATTTGGTACAGATGAGAAGTAAAGTTGGGATACTTGATAGATGGATTGATCAACTTAATCAAGAGGTTGGTGAGCTGCTTGTGGATGGTTTTAAAGTTCATGAAGGTGCATTGGAGTTGTGGGAAGAGATGAACCAACATGTTGAAGTCTTGGAGAAACAAGAGGAAGAGTATAGAGAGCATGTCAAGAAACTAAAGGACATTAGTAAGGTGCCCAAGCCAACTCTTTTAGAGAAATCAATTCTTGATGAGGATAATGCAAACTTCATTGAGAAGACCATGAGCATAATCAGGTTTAGATCTAAATTAATCGATGAACATAAAAAATGAAGTTCAAGAAGCTAGTAAGGACTTGAATGAATAAATTGATGAATTAGAAGTAATAATTGCTATTTTGGTCAATGTGGACATTCCTATCAAAGAAGGTCTTCCTCTTGATAAATTAAAGGAGAAATGAAATAACAGATTTGAGGAGGTAATGAAAAAAGAGGATGATGGTGAAGACTTGTTGTTAGATAGACTCATGTACATCAGAGATGAAGTAAAGGCTGATAGGAGGGAGTTGATTAAATTAAAAGATATGCAAGAGTTTGCTTCCTTAGAGTTGAAAAGAATTAAATTTGGAGATAATTGGGTAGATGGACCTGATGCAGATATGCTTCAACAAGTGTTTGCCAGTTATTCTGTAGGGTTATGACATGAGTTTAACTGCATATCTCATCCAACAGTTCTATCTTCCTCCTTTGGGCGTGAAATTTTGGATAATAGGGCCATCAACCATTGAACTGAAGATCAACTAGTGAAGTCACCTCATGCAGTTCCAGTTCCTTGATTAGTGGATCTCAATTTTTGATTGGTTGAAATTAGTGCATAGCTTTCCTATATGTAATTTTGGGCTTCATTTTGTAAAGTTCGGCTGATTGAAGAAGGATTAGCCACCTGATGAGATATCAGATAGTGTTGTTAAAATCTTTGGATTTTATAAGTTTTTAAGCAAGATACTTTGAGAAACTCTGTTGTACTTAGACACTTTTACACTTTTAATACAGTTTCATGTTATTGTCAAGTTTGAATCTGAATGATAATGTTAATGAATCATAATCATCCATATGCCAGTGGATGTTGTGCATAATTGTTTTCTATTTGATGCAAATCAATAGGGGAAACCAGATTTGAGATTATTTCATTGAATTCTTTATGAATGAAATTTATTTATGTCTATTCATATGATTTTAGCAATGAGTGGGTGATGTGTTTCAATCTTGAAGTAAAGTTTTGATGAATGGTTTTGATTATTGGTTTTTGCACTATGAATGTATGCAATGGTGTAGGTTATGCTATGGATTGCATCATGTTATGGTTTTCGTTAGTTGCAGAAACACTCATTGTTAAGGTAGATGTCTAGATGTGAAGAAGTTTATATTCATATTTTGTTTTTTAGAAGCTCTGTTGTATCTTTTTCTATTTATTTATACCCACCAACATAAGTTTGTTGATATGATGTAGTTTATATTCCTTTATACCAGCAAGGCCCTTTGAATATTATAGTTGCATTGGCTACTGAATCACACCAGCACAGTTGAGAACTAACTACTAGGACCTTGGGAGATAGGTGGTTTTAGATCAATTATCTTTTTCAGGAGTAATAGGATAGAGATATTCTGTTTAATGTTGCTGTGCTAAACTAACCATCAACAGGGACCTTGCTCTTGGCTACAACTCTCCATAAAGTTGACTATGCGGAAGCGATGAAGTGGTGCCACATTGGCACCACCAAGGTCCTACACTACCAACTTACATAAATTTCATCTAAGCTCTATCTTTTGGTTATTATATTCTAACTTGTATGGAAAGTAATATTTATCTAAAAGATACATTTAAAATTTAACACATACACCCAACACATCTCATCACATGCTTAAGCAAATTTCGGGAAACAAAAAATACTCTTAGATAACTCAAACAATTTAATCCACAACCTTATGATAAATTAAAAAAATTATTAAATGAAAATTGACCCTATGATTTAATTTCTAATTTAATGATAATATGAATGTACCTGACATTTAACTTAAGTTCGATAATTAATTAAGCCCATTATTCCAATCCTTGACTAAAATTTAAACTATCTTTCAAATTAAACATTCATCTAAGATTCTCCAAAGGAACCATGGAATAATCTTCTCCAAATAATTCACAAAGTTCCTAACGTTTAAGGAAATAGTACAAATTTCTAGAGTTGAACTATACAATCAATCAATAATTAAATTTAATCAAATTCTCTATAGTTTAAACTATACAATCAACAATAATTAAATCTAATCTAATTCTCTATAGTTTAAACTATACAATCAACAATAATTAAATTTAATCTAATTTTCTATAGTTTAAACTATACAATCAATAGTAATTAAAATTTTCATAGTTGGATTATACAATCAATGGTAATTATTAATCTTCACTTAAGGGTTAAAAATGCATTAAGCTGCAAATCACTCCCCTAATTTTAGGGCAACACAATTTGACCTAATTTTTTGTTTAAAAAGAACACAAATTCCTTTTATGTCCTCATAAGCATTTGGAAGAAAATGCTTTCAAGGTCATAAGGTAAATAATTTGTTTTTTGTTATTTTATCATATTGGTTTTCTCTTTTCTAATAAAAAAATAGCATAATATCATTTATATATAACATTTTATTCGCCAAATCAAGTGAGATTACAAGTTAGCACATATGGAACTTATAAACAAGATTTTCATTTAGATCACAAGACAATGAATATGTAATGGGGTTTGTGGGTGGTCGCAATCACCCCATTCTCCATAAGCCGCGATTTGTGGGGAATAGGTGGGCTGAGCCACACCCCATCCCCACAACAAAGAGGCTATGGGGATGTCACAACCCCCCCATTCCCCATAGGTTGTACTATGTGTGTGTGTGTGTGCACGTGTGTATAATGATAAATAAAAAATTATATATGTGCACATATTTTGTATTTGTGGAAAAATAACAAAAGTTATTTCAAATCTAGAAATATTTAAATGAACACATTTGCCAATATATATTTAATATTCTACTCCAATTGAGTATTTTTTAAAAATCATTTTTATGCTGATAAAAAAATAAGAGAATACAATGCCCAAATTAATATATACTAGGAATGCTATTATATATACACTTTATATTTATACAATTATATCAACGATAGATTATAACTATTTTTCTTTTCTTTGCAAATATTAAATAATTTTTTTAGCCATGTATTTAAATGAACTAAGGAGAGTAAGAATAACATAGACTTCTTTTGTAATAAAATATAATAGAGAGAAGAAATCACTAAAACACAAGCAATATATATATTTTATTTTCATCGCACAAATAATATGAGGAACATACATTAAAAACATTACAATAGTTTTCACAATGAATCTTTAAAAATAATAGATTACAAGGACCTTTTAAAGGTTTTTCACTACACATTTTCCCTAAACTTATCACAATAATGAAATGGATGACTATTTGTACTATTTAGCTTGTTATCCAATGTTCTCTACACCTACACATAATCACAAAAACTCTCCAATGGTTATGGGATGTTCACTTTCCAATTGTTGACCTACACATAGGCCACCCTTGAGCTAGAGACCTCCATAGAAATCGGTTTACACACAAGCACTCACATACACTTGCAAGAACAATGACCCAACTTCAAAACAACAAACAAATGAACGCCCCAACCAAATATTTATAGATACATAGAATCTCAAATGAGATTCATTAATGGGGATAGAGTGGACTACTCTCCAAATGTGAAGGCACACAATACTTCTCAGCAAACCCTTTTCACCAAAAAACACCTTTCAACTTCCAAATTTCTCTTGCAATACAAATCACAAAACCAAAATATCATATGGGTACTCATATCCTAAAATATTGTTCTTCTTTAAGGAGGAAAAGTGCTTCCCAAGGAGGGTCCTACCCCTCTTACCCACATACTAAGGATGCTCTTCACATAAGGGTGAGATTTTTCTTCCCAACCCCATACCCATTACAACACATACACATTAATACACAAATCAATACTTAAAATGCAACACCACACACATTAAGCATAAGAAAAAAATGCCAAGAGGGCCTACCTTCTCAAGCTTTCCAAATGGTTAGATTGAGTTGAGGATGAGCCCAACTCCAAGTCCTTCAAATTCCTTCCCCAAACCCAAGCAAAAAAGACCTCCACAACATGAAAAAGTGAAAAAATTCAAAATGAAGAACTCTCTCCTCATTTTAAAATGGGACATAAATATGAATATCTAATTTGAACTCTTTGATTGAGGGAGTGACACTTGTAACTCTCTCATTCCTTCCTCAACCACATTCCCTCACAAGTGCTCACACATGTGTGAGACTTTGGGAGATGGGGAGTGTACTTGCACACTCTCCCACTAAACCTTACAAGGTGGCTCACACATGTGAGAGCCTTGTTTTTTCCCAAGTTCATTAATAAACTTAAAAGAGTGAGGTTGGAAAGTGACAAGTCACTTTTTCAAGCCTCATTTCTTTAAATTTGTCACTACTTGAAAATACCATATTAGAAGGGTCACATCTTGATCCAAGTCTAAAATAAGGCTTAAAAAAAGACACCTAACCCATAGTATTCAAATTAGGGCACTAAAAAACATGAAAACATTTAAAATAAAGATTTTTAATACCTTTTAAAAACTCCTAAAGGATGCATTCAAAATCTTCCACATAGGTTGCCAACACACATCCTAGTGGTCACATGACATTGATAACAATCATAACAAACATTCACAACATTACAAATGAAATGCAACACAAACAAGACTATAGTCCCTCCAAATGAAATATGGTCTTGGTTTCACATTTGATCACAGGTGTGTGCAAGAAGTTGACTTCACTTTTTGGCCAAAGAATGGAAGTGTTATCCCTGATTTTTCAAAATTTGTCATAGTTAACCTTAAAATTTGAAACACTTAAAGATGGAATCTTAAAAAAAGTCATTGTTCATAAAATGTTGTACTGAAAGTCTAGTTTCCAAATATGTAATTTTTTTAATATCCATATGATACAAATTGATTTTCAATAGGCATGTCTAAAAACCATTTTTTTAAATTCACTTTTTTTACCATACCAAGCACATGTACATCATCCATATTTTGACCTAAATAATTGTATTTTTCTAAATTCTTTTGGGAAAAGATTTGTAACACACTAAAGAATGCTCATGATATTGTTTTGTAATTTTTTTTGAATATTTTTTTTGTTAATTTTTTATTGGCCATATTTGTGTTAGAGTAGATGGATGTACTCCCAAAGCTCCAAGAATCACCTGCAACGATAAACCTATCACACTATGAAGAAATAAGCAAGATATTATTACTCAACAACTTATATATAATAAAACATCAAATATGCATTATGTGAACAACTGCCGCGTTGAATATGCTTCCGTAGAGAATGAAATACAATTACAATGAATCAATCCTTATGAAAAGGATGAAAGCTAACCCTAGATTAGGGTTAGATTAGAACATGACAAGTGTCCTCATAGGAATGAATAGGATGACATGTTCTAATAGTAGAAGCTTTAATCATGCAAAAAAAACTAATTAATAAAAGAAAATAATGAAATAAAAGCACTTCTAAGTTTAGCTTAAGTGTAATAAAGCATAAAGTGACCCAATTAATTAATGATTAATTAATTAATTAGGTGATGAATTTATTACTCGAATACCCCCCCTTAAGATGAACTAGGGAGAAACTAAACTATGATAAAGAAATACATGAATGGGTCCCGCCCTAATGGCGGATGAGGTACCCATGTACATAAATGAAACTTTCATAACTGGAGAAAGGGAGAAAATCACATGGGAATAAAACTCCCCTCCAAAAGAGAGAAAATAAAGGAATGTAATGCACTAATAGAAGAAGGATAGGAGGTGGATTACATGATATCCCCCAAAGACAACTTCTATCACATAAGTACATATACAATGGTCTCCATACGAGAGATAGAAAGAGACTAGAAGGCCCCCCCACAATGAAGAAACTCTTGTCGCAGTGGTGGATGTCTGATGTAGAATCCAGAAAGAGATCTTGAAGTGGAAAATAACATTCCTCCCCTTGGGAAGAAACGAATCCAAAGGACGATGTCGAAGAAACCTTGTGAAGAGTGATGAACCAATATGTCTCAAGATGTGTGCCATGATAGGATGCTGAAGAATTTTTGTGTCTGAACTGAAACAAATCATGCCAAATCCAAACTAATGTGAATACGCTTGAAATACAACCTCTGAATGCACTGATAATGGTGGGCGTATAGTGATAATCTGACTATCAAGATAGAGTAGATGTATGTCCTCAATATAATCCTCAAGATTTATAGTGTGAGACTCAACAAATAATGATGTGTCTGCAAGATAAGAATCCCACGATGTAGTAGAAAATGAATGACCAAGGTGGTCATGATGCTGAATTGAATCCATAGGGGCCAATGTGGCGATACTGATGTCATCAGGAACAACAAATGATGCATGTGTAATCTCAGTCTGAAGAGTAGGAACTAGGAGACAAGCCTCTGATCCATCAAAATGTGCAAGACCTACTAGATACTCTAGGTCCTCTAATGTAGCATTATCAATGAGTATACAATCTGTAGTAGCCATGGGTAAGAGATAATCTGAAGCAGGATCCTCTAGGTATGGAGAGAGATTGGGGTCTCCATGGATCTCCCAAAAATGAGTCCAAAGTGTGTGGGGACAATCAGTGTTCGATATGGCACACATAGTGTCAAAATCGACACTAGAACATATAAGTCCTACTAAATGATCTCTAATGATACACCAAGCTATTTTTCTCCTTGGTGTGTTTGGTTCAAGTATGAAGTCATATAAATGAGGCAAAATATTAAGCCACCTACAATGTGTAAGTATGCCCTTTGCCCATGACTTATAATTATCCCATTCCAGGATTACAACTAAAGGGTGAGTAGAAAAACCCATAATTACTCTTCAAATTAATAAATATGATAAAACTGACTTTACTGCATGAAAATCATGTGAAATAGAGCCAAATGATGCAAACAAAGCATTCCCAAGTGTCAAAACGTCCAAGTAATTAAGCAAATTGTGAAAACACCAAAAGCTAAATAAAATGTACCTGGGGCATAATCTAGGAAAATAAGAATGATCATTGTGTAGAGCATTGAACCAGCTTTCCGGTGTTGCAAGAATCGCGAAAAACTGATACCTGAGTCAAAAGATATGCCCTTAGAAGCGAAAACTGATGATTTGATATCAATGGCTTATAACTCAGTCAAAACAACAAAAACAAGAAAAATACCTATACCATAGGATCAAGCTTGGAACCAATTTTTCGACGATATCTCGTTTGCAAAAAATGGACTCTGTATGCTCAAGATATGACCATTTTACTAAAAATGCTCATTTAGGCTTTAAATCAAATATTTTATTAATTTGAAGATAAAAAAATTAATAAAATATTCAGTTGTACCTTCATGGCATGAAAATTGAGGCATCACGAAAATCAAGAGGGCACAAAAATTGTTGTAAAATGGCACAAAAATTGATGCAGCTCAAAAATGATATAGACACCAAAAAATATGGCATGAAAATTGAGGCATTCATATGGATTTGTACAACCATACAAATTTTTTTGGTAGCGTTTTTGAAATTCCCCAAAAACACTAAAAAGTTAAATTTCAGCAAACCCTATCATATTTTATATGAAAATAGGGGTTTTTGGGCCTTCTAAGTGTGTTTATGAGGTCTGTTTTGCAGTAGCATGCACTATTTGAGAGATCAAGGTCAAAATTTCTCAAAAAATGACAGAAAACCCCTCTGATTTGGCAAAAAACTGTCGTAGCTTTAAACCCTCACAAATCTGACAAACAAAGGCCTTTTCTGATGAAAAAAATGGAAAACCTGACTATTCCAGCAGCTCTGGGCTCAATGATAATGTCATATTTACTCCATAATTCACGGATCCTAATGCATGAACTTGGTTTCTTCCAAAAAAATGGACAAGGCGGTTGCAGATCTGGTGCTCTGATACCATGTTAGAGTAGATTGATGTACTCCTAAAGCTCCAAGAATGACCTGCAACGATAAACCTCTATGAAGAAATAAGCAAGATATTATTGCTCAACAACTTAGATATGATAAAACATCAAATATGCATTATGTGAACAACTGCCGCATTGAATATGTTCCCGTTGAAAATGAAATACAATTACAATGAATCAATCCTTATGAAAAGGATGAAAGCTAACCCTATATTAGAGTTAGATTAGAACATGACAAGTGTCCTCATAGGAATGAATGAGACAACATGTTTTAATATTAGAACCTTTAATCATGCAAAAAATAACTAATTAATAAAAGAAAATAATGAAATAAAAGCACTCCTAAGTTTAGCTTAAGTGTAATAAAGCATAAAGTGACCCAATTAATTAATGATTAATCAATTAATTAGGTGATGACTTTATTACTCTAACAATTTGCTATTTTGAAAAATTGTCGTGTACGTCATGCATAAGATGACCTAAACTTATCATTTTTGTATTTTTTTCAAATTGAAAAGAATTGTCTAAAGATCGCTTACGTATAATTTTTTTCAAAAAAATATTTTAATAAAAAGTTATTAAAATATTAGAAAACCTTGATATTTCAAGTTTATGGACCAGTTTCATCAAAAAAATTTGAAAAATAGAAAAAAAATCCAATTGTGAAAAAAATTACATATTTGGAATCTACATAGTTTCATCTATAATGGATTTTAATTTCATCAAAAAATTCAACAAAAAAGATCTTTAGACATATGTCAAAAGTCACTCTTTTCTTGTGACATTGACATGAGCTTCAAGTTGTAGGTCAAACCAGGTCCAAAGCTTAGGTTTGGGTCTCCAATCCTTTTCTCGAACTGAAAAACAAAGCACAAACCCAACCAAAAATTCAAATTTTAAAAACAAGATCCTGCTTTATGAATGAGATCCATTTCCTAAATGGGATTATGTTTGCTTTATTTAATAATATGAATGTTGGAAAATGGAACAAAATCCCTTTAGTAAATGAGGTCTCGTTTTATAAACGAGATCCCGTTTCATTTTTGACCTTTTAAAAAAAAAATACTAGTAAAAAATTATTATCAATTCTGCAACTTGACAGTGTACAACTGACAACAACTACTCCCATTTTCTATCAAATTTTATCTTCTACAAGCTCTTGAACTTGTAATTTGATTTGAATTTTGAAAGGCGACATCATTCATATAGTTTTGGAGTGGAATTGTGTTCATTTTTTGCTCATTTGAAGGAGGAACAAAGGATGAAGACTTTTACTATTGACATTCATTTGTACTTCAGAATTTTGTAATCATGGGATCACAATGTCATGATAAAAGGAAAGATAGGAAGGTATTGACCCGTGAAGAAATTCAAGCAAAGAGAGAGGAGGAAAAAAGACAGAGATAGAATAATAAGGATTCAATCAATGAATAATGTTGATGTAATGCCCGCCACGAAACCCTAGAGAATGTCACACACATAATGGAAGCGAACAATTTTTTTTTTTTAAAAGGGTAATTAAACAAGTAAACTACACTTATACACACATTCTCTAAGGTACGTGACACCGCTTACTTACAATACCCATTACTAACAAAAGTTACTAAACATAACATAAGATTATTACTCATGAAATTAAAGATCATACATCTATTAACATTAAAATACACCACATAAAATATAAAGTACAATAATGATCCATTCATACATTGCATCCATTCAATATTACAATTACAACTCTCATTTTCAAATGAGATAGTTAATAAAAAAGTGTTACAATTACAAATTACAAAGATTCTCCTTGAATACAATTGAGGAGTAATACAAATACAAGGCATCCAATAGATACAAGAGAGAACATGATAGAATTACAAATTCACTGGTACACACGAGCTTTCCAATCAAGAAGTACTCATCATCACGAACAAGAACTAGGGGCCCAACGGTGTAAGGTGCATGTTCCACCCAACCATGTGGTACCCGAAGGACCAACCCTCGTGCTAGGAGATAGTAAAAGAGCTTCCTAGGAAAACCTACAACCTCTAGACATAGGCAAAACAATACTAAACTACTCAAGTACAAAACTAACAAATGATTACAATGCTTCCAGATAACAATGACCAACTACGCAATACAACAAATTGACTCATGGTTGTCATAGGAGGAGTGTCATCACAAAGTTGCATGGGTTACCTTGGCGAATCTTCCTAGGTTCTGACCCCCATCTTGGATTACCCTGGTGACCTCTTACAAAACCTGACCCCACATGAAATCCAATGCGTAATTGATTATCTTTCCGAGAAACAAGATATCGATCATGCCATTCCAGGCCTTCTCGTCTCATCCCAAGTCTATATTAGCCCTTGAGTCCATGAGTGAGGCATTAACAAAAGTTAAGTGTTTAACCTACCCTTTTCCCCTAACATATTTATTTAATTTTCACTGATTAAACTAACTCTGCATGAGTTATCCTGACACCACTTTGTGTGTCGACCCTCATGAAAAGCCACTCCCCTATTAACAACCTAAGGGATCAATTCCACTAACATAGGGTAAACTAGGTGCACATAACCAATTACAAATACCAACTCAATAACAATGTACAACATAACCTGTTTATAGAACCAGGTGACCATACTTGATAAAATACCACGTGCACTACCCAAGTTATTTCAAAGCTCAATCAACATAAGTTACAATCCCCATCTCAAGGAAACATATCTGGAAGTCTTACATAAACAAATAACTCAAAATGCCCAACAATGAGAACGGAAGAAAACATAACTTTAAAAGAGCAGTTTGAGACAACACATTAATGTAACTTTAGGATTTTCTAAATCCAAGTAAAGCAATAACATATTGCATGTAATCAATTAGAATAATTTATAATTTCATTATAAATTAAAAAAAAACTAAGACTCTGAGTTTAGCTTCAATTTTCTCTATTTCACTAATGATAAAAATCAATATTTAAAATAAAATCTTTTACCATAACTTGTCCAATTCTACTTACATGTACTAAAAAAAACATATTATTCTTAAATAAATATACATTTAAACATAAATTTAATTCTCATTTCTTATGTTTAAAAAAATATTTTTATCTAATCATTTAAACATAATCCATGATTTACAAATTGAATTTGCAAATAAAAAAGAAAAGAAAAAATAAATAAATATATATATATAATATTATATATTAAAAATAATATATAAAATACATAATATATATA
>VDFB02000003.1:73245840-73255840 GCA_007258455.2 Sequoia sempervirens | reverse complement strand
TTGACAAACTACAGAGGCCCTTTTTTTTTTTTAACCAAATTTAGAGAGGAATTCCATCTCCATAAATTTTACAAAGAAACTCAATTTCCACAATTTAAACAGAGATTTGCAAAAATTCTGTTGTTTTCCCTTTCAATTCTCTACTATTAAAATTTGATTTGCAAAAATTTTGGTTGTTTTCTCATTCAATTTTCTACAGTTAAAATTTGTTTTCCCTACAGAAAATCTAAGAATTTCTCAATTTTTCCATAGAGATTTTCTAAGAATTTACAACAAGCTTTCAAAATTTAAAACCCAAAACTTCTAAACAATAAAGCAAGAAAGAACCTATGTTCTGAAGTATGAAGAAATACAATTTGATGTTGTGCTTCCTTGCCAAATCCAAAATTCCAAATCCTCTTTCAAAATCCCACTTCCAGACCAAAAATGTATATAATACAGAGAAAACCTTCCTCTCTTTTTTAACAACAAATTTTCCAAAATAAAAATATCTCAAATTAATTTTCCTCAACTTTAGTCAAATTCCCAAAATATCCCATCAACCACCATAGTTATTTCCCTCTTATGCATTTTGAAGATATTTTGCTTTTTAAATAATTTAAAACAAAATTTCATTTCAAATAAATTTAAATCATTTAATTCTATGCACTTTAAAAATACAATCAAACTATTAGTTTAATAAATTTAATTGACTAATCTATTTACCCAACAAAATAAATTTAGTTAATTAATTAATTTACTTAATATAATAAATTTAACCACTAGAATTAAATTACTTTACCACATAAATTAAATTAAAGCTTTTAACCATTTTAATCTAAAATACATACATAATCATTTACAATCCACTCTAACATTAATTTTCACATATACTTCCCATCGATAATAAATTATCAAAACATCAAAGACGACATGACCCAACAACAAACCAAACACAAACTGACGACACACTATGATAGGTTTGTGGTTTGACAAGGAAACCCCGTTACTATCTCCCAATCAACAATACCGTTGGGATATGGACACACTCAAACCTACGAAACCAGGTGGAGATGATGTCCTGTACCTGCAATCCTGTAATCAAGACGAATGTCGTACATGGATAAACATAATAGTCACATCGTGAAGAGAAATCATAGAATCACAGGGCACTCACATGCGAGTGATGTAATCCCGTCCCCTTCACCTATACAGTCACATCAAGACTAATGAAATCAAAGCATCGTTAATCAACAAATAAGCATATATCAAAATTAACAACTATGCTAATCAAAAGAATAATATGAAACATAACATCCATATAGTGCATCATCTCATCACAATATAACATCCATATTGCTCTAAAGCCAATGATCATAAAACCATAACAAGGTATCTGAGTTTGTCAAAATAAACACACTATCTAACATCATAGCAGACCGAAGGGGTGCTACAGTTGAAGCATTCGGTTCCATGACTATTGAAGAGATGATGGATGTAGATGATGCAAATTTGCAAGAGGTGAATGTGGAAAATAATACGATTATACAAACTATTCCTAGTATGTCTTCAAATCCACCTTTCAATGCTATGGAGAATGTGACAATAGGCATGAATCCATTTACGTCTTCAAAACCACCTTTGAATGATATGAAAACTTTGATTATAGAAGATTTAAAACAAGTTGGATATAACTATGTTGAGATCCATAATATTTGTAGAGATAATGAATTTAAACTTTTTGTTGTTGAAAATGAAAATGAAAATCCTTTTGAAGTTGAAAATGAAAATGAAAATCTTTTTGTTATTGAAAATGAAAATGAAAATCTTTTTGTTGTTGAAAATGAAAATGGAAATCTTTTTAGAGTTGAAAATGAAAATGAAAATCTTTTTAAAGTTGAAAATGAAAATGAAAATCCTTGTGATGTTGAAAATAAAAATATTTTTAAAAAATTAAAAGAATTGTTTTGAAAAATCTTCCTGGTGAGATTTCTTTGAGACAAATACGAACGCATGCTAATAGATTATACAAACAATTTTTTAATCATAAAAACTATCATTTCAATGTCAACTCATGATGCAATTGATGAGAATGTGAAAAATAAGAAAATTGATGAAAAAGTTAGGAATTTTTGTTAAACCAAGAAGAAAAGATGAATTACTTGAACATGCTATATCTATTGTTGCTAGTGCCATTGAGTCTACTGGAAAGAATAGTCGATCCAAAGATAAGAATACAACACAACAAGCTAGAACAATTGCTATAGTTAAGAACTTTGAATAAAAGAATGTTAAACAATATCAGTGAAATTCTAAATATACATCCTAAAACATTGGTAAGAGTGGCAAAGAGAAGATAAAGTATAGAAAATGATCTAATCAATCAATGTTGGAGTTTTAGTGGTTGACTCCCAAGGTCTAACATGAAATTGAATATTGAAATCAAATCGTTGATTGAAAAATATTGACATGATAATACTGGGGTATCATTTAATATCATAGATGTTTTGAAATTAGAGTGGGGTCCAAAATTCATGATCCTCATCCAAAACACCTATTAGACACAACTCAAAGAGAATTTAATAGAAAATTTTGTGGTGATTCAATATTACCTGGTAATATTAGAATAAGTCAAAGATCTTTTGGAAAATATAAACCTTGGTATGTGAAAATGAATAAGCAACAAATCTCTTATTGTTGTAAAAGGCATTTACAATTTCGTTATTATTATGATATTTTTTGATATATACATTGTACTTTACATATTAACATGATTATGCAGGAATGTGATATTAATATGCCACTTGAAATAGTCAAGGAGTTTATAGCAAGTTTTTTTTGTGAAAGATCTAATGTGAAATTATTTTATTTAGGTTAATGTATTTATGGACAATGCACTAATTGTGGCAATCTTTCATTCTTAGGAGTTTGTATGCATGAAAGTGTTGAAAATGATTTTGGACAACAATTTGTGGATGTTAAAAGATTTAAGAATGTTGAGTATTTTTTAAATGATGGAAAAATTGGAAAACATTGTGATTTAATTACAAAAAAATTAGTATGCATGCATTCATATCATAATTTGAAAGTAAGATTGTACCAAAATATGTCAAACACTCTCAACATGCTTGATGGCTTGATGGACAATTTCACACATGTAGGAACACATTTCCAATTGGAACTATACTCTTTCTCCACAAGAGGAAATTCAATCACAATATTACAATTTAGTGCAAGTGGCTATGTTTGTTCATATTGTATACATGCATGTAGATGAAAACCTAGAGGATGATATAATTTTTTTGAGGGAGTATCATTTCTATTTGAGTGACAACTGGTTACACTTGTTAGAGTTTGCTCAATACTATTTCAACATATTCTATACAAATTTAAGAGAAAGAGGAATCTAGATGACATAACACCTCATATGGTTAGATAATTGTACGTGATAGTTCAAGAATGTTTGAATGTTCTATTGGTTAAGTAGGGTTCACAAGGAATATAATGTCCAACATATGTGGAGTTTTTTTGAAGCTAGACATGGTAAAGGAGAACATGATGGAGTTGGCACATGTGTTAAAAGAATTCTTGCTAGAGAACAATTGAAATTTGAGGATGCAGTAAAATTTAAAGATGCACATGGGATTGTGGATTGGTGTAATAGAAACTTATCTACAGGATCAAGCGAGTACTCTATAGTTCTTCGATTATTTTGGTTGGTTGAAGAAGTGAACATTCTACTTGGACTTGATTGCAAGATAATCAGTGGATCTACTAAATGGCACTCATTTAAGAGTTCAAATGTAAGCACATGGACTATCTACACAAGGGAGCTTACATGTTTTTGTCAATTTTGTATTTCAAGAGATTAAGAAGCATGTGAGAATATAGAATGGGTTGAAGAGTGGAAGCAAAGATTGTTGAAACTTGCACAAGCACACTATCAATATGAAACAATAATTGAAGACAACGATCAAGTGTTTGCAACAGGGTAAAAGTTGGAATTTGGGTCCACAAAGAGGGGAAGTTTCAACCAAAACAAAAAAAAATCACAGGAAATGTGTACGCATTTTTAAAAAACACGTATGCACTTTGGCTCGAGTACCCAAGCCTAAATCCAAATGCGTATGCATTTATATTCGGGTACACACCCTAAAACGCGTATGTGTTACAAAATGCGTACATAAAATGTGTACGTGTTTCTTAAAGCTATTTACTTTTTTAAATTAACGACTGTGTTATTCATTTTCTCACTACATTTTGTTCGTGCACCTGAGGGAGAGCTTATTTCACGTATGCGTTTCTAAGGGCCTAGTTCAACTAAATTTTCACTGCCACCTCCTCCCATTGACACAACCGACCTCAGCGACCTCCAGGTTGGTTGAATCCTGCATTTTTTTTGCTTTATATCTTGAATTTTTGTTTTGTAATTGTTATTTAGTTTTATTTTTTTTTGTTTGTTTTACGCTGAATATTTTATAGTTTTTAAATTTTATTTAAAACCAAAAACATCAACCAAACCAAAAACGATAAATTGTAAATTGAAAACCATAAAATTTATACCTAAATTAACTAGAATTTAACCTAAATTGGACACATTTAACTTAGAAATCAAAACCCTAAACCCTAGGTTCCAAAAATCATAGAGATAAAAACTAAAACCCTTAATCTTAGGACCTAAACCCTAGAACCTAAACCTAAAAACCTAAACCTAAATTAGATTTATAATGTCTAGATTTTTTGTCTTTTTACTAGCCCTGAAATCACACATAATCCCTAGATAGGTCTATTTATAATGTTATAAAATTATAATCCCTAGATAGGTATATTCATGCTTAGGTGCACAACAAAATAATGAGGTCACATTAAAAAAAAAATTAGATAGTTACCAAACATTAGGATTGTAAGTTGTTTATTATACTTATCTTTCTTATTCTCATTGACAATCATTTTTGTGAACTATTTACTAGGGGATGTGAGACTAATAGTTTCATCGCACTATCTAGACCTATTTATTTTTATTAGCTTTTTTAACATATTTGCAACATTCTTCATATTGTCAAATTTATCTAACATTGCTCTCCCATCCCCACCACATCATAAAAAATGATACTTTACATCAACATGCTTCATTTATATATGAAAGTTTAGGTTCTTTGCCAGGCTAATGGCACACTAAATATTGTATTAATTTCTAACTACAACAGGACCCAACCCAACATCTAAACACAAGCTATAAATATAACTAAAATCCTTAAAGACAAGAATAGCTACAACATACTTTGTCATTATAGTAGATATAAAAACCACAACATGCTACTCACTCATCCAATTTATTGTACCACTAAACAAACAAAACACAAAAACTAGTGACCTCCTACCATCTACACCTCATAATAAATCTAAGTTAATAAATATCTAAATCTCAAATAAAATTGCAAGTGCCTCCAACCTTTCTATGATATAAGTCACCCATTGTACCATTGCCCCTTTTTTACAAGAAATTGTTACCTTTAGGTTGCAAGTGATTTGTAGTAATATTTCCATTTTATTGCAAGTGTCTTATAGTACCTCCTTGCTAGAAAATATAATACTTTGTAGTTACCCACAAATACATGTTAAGAATCTCTCAATTTCTACCATTACAACACCTTTTTAAAAATGCATTCAATCAACACAGATTCACATCCACCTTCTTTATTACATTAATTTAGAAATTCTCACACATAGATGCCTCTTGATGCCCTTACTATGATGTCTTGAAGGAGATCAATAACTTGAGGACCACTAATAGGATTCATAGGTGGGTTCTTATCCTTCCCCTCATTCCCAATTTGATGAGTGACATGATGCCTAGGAGGCATCTTTCATTCACAATCAATGCATAGGTTAGGACACACATAGAATCATCTAAAAAGCATCACTAAGGCATGACATTCATTAGTCCAAGATAGAATGATACAGTAATTTGAAATTAACAACCACACACCACTCAATTTTAACCTTGCAAGGAAAGTGAAATCATATGGTTTACTAGAAGATAAAAGGCTCAAATGTAACCAAGGGTACATGTACATGACTTTAATTGTATAATTTAATGTACATGCTATGGATTTTCATGTTATGGATTTTTTAATGTTAGAAATTGAATGTGTCTTCAAATGAAATGTATTTTGAACTTGTGCACGTTCAATGTGATTTATAACTTTCAAATTGTGTACATGATTTAATTAGTTTGTTGATATATATTTTTTAATTTTTTAACACGTAGTTGCCATTTCATTGTTCACATGGAGCCTGAATTTAACATAGAGGATTTTATACCTAATGCACAACTTGAAGATCCCATACATCCAGATCCGCCACTACAAAAAAATCCCACACCTCCACACTCTCCACCTCCTACCCCCCATGTCCTATAGTAGATCAGGCTCAATTAAGAGAGAGCATTAGAGAAAACCTTAATGTGATTCAAGAAAATATAGATTTGATAAAAAATGAGCCTAATATCCCCCCATCTCGTATGGTTTGCATCTTTGATGCAAACTATTGACGATTATGTTCAATCTATTGATGCAGACCTAGATAGGTTCCATCAATGGAGAGAAGAGAGGATACAATTCTATGCAGATGAATTGTCCTATAAAGAAATTCATTACCTTAAAATTACCAAACAAGCCATTTGCCAACATTTTTTTAGCCCCCAAACAAACAAACAAACCAATTCCACCTACCAAAAAATGAATTTCAATTAAATGGTGTAGGAACCTGTAGATAGCTGCAATTTTTTGGGAGAGATGGTGGATGGTGTTTGATACTCCACCACATGGCAATTGTGAGGTGCCCCTATACTTTTTAAGAAATTTATGCACTGAGTTTGAGTTGGGTTTAAAACCCAACTATTTTGATATGAGGTCATTTCAGGGAGCTGGGCGTGGCATGCCCCAACATAGATTAGGAGCACGTGTCGATCCTCAATGACGTGCTACGATTGCTCCTATTGTTGCTCCTCCTCCTGGTGTTCCCGCTACATTTCAACATCATACGATGTTGTCGACATTAGGAGCATTGAGTTCTCTTTTAGGACATCTCACTCATCAGACTACAAATGTGGCGGCTGAAGTGGGAAATAGAGAGCATGGATGCTTAGGCTATGGGCATACTCAGGCATCCACTTCAGGTGACCCACATGCATCTAGGATGGAGTCATATATGGATTTACTATATTCTGAGGATCATCCTACACAGGTATGTTCATCTTTTGAAGTTAGGCACATTTAAATAATTTGTTTGAAATGTGTAAAATTCATGTAAATAATAACATCAAATTATATATAATACAATATTAATTGAAGAAGTGTTTGGTGTAGATGTATGATCACACGATGCCTGAATCTTAATATGACTATTTTTGTATTTCTAGTGATGTAGATTTGGGATCACCTTTTGGTCAAGTACAAACCAATATATATTTTAATTTATGTGGACATATCTAATTTAATTTGAATTTGTATAGATGTGTGAAATGACATATTGTATCTAGATGCAGGGAGGTCATGCTATACTGAGTACTGACCAACCACAAGTTGTGGTGAGCGCTCTTGAGTCATCATCAGCTTAGGTGCGTGCTTTCAAAAGTTTGTTAAGTTTAAATTAAATACACATCATAGATATAATTTAATTTGTATTTGTACACATGTGTGAATGATGTATACATTGTTGTATCTATATGCAAGGATTTCATGTGATACCCATGGCGAACACACCTGAGACATCGTCAACATTTATGCATGGGAAATCTCAGGTGTGTGATCACGATGTCATATCATTCGAGATTATAAAATTTACTAAATCTCTTATACAATTTTTAGTGACCTTTTAAATATATATATTCGAGGTTTTAACATATTGTTTGCTTTATATGAATATGCATGATATAGTAGATCAAGCATTTGGACCTTCTCAATTGATAGTTATGCTACTTGTTGAACAAAATGTGCCAGTAGATTCACACAATCATATGGTAATTTATGCATACTAAAAATATTTTTTATTATATTTACTATATATTTAATTAAATTTATTTTTATCAAGTTTATATTTTCAAGTTTATATGTTAAATTATATCAAAATTTCTAAATAACTTTAAATCTAATTTCAAGTTTCTTGTACTCTTTAGAAGCATGATACATGTACATCTAGTCCACGTGGAGAAAAGAGGAGACTTGATTTGATTGATCGCCTTGATAGTTAGATGGTTTTAAATTTTATGGACTACAGATCTCTAGTTTTATTTAAATATACATGTTGGACTTGACATATACATTATATCGATTAATATGATCATGTTTGTGTTTATTTATATCAGTTGACTTTAATATGATGATTATATATGCACTCAATTATGATCGTGTTATGTTCATTTTGATGATTATACGCACTCATGTATGTAAATATATTTTATCTAATTTTCAAGTAATATGCACTATATAATTTCTTATCTAGAATCTAATTTCATATATATTTACATGCCATTGTTGAATTAAGTATAGACATGTCTTAAAATGATTAACTCTTAAATTTCAATAATTTATCACATGGTTAGGTGAAAAATTAAAACATTCCTTAAATAGTTTAGATCATATTCATAATAAATTAAGGGCAAGTAATTTTAAGTATTTTCCAATTCTAGCAAATATTTGAATCACTGAACAAAAATCTATCTCCTTGAATGTATAAAATGTATAATCTATACAATTGAACAATTATATAAAATGTGGTAAATACAAGACATGATTTGTATAAGATAAAATTGGAACAAGATATTTAAAAAGTGACTAATAATTTCATTGAAGTTCATACATCGAACAAACATATATAATGTATATTGATGTTTAATACTGTAGATACCTAAATTTAATCACTTCCATATGATTAAATTTGTTGCGTCCACGCCTATCACATTAATATTAATTTATTAAATTAATATTACCCCCTGTGTCTCATACTGACAAAGTATTTAATAATTAATACTTTGTCTTTTACTTTATTCCTCTCTAAATTAAATAAATACACTAATTTATTTAATTTAGTCACTTATCCTCCTTTTGATTTAAAAATCAATTTAAAATTCCTCACTTTCTCTCTCCTTGTCACATCCTCCAACATTTGCCACTTGCCTCTAACCTCCTGTTAATTAGCCTAATCCAATATTTGCACAACCTTAACCAAAATCATTAACTATATTTAGCACCTCTTTTTGGTCAATTCTTCCATTTTTCCTTTTTAATGATAACCCTCTCTCCTATGTGAATTTTTAATTCACATTTATTTTCTCTAGACTCCCCTCCTTTAAATGTGAATTTTTAATTCACATTCCATTCTCCCAAGGCTTCTAGAACCTTGGACTTGTCACAATCTCCACATGTGACCAAGTCCCACCTTTTTGGAACCCACCTTTTATCCTCTAGATTATCCTATGAATGTGAATTTTTAATTCACATTTATCCTCCCAACCACCTTTCCTTTTCCCATGTAGATTTTTGAGGAATTCTAAAATTCCTCAAAAGTCCCTTTCACTCCCACTTGGGGACAAGAAATCCCTTTTTGTGGAAATCCTCTCATCCCCCAAGGTGCATGTCCTTTCCACCTCATGTACCTTTTTGACAACTCATCTCCACCTCACATGCCCTTGTCCACTTCACCCTCCACATGTCAAGATGTGAGGGCTTGTGGGTTCTCAACCCACCATAGCCCTTCATCTTGACCTTGTTGGATCAATCTTGACCCTTGAATTCTCTAGAGAATTCAAATTCTTCTATAAATACCCCCTCCTCAAGGGCATTTCCACAACACTTCTTCATTTGAGCAACCTCATGCTGCTAAATTTCTTTCTCCACAACACTTTTCACTTCCATACCTACATGCTGTCCATTTGAATCCTCAAGCCTTTTTCAATCATTCAACCATCTTTTGTCCATCATTTTGCATATTGAAGCTTGCATTTTAATCACTCAATCTA
>VDFB02000003.1:73107320-73245740 GCA_007258455.2 Sequoia sempervirens | reverse complement strand
TTTGTTTTCCACTCACCTGCTGTCCGCCTGTGCCCTCGTGGTACATTGCCCGTACTCCATCTGCCCGGTGCACGATCGCGGTGTCGTTGTCTGTCGGCATCGTCTCCTTCGTTTTTCTCTCCTCTCCGCTCGTCCGCTCAGCTGCTACAGTGCAAGTGAGCCAGGTAATTTTTTCAAATTACCTTTTAACCCCTCCCTCCCAAAAAAAGGTATTTTTTATCTTTTATTTACCTTTTTATTCCGCCACCTAATTCCAAACTTCCCGGGGCCGCCATTCGCAAACCGTACGTCCGATCCACTCCGTTCCAAAGGCAAACTTGCTTAATTTTTCGCCCTCTATCCAACGGTCCCCTCCATTTCCCTTTATCGAGACGTCGTCCGGGGCCCCTTCTTTCTTCCCCAACCGCCCTCTCGAGGGGGCATACCCTACCACTTCCTTCCATTCCAAACCAGACACTGGGGCATCCTCATTTCTTTCTTCATCCTCGACATTCACTTTTCTTCGAAACATTGTTATTTCAACAATATTTCGAAGAGGGGCAAAATGTAGATACCTAAATTTAATCACTTCCATATGATTAAATTTGTTGCGTTCACGCCTATCATATTAATATTAATTTATTAAATTAATATTACCCCCTGTGTCTCATACTGACAAAGTATTTAATTTAATAATTAATACTTTGTCTTTTACTTTATTCCTCTCTAAATTAAATAAATACACTAATTTATTTAATTTAGTCACTTATCCTCCTTTTGATTTAAAAATCAATTTAAAATTCCTCACTTTCTCTCTCCTTGTCACATCCTCCAACATTTGCCACTTGCCTCTAACCTTCTGTTAATTAGCCTAATCCAATATTTGCACAACCTTAACCAAAATCATTAACTATATTTAGCACCTCTTTTTTGGTCAATTCTTCCATTTTTCCTTTTTAATGATAACCCTCTCTCCTATGTGAATTTTTAATTCACATTTATTTTCTCTAGACTCCCCTCCTTTAAATGTGAATTTTTAATTCACATTCCATTCTCCCAAGGCTTCTAGAACCTTGGACTTGTCACAATCTCCACATGTGACCAAGTCCCACCTTTTTGGAACCCACCTTTTATCCTCTAGATTATCCTATGAATGTGAATTTTTAATTCACATTTATCCTCCCAACCACCTTTCCTTTTCCCATGTAGATTTTTGAGGAATTCTAAAATTCCTCAAAAGTCCCTTTCACTCCCACTTGGGGACAAGAAATCCCTTTTTGTGGAAATCCTCTCATCCCCAAGGTGCATGTCCTTTTCCACCTCATGTACCTTTTTGACAACTCATCTCCACCTCATATCCTCTTGTCCACTTCACCCTCCACATGTCAAGATGTGAGGGCTTGTGGGTTCTCAACCCACCATAGCCCTTCATCTTGGCCTTGTTGGAGCAATCTTGACCGTTGAATTCTCTAGAGAATTCAAGATCCTCTATAAATACCCCCTCCTCAAGGGCATTTCCACAACACTTCTTTGAGCACCCTTATGCTGTTATTTTGCATTCTCAACACTTTTCACTTCCATACCTACATGCTGTCCATTGGAATCCTCAAGCATTTGCAATCAACTAATCATTTTTGCTAGTCATCTTGCCTATGGAATCTTGCATTTTAGTCATTCAATCTACCATCTAAGGAGCACACAAGTTATTCAAATCGAAGGCTAATCAAGGGGAAACCAACAACAAGGAAGGTGATATTGTCCTATTTTGTTTATCTATTTCCTTTCTTATTCTAACTCTCTTTTGGCTAATCTTGAGGTGTCCTTGGTAGTTTATCCTTTCATGTTTCTTAGTTAGATTCACACATTTAGAGTAGCATAAAATATCGAGGTATACAAATACAACTATATAACATGATGAAACATAAATGTGCATGCAGATACAATTACAACTTATCAACTTTTAGGTCAAGACCAAAAATTGATATTTACATAGTCTCTTGAGAATTTTTTTTTTACAGTGACAATCACATGGTAGATCGACTTGATGAGAACCTGCAAAAATAATTAATGTAAGTAAAGTAACTATAGTTTTTATGAGTCTTTTAACTAAATAATTCATGCAAGAAAAGAACAATAGGTAGTAAAAGTTATAAAAGTGGATCTTATAAATTCCTTACAAATTCAAGTGATGTTTGCCATAGGATGGATTAAGGGGAATTGAGAGGATATAGCTTAAGGGGTCCTAAGAGAATTCCTTAAGAGGAGTTAAGAGAATGACTTAAGCGGATGGAAGAGGGTGGATTAAGGGGAGTTAATAGAATGACTTAAAGGGATGCAAGAGGGTGGATTAAGGGGAGTTGATAGAATGACTTAAAGGGAGGTAAGAGGGTGGATTAAGGGGATGCATGTCATGAACCCTAGGATATGGCTTAACAGGTCCTAAGAGGATGGCTGAAGAGGAATTATGAGAGTGGTTTAAGGGATGCAAGAGGGTGGATTAAGGGGATGTAAGAGGATATGAATTAAGGGTCCTTTAAGAGGATGGATTAAAGGGATGTAAGAGGGTGGATTAAGGGGATGAATTCCATGAACCCTCAAATATGGATTAACGGGTCCTAAGAGGATGGCTTAAGGGGATGCAAGAGGTTGGATTAAGGGGAGTTGATAAAATGACTTGAAGGGATGTAAGAGGGTGGATTAATGGGAGTTGATAGAGTGAAACCCTAGAAACCCTAATCCGTAAACCATAGGACCTAAAGCCTAGCAGATGAACCCTAAACCATTAACCCATATAGATTTGTTATTCTAAGCATCTAATGAACCCTGAAAACCCTAAACCTTAAACCATAGGACCTAAATCCTAGCAGATGAACCCTAAAATATTAACCCATATAAAGTGACTTAAGGGATGCAAGATGGTAGATTAAGGGGAGTTAAGAGAATGACTTAAAGGGATGAATTAAAGGGATTAAGCATCTTATGAACCCTAGAAACCCTAAACCCTAAACCATAGGACCTAAAGCATAGGACATGAACCCTAAACCCTTAAAACCCATATAGATTTGTTATTCTAAGCATCTCATGAACCCTAGAAACCCCAAACCCTAAACCATAGGACCTAAAGCCTAGGAGATGAACCCTAAACCATTAACCCATATAGATTTTTTATTCTAAGCATCTCATGAACCATATAAACCATAAACCCTAAACCATAGGACCTAAATCCTAGTAGATGAACCCTAAACCCTTTAAACCCATACAAATTTGTTATTCTAAGCATCTCATGAAACCTAGAAACCGTAAACCCTAAACCATTAACCCATATATAGTGACTTAAGGGATGCGAGATGGTGGATTAAGGGGAGTTGAGAGAATGACTTAAAGGGATGAATTAAAGGGAATAAGCATATCATGAACCCTAAACCCTAAACCATAGGACCTAAAGCATAGGAGATGAACCCTAAACCCTTAAAACCCATATAGATTTGTTATTATAAGCATCTCATGAACCGTAGAAACCCTAAACCCTAAACCACAGGACCTAAAGCATAGGAGATGAACTCTAAACACTTAAAACCCATATAGATTTGTTATTCTAAGCATCTCATGAACCGTAGAAACCCTAAATCCTAAACCATAGGACCTAAAGCCTAGGAGATGAACCCTAAACCATTAACCCATATAGATTTGTTATTCTAAGCATCTCATGAACCCTAGAAACCCTAAACCCTAAACTATAGGACCTAAAGCCTAGCAGCTAAACCCTAAACCCTTTAAACCCATACAAATTTGTTATTCTAAGCATCTCATGAAACCTAGAAACCGTAAACCCTAAACCATAGAACCTAAAGCCTAGGAGATGAACCCTAAACCCTTAAAACCCATATAGATTTGTTATTCTAAACATCTCATGAACCCTAGGATATGAAGATCCTAAACCCTTAACCCTAGGATCTCAAGCCTAGGAGATGAACCCTAAACCCTTAACCCATATAGATTTGTTATTCTAAGTATCTCATGAACCCTAGGATATGAAGATCCTAAACCCTTAACCCTAGGATCTAAAGCCTAGGAGATGAACCCTAAAAACTAAACCCATATAGATTTGTTATTCTAAGCATCTCATGAACCCTAGGATATGAAGATCCTAAACCCTTAACCATAGGATCTAAAGCCTATGAGATGAACCCTAAACCCTTAACCCATATAGATTTGTTATTATAAGCATCTCATGAACCCTAGGATATGAAGATCCTAAAACCTTAACCCTAAGACCTAAATCCTAGGAGATGAATTATGGGGATGCAAGAGGATGGATTAATGGTACCTAAGAGGATGGCTTAAGGGGTACTAAGAGGATGGATTAAGGGGAATTAATAGAGAGACTTAAGGGGATGCAAGAGGATGTATTAAGGGTAGATATACAAGGATATGGCTTAAGGGGTCCTAAGAGGATGGCTTAAGGGGTGTTGAGAGAGTGACTTAAGGGGATGCGAGTGGATGGATTAAGGGTAGATATATGAGGATATGGATTAAGGGGTCCTAAGAGGATGGATTAAGGGGTGTTGAGAGAGTGACTTAAGGGGATGCAAGTGGATAGATTAAGGGGTCCTAAGAGGATGGATTAAGGGGTGTTGAGAGAGTGACTTAAGGGGATACAAGAGGATGGATTAAGGGTAGATATACGAGGATATGGATTAAGGGGTCCTAAGAGGATGGCTTAAGGGGAATTAATAGAGAGAATCAAGGGGTTGCAAGAGGATGGATTAAGGGGTCCTAAGAGAATGAATTAAGGGGATATGAAATCAATTATAAACTTTTTATAAAATGAAAATGAATTATTTAGTTTTATATTTATATTATCAATTAAATGTATCTAGAACTATATATCGTTAGCTGTCTCTGGATTCAAATTCCATTGTAATATATATGCATGTCCTCTCTTTTTTGTAATGCATCTATGATTGTCTCATGATCATCCATTGAAAGTGTCCATAACACTTTATTAGTAGGCCTCCCTTGATATCTAACTAGTTTTATATTATTTTCCAAAATCAAATGTGAATAATGTATAATCTTCTTGCATCTTTCATAATCTTCAAATTCCAGCAATCCATTCTTTCTTATCAATATTTTCGAAGCCAGGTGCCAACAACAACCATCGAACCAGTTGGATACTCAAAGTTGTCATCATCCACTCTAGGATGTACCTGTGTACCTTGGAATTTTACCCTATTATAATGTGCAAAATAACTAAAAATGCAAGTGGAAAAATACTAAGAACACTTCAATGATTAGCCTAAAGAGTGATAAAACAAGAAGGAAAATAGATGAAACGAGATGCAAATGATTATACCTTCCTTGCTGTTGAAGACTCCTTGGTTGGCCCTTGATTTGGATGACTTTGTGTGCTCCTTAGATGGCTTTTGATGTTACTAGATGCAAGATTGATAATGCAAGATGATCAAAGTGGATGGCTAAATGATGGTGAGTGTTTGAGAATACAAATTAACAGCATAAGGTTGCTCAAATGAAAAAGTGTTGAAAATTCCCTTGAGGAGGGGGTATTTATAGAAGAATTTGAATTCTCTAGAGAATTCAACGGTTGAGATTCATCCAACAAGGTCAAGATGAAGGGCTATGGTGAGTTGAGAACTCACAAGCCCTCACATTTTGACATGTGGAATGTGAAGTGGCTAAGGGGAGATGAGGTGTAAGTGAGGTGGAAGAGAAGTACATGATGTGGAGGAAGGACAAGTACCTTCAAGTACATTGGGAGATGGGAAGAATCTTGGGTGAATAAAAGTGAATTTTAAATTCACAATGATTGGAAGAATCTAGTGGATAAGACAATGTTCCCAAAAGGTGGGAGTTTGTCACATGTGACTTGATGTGACAAGTCAAGGATTCTAGAAGATGCATGGGAAAAGGGGATTCTTGGAGGAATAAAAAGAAATTAAAAATTCCTTGGGGGATGGAGAGAGTTGACCAAGGTACTGATTAAGATTAATTAATCAGTAATTAGAAGATAAGTGAGGATTAGAAGCCAACTTGCAAAAGTTGGAGGATGTGACACATCCTAATCAAGGATTAGGCATGTGCACATCCCTAATGAAGAAATTTGGAGATGGATTAAGATTAGATGAAAATGACATGTGAGGAATTAAATAAATGTATTATTTATTTAATTTATTTGATGAAAGGAGGATTAAAAGAATAAAGTATTTAATTATTTATTAAATACCTTAGGGATTTGGCAGAATTAAGGGTATTAATTAAATAATAGCAATATTAATTAATTAATTAACTCAGATAAGAGAATGTTTAGATGGAAAGTGATAAATTTGGATAAATTAAGTGTCCAAATTTGGATGTCTACAGTACCAACTTATGTTTTCTCTCAACACATCTAGCCAACCAATACTCTATCTCCTCTTCATTCCCCTCAGGTGCAACAACAACATACACATGTCCAACAAAAATAAATAAAAAATTCAATAAAGAGTGACTTATATTTAATTCACATATAAACATGCATACATATAAAATTCAATTCAATTTAATGTACCTTCTTGTACAAGAACCAAAACACAATCATAATCATCTGATGCGAACACTTGATTATCTTCAATTGTCGTTCCATGTTGAACATGTGTCGATGTAGGTGTTAAGGATCTTTGTTGCCATTGTTCGACCCATTCTGTATTTTCACATGCCTCCCAATCACCTACAATACATAATTGAAAAAAGTATGCAAGCTCCCTTGTCCATATTGTCCATGTGTTTGCATTCGAACTCTTAAATGAATGCCATTTTGTAGATCCATTAATTGTTTCACAATCTTGTCGAGAAAAAATATCATTTTCTTCAACCAACCAAAAGAAGCATCGAATTATTGAGCTCTCACTTGTTCTTGTAGATAATTTGGTATTGCACCAATCTACAATTGCACGTGCATCTCTGAATTTCATAGCATCCTCAAATTTTAGTTTTTCTCTAGCAAGAGCTATTTTCACACATGCACTTGCTCCATCATGTTCTCCTTTACCATGTCTAGCTTAAAAAAATCCACATGTGCTAGATATTATTTTCCTTATGAACTCTACATAACTAATAAAACATTCTAGCATTCTTGAATTGACCTGTGCAATTATCCAACCACATGAGATGTTCTCTCATTTGAATTCTTCTCTCTTTTAAATTTTTATAAAATATATCAAAACAATATTGAACAAACTCAGATGAATGTAATCCATTATCACTTACATAAAAATGGTACTCTCTCAAAAAAATTCTATTATCTTCTCTACTATCATTTGCATGTCTATAAACAATATGAACAAATATAGTTACTTACATTGAATTATAATAATGTGATTGAATTTTTTCTTGTGGAGCAAGTGTATAATTTTTAGAAAAATCAACAACTGACAATATAGTTCCAATTGGGAATGTGTTTTTACATAAACGAAATTGATTATCAAGCCAATGAGCATAATGAGAGTGTTTAACATATTTAGGTACAATCTTATTTTTAAATTATTTAATAAATGCATGCACACTAAATTTTTCCACAATTAGCTCACAACGTTTTCCAAATTTTCCATCTTTTAAAGAATACTCAACATTTTTATTTATTTTTACATCCTCTAATTGTTGTCCAAATTCATCTAAACTACTTTTATGCATACATTCTCCTAACAATGAAAAGTTACCACATCTATCACATTCTCTAGAAATACATTATTTTAAATAAAATAAGTTTCCATTAGAGGGTTCACAAAACAAACCTGCTATAAAATATTTGATTGTTTCAGGTGGCATATTAATACCACAAATGTCCTGCATAATTTGGTTAGCATGCAAAGTACATCATATATATCGAAAAAATATCATAATAATAACAAAATTATACATGAGTCTTACAACAACAAGAGATTCGTTGTTTATTAATTCTAACATACCAAGGTTTACACTTTTCGAATGATCTTTGACTTATGCTAATATTAAACGGTAAGATTGAATCATCTAATTTTTTTTATATAATTCAGTTTGAGTCATAGCTAAGAGATGCTTTGGATGAGGTTCACAAATTTTGGAACCCACCCTTAATTTTAAGACATCTCTAATGTTAGGTTCAATACTCTTGTATTATCATGCCAATATTTTTTGATTAAAGATTTGATTTCATTAGTTAATTTCATGTATGATCTTGGGAGTCTACCACTAAAAATCCAACATTGATTAATTGGATCCTTTTCAATACTTTCTTTTCTTTTAGCAGCTCTTATCAAAGTTTTAAGATTTAATTTTATACATTTACTAATTTTACTTAACATTCTTTTATTTGAAGTTGCTTTATTAACTAGAGCAATTGTTATTGCACGACGAGCTGCATTCTTATGTTTAGATCGAATTTTATTACCTATAAAATCAATAGCATTAGCAACACTAGATATGACTTGTTCTACTGAATCATCTTTATTTTTTGGTTTTATAAAAATGCCTATTTTTTCATCACTTTTCTCATTTTCAACATTCTCATCAATTGCACCACGAGTTGACATTGAAATCCTAATTTCTTTCTATAAAAAAATATTCTATATATTCTATTTCCATGAGTTCTCATTTGTCTCAAAGATACTTTACCAAGAAGGTTATCTAGCACATCTTTTTCAATTGTAAAAAAAATATTTTCATATTCATCCATACAAGGGGTTTCATTTTCATTCAAGCAAGGGGTTTCATTTTCATTTTAAAACATAAAAGGCATTTCATTCTCATTTGCACTCTTATAAGATATTTCATCATTTTTTTGTTTTTGCATTATTTCAGCCCTAGAATTATTGATATCATCAATGGTGTATCCAACTTCCTGTAAATAATTAAGATCAATATTATCAAGACTTGGGTTTGGAGACATACCTGGATAAATTGTTTGAATAGGTGCATTTTCCATATCATTGGTAGGTGGATTTGAAGACATACCTGAAGTTGTTTGCATAGGTGCTATTTCCATATCATTCAAAGTTGAAGGCATAGTTTGGTTTTTCTCCATAATTGCATTTTCTTCCATATTCACCATCTCCACATTTTCCTCATCTACATTCATCTCATCATTCATGGAACTAGATGCTTCCAAATTTTTCATTTGATGAATCCTTTCTATTCTATCCCTTTGTCTTTGTGCCTCCATTTCTTTATTTGTTTGAATTTCTTTGGGTGTCATTAACTTTCTACATTTTTTTTGGCTTTGCTTTGATCCCATGGTTACCAAACCCTCTTTGATAACAAAAAAAATGATTCTTAACCTATTTTCAAATTGCCTTCTCTTCCAAAAATTTGAATAGAATATGCCCTGTTAAGAGATTGCAAAAGACAAAATTGCAATAAAAAATGCAGAAAATGGTGATTTCGGACCCTACTGCAGAAAATAAATGTTTAAAAAAAAAAGTGCTCTATTAGTATTTTCCAAATTGGGAAAAAATGGCTAAAAAAGAAACATGCATGTGTTCTATTTTAGGAACGTGTACGCGTTATATAATGTGTACACGTTATATAACATGTATGATTTATATAATGTGTACGTGTTATATAACGTGTACATGTTATAAAATGCCCACATGTTATATAACTAGTACTTGTTCTATTTTAATAACACATACACGTTTTAATAACATTTTAATAACGCGTATGCGTTATTAAAAAAATGAATCTCCAATCCACATGTAGCCTTGGTTTTAGGCTCGGGAAAGGCTTGACAACTCAACCCTTAGCCTTTGAACTACAACTAAAAAATTAAGGTAGATTGAAGAAGAATGTCCAACTTTGGCAATATGGCTGATGAACTTTTTTTTTCTGAATCAATCTGTGAAATTAAAACCCATTAGAGAAAATGATGTCTAGTTTCTAAATACATAATTTTTATTAAGATTGGATTATATTTGTTATTTTTTTAATTAATTTCTAAACAAACTAGTCCTTAAACTTGAAATATCAGGCTTTTTTTATTTTTTCATAACTTTTTTTGGTTAAGTTTCTTGTAAAAAAATTTATATGGCATCGATCTTCAGACAATTATCTACACAATGAAAAAAAAATATTAAAAAAATGTTTAGTTTAGGTCCAATTATGTTGTCCGTACACGTTGATTTTTAATAACAACAATTAAGGCCAATAAAAATTCAATAAAAAAAATATTCAAAAAAAAGTACAAAAAAATTTCCTCATCAATCTTTATGTTAGCTCTCTTTCCCCAAAAGGAATTAGCAAAATAATTTTATTTGGTTCAAAAAGTGGTGTCCGTACACATGCATGGTATGGTAAAAAAAAACTTTTAAAAAGTGGGTTTTATACATCCCTATCAAAATTTAATTTCTATCATCTAGGTATTTGAATAAATTACATATTTAGAAATTAGATTCAAAATGCTAAATTTCATATTACTAACTTTTTTAAATATTCATTGTGTAAGTGCCTCAAATTTTTAGTCCAAGTGTGAAAAATTATGAAAAACAACAAAAACACTTCCACATTTTGAGCTTTTTGTGGACCCAACTTCTTGCATCAGCCCATCAGATGACTATGATCGTGTTTCAGGCCTTATACAAGAAGGTAATTTAATTCAATTTAATTAATTTTTTTTCACTTTATTACTATTTTGTAATATATATTTAATTATATATACAAATGCATGTACGTAGATTGGTCAAATTATATGGACGCATAAGTTATTGAATCAAATTTTGTTTGCAGGACATGTGTATGCTATGGTTGCACCTGAGAAGAATGTAGATGAAATAAAATATTGGTTGGCTCATTGTGTGGAGACTAAACATAAGTTAATAACACCTCAAGAAGATGATGATGGTTATCATTATCCAATAGGTTTGGTGATCCCCTTAAGGCATCACCTTAAGCAAATTTTGAGAACTTCTTTGATCCCCTTAAGAAAGTTTTGAGAACTTATTTGATCCTCTTAAGAAAATTTTAAGAACTTCTTTGATGATGGATATCATTATCCAATGGGTTCAGTGGTGCTTGTTGGCACTTGGCTTCAAAAATACCCAACAAGGAAGAATGTTTTCCTACATTCAGAGATTATGAAACACATAAGAAGATTATACACTACTCACATTTGGTGGTGGCAAAAAATATAAAACTAGTGAGGTATCGTGGAAGACCTGCAAATAAAGAGCTATGTACAATTTCTATGGAAGAGCATGAGACACTCATAGATGCATTTCAAAAAAGAGAGGATGTAGATGGTAGAATGGAATAAGTAAATACATGTAAGTATATATATAATTTTATATATTTGAATACATGTTTTAATGATATATTGATATTGCTTATGTAAATAGTTAAAATTGATTTATCTTAAGCCATCATCGCATACTTTGAAACAAAAAAGAGAGGATGCAAATTCAACTTAAACATGGAATAATTGTTAATACAGGTAAGTGTATATATAGTTTTATATATTTAAATACATGTTTTGATGATAGATTGATATTGCTTAAGAGAAGGGTAAAAATTTATTCAATCAGAGAAAGTCCCAGAATACAACCAGCTAGAAAATAAAATCCAGAGACATCAAAGCACATGCAACCACCAAGAACTAGTGAACAACAAACCACCCAACCTAAAAAACCAGATCCCAATCAAGGACCACACATATCCTCCTGAATCATACTTTGCAGTTTATGAACATAGTCACTAGGAAGCTACTCCCACTCATCCATCTTCCAATCATCCTTAAAATATTAATCCCATTTAGATAGACATTCAACCACATTGTTCCATTCCCTATGAATATGAAAAAAGGACACCATCTCAAGTCAGCTACATGATTGGTGAATCTTCCGCATAGTAGAAGACAGTTGCCATTTCACCTAGTCAATGTTCTACCTATTTAAAAAGTTAATCACAATTTGTGAATTAGATTCACTAATAATTTTGCATCATCCAAGAGCACAAGATTTTTCTAGAGCAAAAAGAATAGCCATAGCGTCCATGAGGTTATTAGTCTGGATACTATGATCCTTGGAGAAGAAGAAAAGGACCCATAACTATCTCTCTCCAAACCTCCCACACCATCATAGCTCGGATTTTCCCTAGAAGAGCCATCAGTATTAATTTTCAAAATCCCAGTAGGAGGCAAAGACCATCTACCTTCTCTCTAAATTTTTCTTTTGGGATGTGTTCTTCCAATGGAACAAGCCTTCCTCAAACTAAGACCATTCAGACCAAACCCAAAAACACCATAGGATCCTCATCATTCAGAAGAGCACCAACATCACATTTAGTTGAAATAGTCTCCTAAAGCATACCAAGAATACATTGCCAAACTTGCACAACCACCAAATTTTTATCTTGGAAAATCCTACGGTTTTTCTCTAGCCAAATCTACCAAAGAATGCACGAAGGCCTAACAATCCACACCATCTAGAGAGGGAATGATATAGCAGGGGGTCTCCCTAAAGTCCTCCAAAACTTAGTAAGGGATAAGGCATGCACACAATGGTGCCTCCAAATCGTCCACCATAAATTCCAAATAGATTTGGAGAAGGAGCATTGGAAGAAAATATGCGAAGAAGACTCCTCACTACTACCACATAAAACATATAGATGGCCCCTAAAATTCCATCTTCAAAAGATTGTCCCAAGTAAGACATCTATTACGAGCCACTAACCAAAGGAAGAAGTTGCAATTGGAGCACACAAAATTGTTTCATACATATTTCCACCAAGGGGCTTCATCCTCCCCATACTTCCTTCTGTCTAATTCATGATACCAAGATGCCACTGAATAAACCCCTTTAAAGGATCTGAGGCCTAGGCCAAGACATCCCTTTGTTGTAAAGAGTAGCAAACTCTCCCCACTAAAATATTACCCAACTCATCACAATCCACAACTGAACCCCAAGGAGGCCAAAGGTGTCACCCTTTCCATCTAAGCACCTCCACCTAACCCAAACACTATATAGCTTTGAAATAAATAATTTTCAACCATCCAACATCTAAAAAATGTGAGCCCAAATTCCGTAGATGAAGATGAGAAGTGAATAATGAGGGGTAACCATCCCAGGAATTGAGCCAAAAAAGAGCATCACCCCCCTTGTGACAAATCCAAAAAAGGGTCCTGCTTGATCAAGCTAGCACCTCTTTGAAGAGTATCCCAAATCATAGACCCCTTACCATCCAAAGAGTAGCGTGGAATGTCCTTCTCCACAACACCTCTCAAATATTAAGCCTTGATGAATTTTTCCCAACTTTAATCTTGATTAATACACCATCGCCAATAATGCTTGGCTGTCAGAGGTTGACTAGTAATAGCCACTTGTTAAAGACCCAATCCCCTATTAGATAGGCCTATAGATAGAGTCCCACTTAACCAGACTCCACTTCTTGGAATCCAAATTTCCAGACCAAAGAAACTGTCTAGAGAGTGCATCAAGCTCTCTAATGAAGCCTGCAGGAGCAACTTGAACCATACACTTGTAGAGGGAAGCACTTGGAACACAACCTTTAGGAGCATAATCCTCCTAAAAAATGACATCCATTGACAAGTCCATTGATTGACATAACCCTTGAACTTGTCCAAAATATGCTGCCAAGTCCTTGGCAAAGGGGACACAAAGAGGGGAACACCCAAATACACAAAATGAAGATTACCAATTTGAAATATGAGAATGTGAGCAATCCTAGATTGAATAAGTGGAGTGTTGAAGAAAAAGGTAACTTATTTCCCTTCATTAATCTTTTGACTTGAAGCAGCAAGATAAATGTCCAAAGCCTACCTGAAGTTGCTCGCTTCCCTGATTTTGGCCATACCCAAAAGGGTGGTATTGTCCACAAATTAAAGATGGGTCTATGGAGCCAAGCCTTCACCCCAAGACCATCCCCAAATCAGCCCCCAACTCAAGTGGTCTTTAATAAGTCTTCCCAAACCTTCAACCATAATAATGAAGAGATAAGGAGACAAGGGATCACCCTACCTAAGGTCCCTAGAAGAACCAAACAAATAAGAGGGCACACCATTAATCAATACAAAATATGAAACCAACATGACACAACTCATCACCCAATTAATCCAGTCCTCAAAAAATCCAAACACACAAAATCTTGCAAAGAAAGGACCATCTGACTCGATCATAATCCTTAGCCATCTTCAATTTGAAAAATATAGCCTTCTCTTTGGAAACCTCCATCGAGTGGATAGCCTTAGCCGCAATCATAACACCATCTTGAATATGTCTACCAGCCACAAAACCCTCTACTCCTTAGAGATAATATTAATCATCTAGGGCTTCAATCTCACTACAATCAACTTTGTAATGATCTTATAGATGACATTATACAGAGTGATTGGCCAAAAAAGATCAAAATAATTAGGACCCTCACGTTTGGGAATAAGAGCCAAGAAAGTTGAGTTCATAGCATTCAACATTTGTCTACTATCCTAATATTCCTGTATCACCTCCAAAAGATCCCATTGGATAATCTCCCAATATTCTTGAAAAAACTCAACAAGAAACTCATCCGGGCCTGAGGCCTTACCTTTTTTCATGTTGAAAACAACCTCCTCTAACTCATCAAGAGAAATTGGCCAATTAAGTTTAACATTAGGTTCATAGGAAACCACAAAAGGAATACAAGCCAAAACTTGATTCAGTACCTCCAAACCCTTAGGAGTGTCCTTTGAGAATAAAGAAGAGAAATATTGAATGGCCTCTTGGGAGATATCATGGAAAGAAGATAGCTGAGCACCCTTATAAGACATAATAGAGGAGATTGAATTCCCATGTCCCTTGGCTTTGACGAAGTTGAAGAAGAAGGCAATATTCCTATCTCCCTCCTCTAACCAATCAATCCATGATTTTTTCTTCTAAAACAACTCCTCCCACAGTTCCCATTGAGACAAATTCTCTAAAGCATCTGCTTCAACTTTAAGGAACTCCATACCTTGGTTTCTATTCTATCTAGAAATGATATCCAACTAATTTTGAGCTACTGATTTTTCCTTAAAGACATTCCCAGAACATTTCCTATTCCGCTTCTTTAGCTGAAACTTCACAAAATGGAGCCTTTTAACAAAAGTGTACATGGCTTTCCTATGCAAAGGCACACCATTAGATCACCAAAACTTAACAAGGTCTTGTAGAGAAGGCTCCCACAACCAGATTAATTGAAATTTGAAGGAAAATTCTTGGCACTTTTTTGACCATGTGCATAAAATTTTATGGGCCAGTGATCTGAACCACGCCAGTCAAGGATTTTAGAATTGGAAATCTATTGATTGCCTAACCAAAAACTAGAAACCAAAAACTTGTCCAACCTTTCAAAGATAGAGTCCACATCACTCCTCCTATTACTCCAAGTCAACATACCATTCAGATACTTTATAAAAATCAAATTCAACTAAGTTATATTATAATTAAACAAAGATGAAGAGGGCTCCAAACGATCCAAACCACCCCTCTTCTCATCAAGATTGAGAATAGAATTAAAATCCCTAAGCACAACCCAAGGAAACAAAGGAGCTAAGGATCTCACATACCTTATATGATCCCACAAACGAGCCTTACCAGGTAGGTTAGTCAGAGTGTGGACATTAGAAAACAACAAGGTTTCTCCAAATCTAAATCTTGAAGCAACCATGGATAGAGAGGATCTACTCACAATCCACCACAAGGGAGAAATCTTTCACTTGCCCCAAAAGCATGGAATCCCACTAGCACTTCCCTACACACCAATGCATTGGAATTGACCATGCCACTAGAGCTTGGAATAAATCTTACCCATACCCTCCATAGACAACTTAGATTCTTGGATAAAAACAACATAAGAGGAATGAGCCTTAATCATTTCTCAAACAACCTTTTGTCGAGGCTTGTTGTTCAAACCCTTCAAATTTTAAGAGAGAACAATAATTTATGGGGTTTAGAAAAATGGGAGTCAAGAGGTTTAATAGAGCTCGACTCCACCAAATTCTCACCCATTATCTTGATCTTTCTAACTCCCAGTTTGGGAAGGCTTCTCTGAGTACCCCTTCTTAAATTTTTTTGGTGGAGACCCAAAGAAGAAACCAAGGGGCTCTTACTAGAATCCTGATCTATAGCCAAGATTGTGAGTCCATATAGTTGGTAGGTGGGATAGAATCCCCCTCTAACCCCACTGGAATGACTGGAAAAATAAAAGATTCTGAGATGTGACCAATAGTCAACATGGCACCTAACTCCACATAGTGATTGCCATTCCTGTGCTTATGAGAATCCAACTCCTCCACCTCAAAGAAAATATTAATAGAAACACCCTTATTCAGGATAATATCAGATTACCGGTCCAAGTCTTCTAGGACCTTAAAATGATTGAAACTTGCATCATCTTGCTTATCCTTAAGGGTTCTTTTTTTGCCTCTTCCCTTATTGTGAGAATTCATTGAAACAAAACCCTTCTTATTAGTTTCCCCTTCAGACATAGGGGCTTTTTCTTTATCCCTTGAGGGGTTTGAGTGAGGAGGCATTCTAGTAGAAACCCCACCAAAAGAAGAACTAGATACCTTAATTTTAGGAAAATTTCGCTGCAGGTGACCATATTCATGGAAGATTTTGCACTGAAAAGGTAGAGTCTCGTAGTCGAATTGTTGAATCCATGATGTGGATCAAAATTTAAGTTCCAACGATTTAGGTAACGGGTTGTTTAGATCAATCTCCACACAAATACGAGCCAAAGAGAGGGCCCTTTGCTCTAATGTCTATTGTGATGGCCCCACCGGCTTACCAAGCAAAAGTGCAGTATTATGAAAAATATCGTTCCTCCAGAATTCAACCGGAAGCCGAGGAAGTCATACCTATACCAAAACATGTGAAAAACTCTTCATCTAGATTAAATCCAGTGTGCTAGGGTTTCAAGAACAACCCCACTTGATTGTAAAAGTAGGGCTCTCCTTCAAAAGCTTTATTATGATCTACAATAGATGCAAAAACTACCATGAAATAATCATTTGCCACTTGCAAAACCTCCATGTCTCCCTTCAAGTCCCAATTCTGATAGGCCCAAGGTTCCAGAAACATGAGAGAAACCCTGATTCCCATGAACTTACAAATTAGTGCATGATTTCTCTAGTACTCAACATCCTGTGCAATAGATTTCGGTTGGATAACCAAAACTGAGTGAGTCTCATTCTTATCCAAGAAACCATTCACTTTCAAAATATGAGATAATCCACCATACAACGAACCCACACCATTTGAAGCATTAGTCTTGAAATTAGTAGCCATAACCTATCTAGATGGGGAGAAATCAACCCCCACAACAACATTTGAGAAAGAAAAAAAGGTAGAGTCAAAAGGAATAGCCTCTGATTCCATATACAACCAAAAAACTTGAGCACCTTAATTAGATCCCAAACCTCAAAATAGTACAAAGAAGAACCATAAACAAATAAGAAATCTCCCCCCTTGGACAACAAAAAACCCCACCCCAAACCGGTAACCACCTTGCACCAAGAAAATATCCCCCACCTGCACACATGCAACAACAAAAAACTTACATGCAGGCCACAGCTTGGAAGGTCACAAACCTACGCTCATTCACCCACACGCATCCCAACTCCATCTTCCCGCTACTCCAAAACTTGCTAAAAAAAGATATATTGATATTGCTTATAATAATAGTTAAAATTAATTTATTGTCCTTTTTGTATCCTTAAGCCATCATCACATTCATCACATACTTTGAAACAAAAAAGAGAGGATGCATATTCAACCTACGCACATGTGGAATACCTGTAAATATAGATAATCGTATATATGTAGTTTTATATAAATTAAAATACATGTTTTAATGATATATTGATATATTGATGATTTAGTGACAACCTGATCTAAGATCTAACTTTTTAAAATACATAGCCCCATTCAATTCATCTGGCAAATCATCATTGAATAGAATAGGAAATTATCTTTGATGGTGTACATGTTGAATACTCTATAGTCTGGACATATGTTCCAAGTTTCATCCTTCTTCCACATCATCACCATAGGAGAGGAGTAAGCACTTTGACTACATGCCTAATAATTCTTGCCTCTAACATCTCCTCAACAATATTTTCTATCTCACCTTTTTGTATATGTGGGTATCGGTAAGGCTGGATGTTGGGTGGTTGTCTCCTTAGAACTAGTTGTATGCAATAATCATGATCCATATTAGGAGGAATTCCATTTGGAATATATTAGAAAACCACTAAGTGACGATCAATTATTTCTTGTAAATATAGATGGGTGGGAGCATTAGATTGAGTGACTTCTAATGAACATAACTAGGCCACAAAACCATCATCTCATTTCTTAAGAAACTTTTTCATTTGATGAGAGCTTACCATTTGTGGGGACTTTTCCTTCAACCCTCTTAGCTCTATTGTCTTTCCTTCTAATTGAAATCTCATGAATAGTTCTTGGAAATTCATCTCAATTGTTCCCAAAGTAGTAAGCCATTGTACTCCCAAAAAATATCTTCTGCACCCATGGAGATAACATACATTAGGCTATCAAGGTGATAATATCCCATTGATAATTTAATAATATGATACTTTCTAGAACAACAAAGAGTATCACCATTTGCAATCAAGACTTGAAACTTTGGAGATGGATATATAGAATTATGAGTACTACCTAAGTCAATCAACACTATTAGTTTATGCTTCTTTAAGAAACCCACTACCTTGAGAGTTTGTGGTGTGCTAAACCCAAAGAATGCATGACAAGAAATAATTCATTGGGATCATGTGATTCTTCATCTAACTCCCTATCACCCTCCAATATTAGTTCCTACTCTTCTTCCTCACTCAAACTTTCAATATAGAACAATTTCTTTTCATTGCATTTATGTCCTTGACTATATTTGCTATCACAATTGAAACATAACTCTTTTGTTCTCTTCTTCTCAATTTGTTGTGGAGTCAACCTAGTAGTTTGAGGTAATGAATGTGTAGGAGATATCCTTTCACTTACATTTACAATCCCTCGTCACTTACTAGCCAAAAAATTCTCCTTAACTTGTCTTGCCATTATCGTTGCTTGCAATAAGGATTGTGGTTAGAATAACCTTACTTTATATTTTATGTGATCCTTCAAACCACCTAGAAATATTTCCTTCAAATTTTATTTTTTCACATTCTTCACTCTTAGAGAAAGGGCTCGAAATTGCTAAATATAATCCTTGACCATGCTTGTTTGCTTTATTTTAGGGAGTTGGGAAAAATTAGCTATCCATAAAATTATCTCTATAATGGGTAGCAAGTTTCTCTTGAAAAATTGACCATGTGACCGCACAACCCTTCTTTCTCTTCTCATCACATAACCAGTTATACTAAATAAATTGATCTAGTTCCAAGTACAATGATTCCATAGCCACCTTTTGTTGACTAGGAACATGATGAAGATCAAAGAACTGCTCCATTTGGCATAACCAATTGGTTGGATCCTTGCCATCAAACTTTCTCATATCCAACTTAAGTATGAATTTCCTTGGCACAAGTCTGTTAAATGAAGAATACTTCTTGAAATTAGAGTCAAGCCCAAGAAATTCATGTCCAAAAAAGTATTATCTTCCACCTTACTTGGTGAATCTCTGCCCTTACTATGCGAATCTTCACCCTTACACTAAACATCCCTTGAATAATTGTGTCCAACTTCTTGGAAAATTCATTTATGTTATTCCTAATTGATGAAATATCACCCTTGATATTTTTGATCTCATCATTAGGGTTAATATCCTAAATTTCTACCTCATCCTTATTTGAAGATTTCGTTGGTATGGTAGCATTCTTTTTGCCTCTTGTTGTAGGCCCCATCATGATGGTATAAATAATTTTACAATAAATCACACAAGTAAATTCAAAATAATCTGAAAGTTTTTCTGTAGCTTACCAAGACCTAGGTCGTACTCTCCCAAAACAATCTCCCCAAAATTTAGTGTTTTGTAGCTTTGAGAGAAAAATTATTGGAAACCCTAATTTTTCAATAAATCACTTATTTACAATTCATTTTTTCTATTTTTTTTACCGTAGGCTTCTATATTAACTCTTCAAATACCTACCAAAAGCCAAGAACCACTTCTACAAGATTTGGGAGATATGCACTTTCCAAATAAATAGGGGAAAACCCTAATTTTGCAATAAATCTCACAATTCTGCTCCAATTCCTCTTAAATATGTTCTCCAAAAACCTTTTAAAAATCAAACAAAAAATCCCCAAATGAGGGAGATATGGGTTTCACAAAATGACCTCTAAAATTGAAAAAATGCCTTGTCATAATGGTGCCAAGATCATGCTTTGATACTACAAGTAATAAAATAACTTGCACAATAGAAGAATATGATAGGAAATATGTTGTAGATACTTGATAATAACTAAGAATAATAAGCCACTTTGAGGGGGAAAACATCCAAATATCTCTAATGAGAACACAATTCACAATATGATATGAAATAAGACTGGCAACCTCCTATATATACCTATTTATATCTAGGATATCACCCAGGCTGCCTTAGATAACCTTATATAATCCCTAATATGACCTAATTAACTAAATAAAAATATAATAATGATAATAACACCTAATAAGGAGTTAAGATAGCCACAAGCAAACTATTCATAACTTGGTGTACTCCAATATTATGGCTAAGATTCCATTCTATTTCTTATTGATCATAGTATACATTAGATATTTAGATGAATAGAATTGGAGAGAACTTTTATGATGAAATTTTTTTGCTTGAGTGAGGTGCCCATAATCTTCAACATGTTTTTCTCTCTTTGGAAACGAGATTCTTTGGTGAGAGTAAAATAACTCTAGTTATCATATAGTAAAGTGGCACTTTTACAAGTATCCATTTGAAGCTCTTCCATAAATCTTCAAAGCCACATTGATTTTCTAGGAACTACTTTTCTATTTTAGGTTTTAATTAAAAAACCATAGAAGATAGCTTTCTTAAAAAATATTACACCATCCATGTAAGAGGACCTATACCATTTATTTTGAAGACATAATCTATGGTACAAATATCCTATAAATGGAATCAGCAGCATAGTTAGTAACACAATAATCAAATAAGTTTGATTCTTGGTGTAGAAAAATATTTTTAATATGCATTTGTTAATTCCCAATGAGCATATAGTATTGCAAATAAATCTAGAAAATAGTCTAATGATCATTAGCAAGGAGATCATTAGATATTTTCATGAACATAAGTATGAATAATTTGTTATTTTTCAAAGAAAGTAACAATCATGTTACTAATCATATAGCAATTATCCATAAGAAAAATTAAGCGATGGGTTAGCTATCCTTTCTAGGTTTGCTCCCCAGATGGTTTATTAGGGAGATGGCCATCTATTACAAGTAGGTACTTTTATACCCAATTATTTAAGAGTAAATATTGACCTCCTTAGATAGTTGTGAAAAATAATATCATCTCTTAACTTCGTAATATAACTACCAGTTCAAGTAGTTTTTATCTACTACTTCACTTATAACAAGCATTGCACACAAAATGTCAACTCAAATAATTTATTTTCTATCTGATGTTAATATGGGCATATAAATTGCATTCCAATTTATTGAGCTATATGATATATTGAATAAATTTAGGTGATATGATTTGGCTTTTAGATGACCCATTGAATCAAGAATATGAATCAAATTTGGTAATCATTTGTACTATTCAACCTATTAAAAGTAGTTTCCAATACGTCTATGTCTTTCTCTATACTTTGTAATTTGCTTGGGAATTGCTAGTTGCTCATATATGACATAAAATTTTTGCTATTAAATTTTTAGGTTGATATATAATATTAAAAGTATATGTATTAATTTTGAAAAATGAAGCTCTTTCTACTTATATAAATCCCTTTTAATTAGTAAGAAAAAGAAAATTAAAGACTAAATGTACTTAAGTGAAATTGATGTATTAAATCTTTCAAGATAACTATATATAATAGTCTTGTTCATATATAAAAAATATATGATACATAATTAGGTAAGATCAATCATAAGAAATAATATTCCTCAGATATAATGGAATATTCTCAAAGAGATATTCAATGTTTTCTTATGTTATTCATAAGAATGAAATGATAATTTAATTACACCTTGAAACATTTCTATAAAAGCTATCAATATTTACATTAATTCATGCTATACAAAAGTTTAGTTTTTGGGAAAGCAAGGTTGAGACTTATAAAATATATGTAAACAAAAAACTTACCATTTTATTAGATCTGAAATGAAGTAAGATTTTCAAATAAGATAGTCAACATTTGAAGTCTGTCGTGAATCCTTTAGTTACCAAGATAAGAAAGATGAACTAGTATAGGAAGGGGAAAAAATGACATTTATATTGTCAAGGACAAGTAATTGGTTGAGAAATAAGTATCCTTATAAGGTTACTTTTTTTTTGGTAAATGGAACATTTTTATTTTTATTTTTGTGGTGAAAGATAAGAGCCCTACATTATTCCAAGAGTCTAATGAAAAATTTTCCATGAAAAGGAATTGTTGAGAATAAAATGCTCACTATCAAACTTTTATAATTTTAATAGAGATTCCTCATAGGATTGAAATAATAGAGCAAACAAATCAAGTATTACACAAAATCCAAGAATACGGTGTAGCTCTTTTGAAGTCTAGTAAGACAAGTATGGAATTTAAGGAATAGATCTATAAGAAAATTTGCATACCCTACACAATCCATATACAATTAGCATTACAATATCAAGCTCTTTCTTAGCAATATGATAGCGGTGGCCAACTAAAGTAAGAAGCAAGAAAAGTATAAATTAATGTAACCACTAGAATAGCATAAAAATAACAAATTTTGAATCCAATACAACTATATAAGATATTGAATGTAAAACATATGATTGAAATCTAAAATTAATTCCATTTTTTTTGTATAAAAGATATAACTTAAAATAGATTCAAATCAGAGTATTATGTAGCATTCTAAATATGCAATCCAAAACAAAACACCAAACAAAAATCCCATTAGTAAACTATGACAAGAAATAATAAGTTCCAAAATGACATGTATAAATGCCTCTATGAAAAATAGCACAACACTAGAAAAAAAACTTGTGTAGGTTTATAAGGATTTTCAACAAATTATAGTCCTATGATATTCTTCTATTCGATTAGAGGATGTATGTTTATAAAAGGTATACACAGACAAGTGGAAGAATGTGAGTAGAATATTTCAACATATAACTTCTATATTGATGTGTATGCATCGATCTAAAATATAATCATCCATCTCCTTTGAATTTGAAAATATCAATGAAAAAATAATATAAATATAATCCATTGAATTAAAATTAGGAAGATTTTGACCACGAAATTACATATTTTTAAAGATCCAACATTTTTCATGATGGTCATCTTTCATATTGTTCTTGAAAATATTGTACACATTCCAATGATAGATATTGCAGAGGAGAAACAAATCATATAAATGTTGAAGGCAAGGTAATGTTCAAAGCGAATGAGCACAATTTCTAGAAGCATGTCAAGACTGTCATCCACTATACCCACGACACAACCCTGACCCATGATCGACCCCAAAAATTTCCAAAGTAAAAAATTGGTAAAACCACACATGACATGCATGGAAGTATAGACATGTTTTGAAATTTTCAAAATTTTAGAGACTTTGCAAGGAAGAGAAAGCGTGCACTTGATAATATGGAAACTTGTTTTGAAGTTCAAGAAGTTTATTAGCGTTTTACTATAAATAATGTACATGATGTGTGAAGATTCAAGTCAAAAAAGATGCGTTTACATGAGAAACTACATGCGTATAAGTTTGGAAGATGACTTTTGTAAAACTTTGTTCAAGCGAAAAGACATAAAAATAGGTCAAAGTGCTCACTTCAGTATGTGAACACAGATTTTCAATTTCAAAATTTGCATACAATCTACCCTCCTTTCAAATTTCGTAGTGCCTAAATTTTGGGAAATTTTTATAGACTCCTCTAACATGGCCATAGATAGGGACTATCATGGTGAACATAATGCAAATTCATTGTACACAGGAACCAACCAATTGTTAATAAATGGTTTCAGTATTAAGTATAACAAAATAATTTATAAAAAATAATAATAATATATAGATATATATATATATATATATATATATATATATATATATATATATATCATTTCAAATATGTTAATTATATTTATATAATGTATGTTTTAGTTCTTTCAGTGATTCAATTCATGTTATTAGAATCTGAAAATGTAGTAGTATTTTTTTGTGATTAGAAATTGTACTTAATTCTTGAAAGGTAAATCTACGAAAAACTAGATGAGATCTTTGTGAGAAAGTATAGAGTTCTTATTTTGTAGACTATTATACAAAGATTTGCTACATGTATGAAAAATTGTAGCTAAAATAGTTTATAATTTGTATTGCTTTAATGGTTTCAGGTGAAATGAAAAACAAGAATTAGATAGATTGCTATAAAATCCTTTTTAGCATGGGTGTGATAAAAAAAATCTAAGTATGTTAAAGTAAAATAAACTCTTTTTTTTTTATATGTAAACAAGTTTGTATTATATGTACAAAAAAGGTACATAGAGATGCCATGGCAGCAGATTTTGCATGCCCAGTCTAGAAGCTCCCGATTCAAAACATACATTTCATATCCACAAACACCCAAACCTGAGCATACAACATTGCTATACAACAGACAAAACAACTACCCAAATAGACTTATACCACCTACATCAAAGAAACAATGTAGGACCAACCCGACCAAAGTGTACAAAAAATTGAACATTACAGACTTTGTAAAACCCCAACCAAAAGCCCCTACCACTCCATTAATCAAGCAGCGCACCCACAACTTGCACGTACTCATGGAAGAGCCCCCTCCAATCTGCTCTATTCGCCAGTTCCAGGTATAGTAGGTGGTTGAGAAAGATCACCCCACAAGACGCACATGCCCTATGCTCTTTCAAAGTATTCCCTTTGATGTCCAAAAGAAAGGGATATCTCTTCACATTGCTTCCAAGAATGAAGACTCTATTCATGTCGCGAGGGCGGGGTAGTCCCACCCTAGGCTTCACAATTATCAACACCTCCTCAATGCCACTCAACAAATTCGACATTACCAATTTCCAAGGAATGAGGAGAATCATTGCTTTGAGCAAGTCTAGGTCTAGGAGACACAACCACAAATTGAGACACTATGTCTGCATTCGTGCGGTAGCACTCAAAGGAAATGAGAAACTCCTACCCCAAGATGAGTTTATAGGATTCAATTGCAAGTTCATCCCATTCCATGAACACCAACCGTAGACGGACTATCTGTAATCCTTCTAAGAAATGCCCAGAGCTTCCTAGATGTTGTAAGTCACACCAGAGTCTCCATCATTTCATAGACCATAACATACCAAAAGTCAAGCCCAATGTTTGCTTATAAAATCCACAAAGCGTGTGGATTTAAATGCCAACACTATACACTGCAAAGGTTGTCACCTCAACAACATTAGCCAAGCCTACACAGGAGAGTTGAGGACGCATCTAAACACCACCATGAATTTTCACATGTTTCCCATACCGCGCCAACACGGGAGATGTCCTGAGCCAACTCAATGACACATAAAACTGCCTTGTCATCCTGCCAAGTTGCCATAGAGAAGTAAAATAAACACTATACATCACTTAACAATCAAATATATAGAAATCACAATCTCATGCTATATGAATGTGTGTGATATAAGGGGGATTTGCTGCACACGAGTCTATCCTTTCTCGAGAGATCACCGGGGAATGAACTACCCTTATACACCTCAAAATAAATGGACTAACAAAATGATAAAGAACTAAGACTCAGCTATGCTTCGAAAAAAAACTACCACGGATCTTGAGAGAGCAAAACCAAGAGATTTATATCTCAGAAGAGGGAGCTCTCAGCCAAAAGATGTTAGCGCAGTTTCAAGATGCCAGTGTAGTGCACTGTCATCTAAAGGATGCGCTGGCGTCCTAAGCAACATAGAACTTAGGAACTCGAACGGACAAAAACAAGCTTTACTTCTAGGCTCAAGTCTAAAATGTATTGAACGAAATAACTAGTCAGGAAACTAGAAACTAAAATGAATGCAAGAAGGCTTGAGGAAAATCTTACCTTTCTTTAGACATCCGTATTTTCACTCCAAGCTGCTTTTCATGACCTACACACAAAATAATGAGGGGAAAATGTTGGGGTTGTATAGGGGCCTGCCTCAGTCAGACCCCCATTTTGGTGTTCCCACCTCCACGAACAACGTTGGAAAGGAGTGTAAATGAAGTAAACAAAGCATGTGGTGAAAGAAAAACCCACTCAGGAGTAGAACCTACACCATAAGATAGTAAATGAACAAGTAGGAAAGGAAAGTGAGAGAGAGAGCATTACCCACTTGCCTAGACCCTCTTCAGAGCACATAGACGCACCGTTGAGCGCTTGCTTGAGAGCTACTACTACTGGGAGGACCTTAGTCCGGTATGGATTTGCTTGTGAGAGCACTGCTATCAAAGATGAAGAGGACTCAAAATTAGAGCAAGTAATAAGAAAGCTTGAGTGAATGTCTTCCAACCCCCAAATGAGAGCCAAGAAGGGGTTTTTGATGCTTGCAAGGGCGACAAAGAGCAGTTACTTCTAGATTGTAACCGCTAGGACATGAGTCTCAAGGGTTAGTATTCTAGATTCCTTGTTTCAAACTCGGGAAACTGCCAGGACACTAGCGCGCTGCATAGACGTCTGCACACTGTGTGTGCATCCAGAGCCTAGATTCTTAGGAAACGTGTCATCAGGCTTCTTTCGCTCAGCCACAAGTCCACATGGAGTCAAAATCATGAAATTTTGACCCATGGGATTTTATCATTAGTGTTCCAAGGCATCATAAATGCTAGGAAAAAATGCAAGAATGTGGAATTGTGCCTAGATGCAATTCTGTGACATTACATTTTCCCCCCACTTTAGTGGGCTTGATTTTGAAAAAAATAGCCTCACTAAAGTAGAGAAAAGAAAATTTTTATCCAAATTTTGAATTTTACCAATTTGCATGCCAAAAGAGAGAGACCATAATGGTCACCGAAGTTGAGCTAACTAGTATTGAAGGTTCCCACAACATCTATTCTCAACAAACAACATTAGAACGGCCGTGAAAAACTGTTCAAAGCTTTAACCTGCAAAACTCAAATTTTAGGTCAACTTCAAAAATTAGAAGAAAGCTACTACGGAGAGAGGAATGATCAAGAAAAAAATTGTTCATTCAGAAGAAAAATATGATCAAGAGATGACCTTATGCCCTCTCCTAAGGTTGCCCAGCTTGGTGGGGAAAATTTAGGAGAAACTGAGGAGCCACAAGCTCTAGGAAAAATGGGCCTTCGGGGGATATATATACCTAGGTGGGCCCCTAGAAGGGTCATTTTCACTATTCACTACAAGCAAATTGTTAGCTTTTGTGAGAGAAAAGTAAACAAAATGCCTAGCAGGAGGGAGTACGAGGTGTCGAGGTTAGAGTAGCTACGCCTGGACATCGCCAAGGGCCACGAGGTGGACTAGGTGGGTCTCTAAGCCGCATTTTTCATGATTTTTAGCTTATTTTTAGAAATTTTCAATACATTGAGGTGCGCAGGTGTCTATTTTCTACGCCCTCGTCGCATATTCACGCTGTCATCCATCATATGCGCTAGGATCTTGACTCTTTGCTGTCATCTCAGAGACATGCTATCTTCTTTGAGGCGAACATGGCGGTCAAGGATGCATGTGTGGCACACAGACGTCTGTGCAGCACGCATAGGTCTTAATTTTTTTTTATTTTCATACTAAAATTCAATGTTTTGACTCAAACATTTTTACTTTTTATAGGAGTACCCAGAGATTTGGGAGCATCCGGAAGGGCAAGCATTTTGACTCGTTCGTGAGTAGAGGGGTCGTCTTTTAGAGGACGAGGTCACACTTCTTTAGCAGGTCGATCTCTAACACATATTTACCATGCTAGAGATGAGGTACCATGAGAGGATGGGGACCAACCACGTTCAAGGCCCCAGGTCACAAAGAGCTAGAGTGGAAGGTTGCCCTAACTTACCTCAGTTTAATGGGGTGTTAGGAAATGTGGGACGAGAATGATGAGGAATATAAAGTCCTTCAATCACTTACAAACCCAAAATATAGAATGGGGCTAGGTGAGCTAGTTTTTGGGTTCAACACTATGCCTCAAGAAGCTCTTTGCTTGAGGACAAAAGCCCAGTTCTGGGACGACAGCGTGGCACATTGGCATCTCTCAAGTGTGCTGACATTTGTACGACCAGAGGAGAAAAGAGACAAGGTCAAACTCTAGAAATATGACTACCAACCTAGCTAGCTACTTCTTAAGGGCCAAAATAACGCTATGAAGTAAATGAAATATGCTTTAATATTATAAAGTAAAAACACAAGAGTCAGGGTGGCAAGAATGATCTCACAAAGGAATTCGTTCCCCAACTAGCTCCCAGTAGCACGTTCACCTACACACAAAGAAGGGGAAAATTTTTCGCTGGTTGTATAGGGGCCTACCTCAGTCAGACCCCCGTTTAGGTGTTTCCATCTCCACAGACAGCCAAGAAAGCAATAATGGAGAAATAGTATGATAAAGGAAGCAATATAGTAAATAACAGTAAAACACTACAAAACAGTAAATGTGCTTACTCAATCAAGTAATAGAGGAGAGGAGTGGGAAGCTTACCACCTCCACCAAGAGCACTTAAGGCTAATGGGGGAGAGAATGAGAGTACTCGAGCCTCTAGTGCAATGGTGTTGTCCCACACTTGCTCTATTGAAGTGATGGAGTGAAGTTGTTGTTGCAATGGAGTGCAAAAGTGCTGCTAAAAGTACTTGAAGAGTGTGCTAAGAGATGAAGTTGAATCCTTGAAGTTGTGACGAAGCTCAGAAGAAGTTGAAATGCATGTAGAAGGAGGGAATTTGAAGGAAAGATGAAGAAAATGATCATATTCGGGTCAGTTGGCCGAAGAGGGCGTTACAAGTTGATTGCCAATGAGAAGTGTAATGCCTTTATAGGCTCCAGTCGTAGGAATCTGCCAGGGAGGTAAGCGTGTTGTACAGACGTCAGCGCGCCACATGGGCATCCCCAACATAAATTCCTCCACTAATGCTCAAAATAGGCGCCAAGTGGAATGAAGGAAGTATGCTTAGGTGGATTTTAGCCTCCGAACTTGGTTTTCTAAAGTGGAGAGGGGAAAAAGGGGAATTTGCATAAGGGGTGCAAATTCACTCCTATACATTTTTCCCCCACTTTAGCGAGCATGGATATTGATGATTTCTTCGATAAAGTATATTGAAGAAGTGAAGAGGGTTATAAATGTATACCTAGACCGTTGAGGAAGCATACCACGATTTGATGAATCAAAAGGTATAAGGAAAGTGAAGGACTTCATAGCTTCTCAGAATTATGAAGTTGAAGAAAGAAAGTATCTTATAGGCCTGCAAACCTATAAGGAGGCAACCCCCAAGATCTCTCACATGAAGGAAGCCCCATGAAGTAAGCGCCTTATAGGCCCACAGACTTGCAAGGAAGGTGTCCCCCAAGAAATTTCACATGGAGGATACTTGGGAAGCATTCCCCAAGATCTCTCACATGGAGGAAGCTAGGAAAGCATCCTATAGACTTGTAGACCTGTAGGGAAGGTGTCTTCCATGATCTCTTGTATGAAGGAAACCCAAGAAAGGGCCATACAGACCCACAAACCTATAGGGAAGGTATCCCCCAAGATCTCTCGCATGGAGGAAACCTAAAAAAGTTCCCTACAGACCTGTAGACCTACAGGGGAGGTATCCCCCAAGATCTCTCGCATGGAGGAAATCCAAGAAAGTTCCCTACAGACCTGCAGACTTGTAGGGGAGCCACCTCCAAGATCTATCACATGGAGGAAGCTCAAAGGAAGCGTCCTATAGGATCTCTGACCTGCAAGGAGGTATCCCCCAAGATCTCTCACATGGAGGAGACCTAGGAAAGCGGACTCCGTAGAGTCAGGAAGCGACCACGTAGGAAAGTAAGGGAATAGTCACACAGACCATCGATAATTTGGAATACTTTCAAAGGGGTCCGCTCAAGGGACGCATAGTTCAAAAGTAGATGTTTTCTTTCTCAAATCGATTCATCATCAAGGGATCCTTTTGAAAGATGTTCACTTTATCAAGGAATTCAAAAGGAAAAACATGCCCCCATGTGAGGGGAAGGTCAAAGTTGTTCTTACTTCAGAGGGAGATTTTCAAGTTCTTTCTTTACAAACCCATGATGAAGGGAACATGTTTTGTTAGGGTTCCAAGTTGAGAATACACTTTTGGAGAAAGGTTTGCGAAGATTTTTGAGGAAAGATTCATTGGCAATGAATGGATTTTCTGAAAATTGGAATGTTGAAGAAGCAATGTTGTCACACATGAGAGGGACAACTCAAGCAAAGAAGAGAGAAAGATAAAGAGAGAGAAAAGGAGAAAAACACAAACAAAGGGCATAGGGGTAGCCTGATATTTTGGGATCAGAACTGCTCATATATATATATATATAGAGTAATAGTATATAAAATGAACTGTCATCAACCCCCTACTATATCAAACCATGTGAAGAATACACGAGAAAACAAAGTAAAAATAAAAAAATGGGTCAACATGGAAGGGAAACCTAAATGCCCCCAACACTTTGCATCATCCCCAATTTATCTAAAATCAAGCACAAACATGGAAGAATGATGATACAAATAGAAGAAGGTTTACAACAAAAAAACCATGCCTTTATCCAAGCACCAATAGGGGTGATGAGGGTCATCCAGGCACACATAGAATGATCACGAGGGAACACATCACAAAACACACATAGAGAAAAAAGATCAAGAAGAGGCCTCCTCCTAACATTGATTGACCAAGAGGTCATCCACTTCCCACTCTAGATCATTGTAGGGGGAAAGAGGATGAGCCTACAGTGGTGGGATGTTAAGAGGAGGAGCATCCAACCCTCCCACAACAAGGGCTAAGGAAGAGGGCCCCACAAGGTCCTCTTTGTCAAGCTCTTGTGGAGCTAGGGTCAATGATTTCACAAAGATCACTGACAAGGCTAAAACTTCATCCACAGAGTTAAACATGCACCCTATAGGAGCATCGTGTTTAACTTCAGTGGACGAGGCAGACTGCATCTGAGATTCACCGCTAGGCTCACCGAATGACTCGGGAGCGGTGATAAACTTACGGGAAACTGGGACTAGTTCCGTCACTAGGACAAAACAAGTTAGCTCAAGATGACCTCGTGAAGAAGGTGGGCTCCTCTTATGTCCTTCGTTGCTAGAAGGAGGTCACACTCCACCTTTTTCTTTGTTGGAGGAGATGAACTCCCCACAGACGAGGCTAGAGGTGCGAAGGAAGAGGAGGAAAGAACAATAGTGGATACGAATGAGGTGTTATTCATATCCACAGGCTTTGGGAAAGGCGGGATATTCAGAATGGATATCAATAAAGGAGGCTTCATTGAAGGAGCGATGAACACTTGTACCCCCTTGGGGTCAGGTGCATTCGTACTCGTAGCAGAAGCCGAAAGCGATACAAAACTAGGCTTAGGGGAAGTAGAGGGAAGGAGAGAGGAAGACATTGTAGGAGGCCTTGAAGTAGTGGCGGTTGTCTCTTCTTCCTTCCTCTGTGAGGCAACCTACTCAGCTAGAATGGTCTTTCACTGATACTTGCGCTCACGTGTAAGACAGTTTCTATGACTCTTTGAACTGGAGGCTAGAGGTTGTAAGGAAAAATAAGACTCCTAATCAACCATGAGAACGTCAACTACAATCATCTTTGGTAGAGGAACAAACTCTTGAACGAGAGCAAGAGGGGTAGGTTGAGAAGCAGTAGGGGGAGTCGACTCAATTTCCTCAGCAATGAGCCTATTCTCATTCACTGCCTTGGGAGCAGGAGTGGTAGGAGGCTGCAAAGGTCAAGACAAAGAGGACTCTCCATGAGAGACCTTCTTCCTATTATACCAGATGGGTCCAGGCTTTGTGGGAAGAATAGGTAGTTCAAACACAAGATGCTTAGGCTTTTGCCAAGCAGGCACCATAGGATTCTCTCGCAAGCACGAAGAAAAATCTAATGGTTCCACAACAGAGCGAGAAGAAGCATCAAACTGACCAACAAAATAGGAAGGAGGATCTTGGGACCGCTTATCTTCTTCCTTCCTATGTGGCATTGCTGCTAGTTTTTAAGCAAGCCCTATGTGAAACAACATAAGGTGACAGATGGTATCTCACTTTCGGCCTTAGGCGCCGCTTCTTATAATTCTAATATGTTCAGTGCAGGAGGTTTGTCCTAGGTGGAAGAGGACCAATGGGCATAGGCCAAGAGTAGTCTAAGGAGTAGCTACCACGAGCAACCGACGGTTTGTAACTGGTGTCATGAATTACATGCACGAAACCCCCATGGATAAATTTCAAACATTTATGCATGACCGAGGGTACCACATTGATAGCCACTAACCAAGGGATACCCAGTTCCACTCTAAGGAGTTCAGACCTTGAGATAATGTCATCAGGAGCTTCACATATTTAGGTCCAACCAAGACCGATAGGACAATACTACCCAAAGGGGGCATGGAAAGCCCGTCACGTGTGCAAATGGTGCTCATAGGTGCATCATACCAATGAGAACACTCGATACGATGTTTCCATTGGTTCGTGTAGGAATGTAAAGAGGAGATGGTTCCCTATTAAAGCCCATCGATAGGTCATGCGAAGTGAAGGTTATACCAATACCACTGTCCATAGGCTGCACAAAGGGGATAGGTTGATGTAGAAAGGAGGCGATTACACACACTAGATGATACTTTTATAGAGTTCATAAAGGTTAAAGGATAAGACAGTGACCCAATTAAGGTTTTGTTACGCAACACCTTAAGAACCTTCCAAGTACATCAACTAGGTGTTGCAAGTTGGGTTGTAAGGAAACAACCTCACAACACTCACACTAAAACACTCCTAGAGTACGAGGAAATGTACTTTCACTATCTCAAAACAAAACCAAAATGGTTCACATCGGGTTCACCAAACCTATAAGAGGGGGGGGACCAACGACATTCAAGACCCTAGGTCACGGAGAGCCAAGAGCGGAAGGCTGCCCTTACTTACCTCAGCTTAATGGGGTGTTAGGAAATCCAGAACGAGAATGATGAGGACTATAAAGTCTTTCAATCACCCTACTAGGGAAAACTTTAGTGGCGACTCTTTACCAATTAGCGAATTGTAGAAATTGGCCAAGTCAAAATTGGTGAATTATTCACACCCAACAAAGTGTCCAAATTTCCCAGATTTTATGCACTATCGGTCCAATGCATGTCCATTCACCAATGATTTTTTTATGAGGCATATTTAAGCAACAAATTTTCCATAAAAAACTACACATTTCAAATGGACTGACTAATATTTTCGCCTAGAATCCTGAAAGCATGTAATAAAACACCTACATATTCACCAATACTATTAAAACAATATTGATCAGGACCCATTTCGCCAATTAAAATTTAGAAAAAATTGCTTGTGAAGACCCATTTGGCCAATTAAAATTTATAAATAGTTGCTTATGAGGACCTATTTCGCCAATAATGTTAAAAAGTAATTACATTTGAGGACATATATTGCCTTGAAAATTACAACGTATCATTGTGTAAGCACGCAGGATTCACCAAATTTTTAATATACCATTTATAAATCCCGCAAAATTCACCAAATATGGATTGATATAAATACAATCGAAACTGACATTTATTCTTTCACATTTTTTTCAGTTCCAAGGTTCTACTTCTCGATTCAGAAGTCAGTGAAAGCCAAAAATGTAGACTTAAAGGTGAGTGATCATTTCTTCATAGTGTTATTAGTTATAATAATAAGTTTTCTTTATCTCTTTTCCATTCTTGCTTTAGTCTTAAAGATGATATTGAGTAGGGAATGGGATCTATATTCTCTATCCTTCTTAAACAAGAAGACATTTTTTTCTAGTTTTTATTCGAAGTGAGAGATCAATATGTCGAGTGACTTGAGTAGCAAGGGTAAGGCTCCTGCCACTCCCCAGGGTGGTGAAGAGACTCCTACCGCTCCTTAGGGTGGTGAAGAGACTGGGAGGCCATCAAAATGCCCAAAAATTAGACATACCATATAGTCTTACTTTGGAATTGTCAAAACTTCTAATCTATCTGGTCAAGATGGAGCTACATCATCAACTCTTCCACCAAATATTGGTAGCATTCACAATACCTCACCACCATCGAAAGGTGAAGTTAAGATTGTCATTGAGTTAAATCAAAATGTATCAAATGAGGATGGAAATGCCACATAAGATGTTCCAAGGGATACCCTGGGCCTGGTTAGCCAAAATGAGATAATTGACTTGGATGAGGATGATGATGTTGGTAGGAAAAAAAGAAGAAGCAAATAAAAAATGGGGCGCGAGTGGGAAATGACATGGAATTTTCAACTTGGTTGGTTTTCAAAGTACCCATTCATTGTACTAGTGGGGATTGATAATGCAAATGATATTAAAAGGAAACATTGGCCAAATGTACGATTTGTAGTTGGAAATGTGGAAGAGCCAAGACGTTGCAACTAAAGATTGACACTATAGAAAAGAATATCGGTAAAGTTTATGAAAAAAAAATCATAGACGGAAAGGAACAATCAGTCCTACAATGGAAATCAATGGAAGAATGTGTTCATGTTAGGTATGCCACAGATTATGAAGAGCATGAAAAAAGAATGTCGAACATTGTTGCATGTAAAGGTACACTTGAGGCTCAATTTGGAAAAGCAATGGAAGCAACAAATATGTCAAAAACTGTTCAGATGAGTGCTTTTTTTCATATTTTGTCCAGAGGGCGTCTTATGATAGACTACCCAGAATATTTTGGTTTATTATCTTTTTTGAATGTTCCTCACTATCCCTTCTCACATTGGTTAGTGTAGACACCGAAATTTGGTTTAAGCTTGCAACTTCAATATTCTTAATAATCCGTATTTCTTCCAAGGTCATGATTAAATAATGTCAATTATTTAATTAATTAACTTTAACTTTAATTCCTCTATTAATTAAATAATCTTAATTATTTAATTGATTCACATTTTCTTTATTCTATCTGATTAATTAAATAAACACTTTTTATTTAATTATGTTACTAATTAACCTTATCCTTCTTGTCAAATTAAATAAATTCTTATTTAATTTACCTTTATCATATTTCAACTATAATTAAATAAATCCTTTTATTTATTTAATTATTCATTTAAATCCCTTCGTCACTTAATTAAATAAATCTAATTTATTTAATTATTCTTCAAATATCAAATCTTAAATTAAATGAATTATTTAATTCATAAATTCCATTTTAACACATTCCTCTATATTTAGATAATTGTGCAAGTTATCTAAGTATTCACTTTGACTCGACTCAAAGATCTATTTTAATCGCTGAGTTAACTCTTGATTTAATGTTTGAGTGGCTTTCTCGAGTAATCTCTTTGTCAAATCATTCAATCGTCCAGTTCTAACTCAATTGCGTGTACATGCAGATTAATTAAATATTCTTATTTAATTAATTAAATCTTGTGCGTGCATTCGAACAAAGAGTTGCTTTAATCAATCTTCATCTTTGTCATGCAAAGATAATTCTTCTCTTTTCAAATACCAAACTTGAAGATTAAATCATTTATTTAATCTTTATTTCTATTTCTAATTTATATCACTCATGTCGTTACTAATAGTTATCATAATGCATGTCTAATCTATCGATCTCAACCATCCGTCGATCTTTCGATCCTGACTTGTCATTCGAATGATCAATTTTCTATAAATTGATCTGTCATTCTTCATTCCAATCTCTCTCGAAATCTTATGACTTTTTGGAGCAACTATCCTGAATCTTCAATGTTTTGCTAAATCACTATCATAGGCTATACTTGCACGAACCTTTGAAAATTTGAGGGCAACTATACTACAACGGGAAAATGGAGAAGGGAAATCGAGATGATACATGGAAATACGTACATATTGGGTGAGATTGTTCATTTTACTTACGTTTTTACTTTCCTTTGTTCTTTGTTGCTTAACAGTAGATTGCATTTAGAGTTTTTAGATTGCATTACATGTTTGCTCTGATATTCTGCACTTTCTGGACGTTACAGTTAGTAAACGCTAGATGGGAATGGGAAAATTGTCTTGCTGCAGTTGAAAAGGAAAATTTAAAGGAGAAAGTAAAAGAGCCAAATTTCATTGCATTATCTTTAGATGAAGTTACTGTGATAGACAATACATCTTGGGTCTGTATGCATTTGTATACTATAGAATGACATGTTCGCCAAGCTCATCTTTTCTATGTTCATAAAATGAAGGACAGTTGAACATCACAAAATCTATTTGAACTAGTCAAGCAATATTTGAATGAAATTGTAGGTATGGATGAGTCAACAATTTCCAAAAAGTTGGTGTTTGTAGGAGCTGGTGGAGTTGCAGTGATGCAAGGTCAAAGGACTGGTGTTTGCACAAAGTTACAAACTTCTTGTGTACCATACATGCTTAGCATTCACTGCATGGCTCACAAAATGAATTTAGCATTCAAAATTGTAAGAAAGTTTCCTACAGTATCAAAAGTTGAAAATCTAGCCCATGAGATACATGCATACTTCTGTCGAAGTCCCAAACTTTTCACAGAATTTCAAAATTTTGCTAAGGGAATAACGCTAGTGTTGTGCGGTTTTCGCACACACGCCCCATTGAAAGCAGGGACCGTCTTTCGTTTTGGTTTTTGGTATCTTGGCCCTTTGATTTTGAGGATTTATCTTGCTATGGCATGTGCTTAAATGTTTATTTTGATTTCCTAAGTGATTCCCCTAAATTATTCATTGAAAATCTTAAGTTCTAGGTGAATTTTGGGTTTTTGCCCCAGTTCGGGATTTTCCACCCTAGCCAGATTTTCCCAGATCCTGCTTAGACTCCGGTTGAATGCTATGGTTCAGAAATTTTCATTCTTTACGGAATTTCGTGTGGGCTGGATTTTTTCGAATTCCGTCCTGTCGTCGAGTTCCCGAATTTTCCTTGTTGTCTTGTCGGTGACATTAATGTCATTTGTATTGTTGTAAGGGATGCATTTAACCAATCTTTGAGGACTTTTGTGCCATTATGCTTTGATGTCTATGTTCGATTGAGCTGAGGAGTGAATTATTTTGGTGTTAGACTTGATTTGAGGCATTTGATCTACAAATTATTTGATTTGGTGGTGATTTCTTCGGCATTGCTTTTGTTGTCTTTGTTGGGCACCAATAAACTCGTATTTGCTATTTCTGAGATTGATTTCACTTCGTCAAATGGTATGTACACGTTGCCTCTCTTTTAATTGATGAATGTGATTGGTCATTGATGTTCTAGACATGTTCAGGGTTCAAATTTCTGTGTCTTTGAGCGTCTGATGCTAGGGTTGCCTGATATTGCTTTGTTTATCGTCTCCTAAGTAAGTTATGAGGTCGCTTATTCATTTGCATTTAGAGGTAACTTTCTTGTGAGCCGTGAGTAACCCCTAGTGAAGGATTGAGTAGTTGAAAATTATTGAATCTTGAGCTTTCCTGTGCGTTAATGGCGGATTTGTGGGGTTTGATACCTAGGGCATCACCATTTAAGTTTAGTCTGCTTTCGAATTGGCCTAGAATTCTAACAAAACCTATAGAGGGCCCATATCAAACTTGTCCCAGGCCTAAATTCTTGAAATTTATGATCGGTCCATTGATATGGGCGAAATCATGATTTAATGCCGAAGTCTGGGTTTTTCGTCCAGTTCAGGATTTTCTGGCTCTGACGAATTTTCCTAATTGTCCTTGTCTCCTTCGTTTTCCCAGAATCCACTATTTTTCAGAGTTTCATCTTCTTCGCGGATTTCCTTCGACTTTGGATTTTCCCAAAATTCTGTGTTCCCCAGTTTTTTCCGAAATTTGTAGAATGTCTCCTCCTTCGCGAAAATCCATCCCGTGCGGATTTTCCTGAAATCTGGTGGAAAGTGAAAGAATATGAAATAGAATGACATGTTAATGAATGATGGTGCATTTTATGATTAATTTATGCTATTTTGAGATCTCACATGCTATTTATTTATTGATAATGATCAGATTGAGTTGCTAATAGGTGTTTTCATGTTTATTCCGCTGGAATCTGCATGGCCCAGAATTCTCCGAAATTCCTCCCTGGCCTAGATTCCGTGGATGGTCCTGAAACCCGAAAGTTTAATATGATCATTTTATATGAGATTTAATGGCACCTTGCTTATTTGAGTTCCATTTTAATGATGATTTTGATTGATAAACATTGGTTTCCTGTGGTTTTTACTATGGTTCCTTTGTCAAGTGCAGGCAAAATCTAGCAAGGTAGTAGCTGGAAAAGCTAAGGGTGACATGGAGGGATCTTCAGTATCTGAAGCAGAAAGAATTAAGATGGATATCAAGAGAAAAATATTAGAGAGCAAGATCACTTCTATTTGGTCAGAGGTAACATATACCGACGTTGGGCTATGGGACTACGAGGAGTTCAAAGGTAGAATGGAAATGCTGGATCTTCCTCTGGTGGCTACAAGAATGTTGGAATCAGGACTAGCACATGTAGTTGGTTTTCCCTCTACAGTACAATGTTATGAGTTAATCCTTGAGTGTGCCAGACATTATGATGGTGATACTTAGAGAATAATTGGTCCTCAAGGGAGGATTGTGGAAAACTTGAACCCTGTCTCCATAGCCCAGACCTTTGACATGCCAGATAGATCTCATGTGGTGGAATTTAACATGGAAGCAACTAAAAAGTATTATGAAGAGGAGATTGTTAGATCATAGCAACTTATCAATTCATGGCTGGAGAAGCCCAAGTCTCACTGTTCCAAACTGCCTAAATAGCTATTCAGAGCAAAATTCAAGAAGGAGTATTATGATGCCATCACTCTTCTTAGTAGGGTGGTTGGATTAAAGAATGCAGGTATGTTTAAAAATTGGATGTGCCATGTTATTGCAAGGATGGAACAGGAAAATATAAAATATCATTGAGAAGGTGTCATAAGCAGAGTGATTCATGAGCAATTGTCCAATGTGTTGCAAACCAAGACCTTCACAATGACTTCGTACTTAGTCTATGCACTTGCAATATTTCATCCATACAAGGGATTAAGTACCAAGGGTGTCTTTGGGCCGGTTGTTATTTATGAGGTTTACCCTCAATTGCACTTGGGAAGCTTGAGCTACAGGAGGGTGAATGATGCATTCACCATGCATATCACCAGATTGCTTCAAGGCACAAAACATATCAGAATTTTAGACCAAGCTAAGGAGCCAATCAAGAAATATGGTGCTTGGTTTATTCAATTCCCAACCTTCTCTTACATCTGGGTTGATGGCTGTCAAAGGGCTCCATATAGGCTTGCAAGGTATCCTATTGATCATATCTTACTTCTGGAGGTCACTAGATAGATATGTGACTTTGATGCTATTGTTAAAAGGGACAAGCATAAGACTAGTTTTGGTGGAGACTTCCCTTTGAGGATAGGCACTGGAGAGGCATGCCCTTCCATTATTTCAGCTCAGGCTTCAGAGGAAGATATGAGTACTCTTGGTTTATCTTTCCATTCCAAGAGGTCTAGATTTGACATAACAGGTGAAGCACAAAAGAAGGATAGTAGAGAATATAGCCACAAAGTTGAGTTGGAAGACTACTGGGCCAATTGCAGTGATGAATATGAGGTAAGGAAGAAGAAGTTTTCCCGCCTTCCAGTTGAATCAGTCTGATTATATAATGTGAAGGCAGTTCCTGATCAACTTGAAGATGATGGGGACTTGATTCAAGGCCATGCTTATGAGGCGGTAAAGGACATGCCAATTGGTGATGTGGATTGGCTAGAAGAAGAAAAGACAGAATGAGGATAGTTGATGGATCCAGTCACCAAATACACCAAGATGTGGCTGAAGCATAAAATATGGGAGTTGGAAAATGAGGGTGTATAGTGCACCTTTGATCTAATGGGAGATTTGGACCCTCACTCCATTTCTGAGGAATCAACTGAGCAAGATCCTTAAGGCAAAGGTAAGGTGGGTTCTCATTTTAAAATCAAGATAAAGGGTGTTCAAGGGGAGGAAGCCCAAGAGATGGAGAAACAAAGAAATTCCATTGCTAAGAAAAGGGGGCATACTTCAAAGGCTAAGAAGCTTGGAGTAGAGGAGGTTGAACATTAGAGTCCTGAGGTTGGTGCTCCTATGCCGAAAAGGAGAAGAATCATAAGATTATCACAAAAAGCAAGCTCCAAGGTAGTAGAGGAAGTTAATCCACTTGTGGTAAATGTGGAGAGTTCAGAAGTAAAGACACAGGTGTATACAAGGAAGTCAAGGACTCCTTCTCCTAAAGATAGTGTGCCCAAAATGGATCCTCCTCCAGTTACTTCTCATGAGGGGCAGCCTGATGATGTCCCTGAAGCTTGAAACGATGAATTAGGTGAATCTCAAGAAGCTGAAGGTCACCAAGATATAGGAGAGGAATTCCATGAGGGTGAGATTTATAATGCAGAGGCAGAAGTGGAAAAGGTGATGCAGTCTCCCTTGGTCGCATATGAGGATTCACCTGTTAGGAATGAAGGAGTTAAGTCTCCTCATAGAGAAGAAGAAGCAGAAAAGGTTCCATCACCTGAGCACAAAGAGGAGCATGCTAAGGAAAAGGAGGACAAGGTCGAAGAAATTCCTGAGAGGCAGAATTTGAATGAAGAAACACCTAAAGACCAATAGGAGGAAGTAGGACAGAGTAAAGTGCAATTGGAGTCCACTGTTCCAGATTGGTTGGACAAGGAAATAAAGTGAAAGCAAGTTGTTGTGGAGGACACTCCACCCAATTGGGATGAGCTACTGGCAAATATCCGAAAAGATAAAGGAAAAAAGAAGGCTAGGGTCATTTCAAAGATTGAAATAGATGAGGCAAGCAATAGGGTGGTTCACATTGCAACTCCTGCTTCAGACAAGAACAAAGATGATGTAACTACAAAAGATTACAAAATGTAGACTATCAATTTAGGGCTTACTTCCGTTGAGCAAGACATTGAAGATTATCAGGGTTCTAGTGCAGTCATCTTGGGTAGATTGAGGAAAGAAATAAAGACTAAGCAGGAGATGAAGAAGGAGATTGAAGGAATTAAGAAATGTTTGGAAGATCTGATGAAACCCTTGCAATCCATTAGCTCCTCATCCTCTGCTACAAATATCTTACCCCAAGAAACTATCACTGAGCTTGAAAGAATAAAGGCTTCCACTCTTGTTGCAGCGAATTGGCTGCAAGGGGTGCAAACTAAAGGAAATGATTCTATCAGGGACATTCTTTCAATAGGAAAAGATGCTATGAGGGAAATTGATTGGTTGAAGGAGGTATTAGCTCATGATAAGGAAGATACAGACCTCCTGCTGCAGAAAACTAAAACCATCATGGAGTATACCAAGGATAAGATTGTAAGTGATGGAATGCTCCCTTCCTCCAGAGCTGCCAAACCTTGGGAGTGGTTTGAAGCTTTGCAAATAAGGCAGAAGGCTCTAAAGAAGATCTACAAGCAGAGGAGGAAAATTGAGGATACCTTAATTGGTGTTTATAATGGATGCATTGCTTTCTTTGAGATAATGACAAGGAGAAGGAAGATTGCACCTAAATATTTGAGTTTAGAATAGTTGAGAAAATGGTGGTAGGATGTTTATGCTCCAGCTGGTGATGATCCTATTACTGAACACCAATTAGATGATGCGGCCACCTACATTGCTATTATTGATAAATATACAACATATAAGGTTGAGTGGGATAAATCGGTGAAATAATCAAGGGAAGATATTACATCAATTGAGAGCCGAATTAAGGTTTTTCCTTTACCACCTGTGGCCAACTTGGATAAGGTGCTTTTGAAGGTGCATGAAATACTGGATCAAAATAAAGAAAAAGGGGAAAATAGTTAATGCTGGGCTACATCGAGATTTGTGCTTCCCTATTATTTTGAATGCATTGGTCCGAGCTACATTGGAGATCCCAGGACGACCTGGATGAAGTTCATGCATTTAATGCATGTTTTATCTCATTTTGAATTTCTCTTGGCCGACTTGTTGTGGCTAATTATTATTGTAAAACCCTAACTAGGCTGACATATCTTGGGGGGTCTCTATTAATATGGTATTTGCTTCACTTGTAAGGGCTAGATATAGACATAGACGAATAGAGAGATAGCTAATATAGAAGTGAATTAAGTAGAGAAAGAGTTAGCAAGTAGTTGTTCTCAAGCAAATATTGTAACAGAAAGCTGGAATTGTTGCTACAGTGGATAATTTGATGCAAGTAATGACATTGTGATTTGGTCCATACTTGTGTTCTTCTTATCTTGCATGGTTCTTGTTATTCTATCTTTAGAATTGCTTTGAGGGAATTTGATATTTAGATATTTAGGATTAGATTTGATTCAATGATGTTTATGATGTGATATTTGAAGTGTTACAACAATCCCTAGTCCATACTTTTCGCAACCAACTGATTGTTAGTTGCTTTGCAAAGTTAGCCTGGACTTTTATATTCATTGTGCTTAGTTCAATTGTGAGGGTTTATTCATTTCAATTGCAATAGGGTTGTTTGAATGAATGTTCATGATCTGAAAATCTTAACACCTTAGAAGATTGCAGATTCATCTGGGTCAAGTAGAAATCAGTTTTGAGGGATTGGTCCATTTCAAGTGTTTATCATTTGCATTGTTAATCTTAGGATTAGTGTTAAATATAGAAATCTCTTTGAAACCTTATATCTTTTGTTATTTCTTTATCATTTGGGTTAAATTTAGGATTGAAGTATCATTACATTGCTAGATCTGATAAATTAAAGATTCAGTATTTTGCTTGTAGTAAGGTCCCATTGTGATTACCAACATTCTCACATTTATCACTGAGTTGTTTATGCATTGTCAAGACCTGACATTAGAGACCTTGGGGTTATATCGTGAGGCTTACTGATAGAGATTTACCTTTCAAGAGAGATAGGATATTATATTCTGTCTGAGTTGTTGCTGTGCATAAAACATCATCAACAACTAGGAAACAAGCTTCTCAAGGATATTGATACCAGATGGATCTCCTTGCATGGACGAATGCAATGAGTTCTTTCAGAATATCAATCCTTGATTGGAGTGATGTACGAGAATCGTAACACAATAGACAAAGCTCCTGACCTCTTACATAGGTTAAGCGATACAGAGACACTATTGACTTTAGCTAGTCTTCTCCCCATGCTGAATGTGATGAAAAATATTCTGAAGAAATCCCAAGAAAGAACTATGTATATTAATGAATACACCAATCTACGTAAACATACATGCTTGGCCCTTGATCATCTATATCTAGATCTAACACAAGATGGCCCAAATTATTTCATGTGGTGGAAAATTACTGATTTGAATAATCCTAATAATTATTTATAGTTTAATGCAAGCGGGCACTTATGTATCTGTGTACATGGATATGAGATACCAATGTACCATTGTAAGACAACTAGGTGCTCTAGAAGAGAAGAAGTTGTTAAGGATGAAGATTTTAACAACATTATTAAATTTGTTAGTGATAATTTGAAGGAAATTGCAAAATCTCTTTCCTCAGAGATTCGTGAAAGATTCCCTCGAAATGCAATACTTGAAGCCATGGGTATTGTGTATCCTCAATTTTGGGAAAATTGAGAGAACCCAAAATATTTTCATGATCAAGTAAAAATCTTGATGGAACAATTTTTGAAAAGTGTAACATACTATGAGCAGAAAATAGAAGGAATTTTAAATGAAGCTAAGCTTAGAAAACAATCTAGGAGTTTTACAATAGCTATGAGGGACTATTATAAATCCATGGGCATGGAGAAGGCCTTTGAACTAGGATCAATAAAAAAAGGTTTGGACAAAATTAGGTCAGAGTGAAATATGCGTGGTTCGATATCAAAATATTTCAAACTTGTTGATTTATGTCAGATAATGATATTGAGGTCGATGGAGGATGAGAGAGTTTTGAATACATTGGGGTTTTTGAAATCAAAGTTAAGAAACAAACTAGACAAGAATTTGGAAAATTTCTCGAGGTTGAAAGGAACTACGTATAATGTCTTTAATTTTCCTTTTGAAAGGGAACTCGCAATTTGGAGGTCCACATGTGAAAGAAGGACTAGGTTGTGCAACACTCCAATTCCAAATGCTGGTACTAGTGGCAGTGGTAGTGGCATTGGGATTGGGACAAATGACATTGACACAAATCACATAATGAATGTTGAATTTGAGACATAGGCCAAAGAAAATGAAGAGCAGACTTAGAATCAAATTCAAGACGATTCTTTTACTTTATCTCAAGATGAACGTCAATTTGAGGATCCTTACTCCATTTTTAAAGAACAACACTTATCACACTACTTATAAATTCCTATTGCATTTCCATTCACACAATCTTTGATAAATAACTAAAAGGAATATTATTAATTCATTCCTTGAACAAAACCTAACAGTTCAACATCCATAACTTATAAGTTATAAGCCAACAGAAGCTAAGAGTTCAACATAAATAACTTATAAAGGCATCCACACAACTTAAACAATAAAAGCTTAAACTACCAAATCACCTAAATTTCATACCGATTCTCTGCTTATTTTACAAGGTGGCAGCTACCTTTTATGATATGCAATGAATAGAAATTCATGATGCTATTAACCAGAAAGCAAAGAAAGGTGTAGCTTTTAACCAGAAAGCTTTGAAAGGAATGCCAATATCAAACTATAAACTAAAGCACAAAGACTTGAATCACTTCAGAACTAATAAATTTCTTTAACTGAACTCAACCATTTCCATAAGAATTGATTCAAAGATAAACATCTGATAGCAATGCAATCTATTAAACATCCAAAACACCAACATAGATAGCCATTGGAAAGATATTCAGAATAAATAGAATAAATCCATACACCACAACACAAAGATTATGTTTGCATGAAGTTCACCATATGAGTCTCTATATATAAAGATAACTATAAAAAAACTTGAAAGCATAAAATAGTTTTTTCTCTAACGAGGAAAATCAAAGTTTTTCCCAAAAGTTCCTAACTACATTGGCCAAACCCATATTTAAAGCATAAACCAATTGTCTATGGTAACAGTTTCTTGAATACAACCGCACCCAAAAATTAAAATAGTCTTCAACTTAAAATAACTAAAATTAAAGAAAGTATCATGAAATGCTAAAAATAAATATGCATCACTTTTCTTCTTCATCTTCATATTCATCTTCCAAAACTTCAACTGATTCATGTCCTTGTTCCTTTTCCTGTGCCCTCATCCTAGACCTATAATCTCGATATTTGGTGACAATTGCAAATATGTCCTTGCTCCCTGGCGTTGTAGTAATCTATAACCTGGTTCTCCATTTTCCCAAAGCAATTTTAGACTCAACCAACATCGCAGATCTGTTCTCTTCTCCAGATTTATAAGACTTCAGGTGGATCTACATTGTACTGAGTTTCGAGAAGGACTCCCATGTCACTATAGTAGGATCAACTATTTCTTTATTGAATATCTCTCTAAACTTCAGAGAGATCTCTTTTATATCTAGAATCCTTTCATCAAACTCATCAGTAATTTCCACTCCCAGAATACGACAATCTTCTTTAATTTCCCCATTTCAAAATATGGATCAAGTGTTTTATTAATTTCCTTCACCAGATTATCATATATATTGAATTTTCATTCCAATGAATCAGACCAGGAAGGGTCTAGCTCCTTGGGATTATTCATAATTTTCTCACCAATTAATATCTTCTGATCCATAGACATCAATTCTTTCACTTCTTGAGAGAGCATACATAGACTAGTTTGATCTTTTTTGACCCGCTGAAATTTTGTTACTAACTCCTTCCTCTTGTTAATAACTCAAGTGTAAAAGAGGACATATTTATTCATAAAGAAGTTAACCTCTTGAGATATTTTATCGATCCCCTCACAAGCAACTTTGGAATAGCTCAAATTCTTTTTAATTTTCTGTATGGTGAGCACATCAATGCCCTCTGGCTCTACCTGAGAACTTGAGGCTTCATCAGATGTAGGAGGAGTGGCCATGGAAGAAATAAAGTTACCCAATGTGAGGAATTGAGATTACAGTTTTATATTTTCTTTCCTATGTTCTTTTACTCTTTTAATCAAGACATTGACTGAATAATTGGCATGGTACACTTCACCTTCCAGTGTTGGAGGCCCCATATCAACATGTGTGACTTTGTAGTCTACCTCCGTTATTTCATCTTCATTTAAATCCTTCATAGGCTCAACAATTTCTAACATTTGATTTCCAGAAGTAGCATCGGTCACCATCCTTGACATCCTCCTGGCTTTCTTAGGTTTTGAAGAGCTTTGAAGTAACTTTGTAATTGTATCCACTCCAACTTTCATTGTAGGAATATGCTTTCTCTTCTTCTCCACTACTTTTTCAGTCATCTTGGGGAGGCTACTATCAAGTCAAAATATTCATTTCCACTAATAATTTCTTTAGGAGTATTAAGAGTGATAGATGGATTATCAACCAGAGGCAGAGAAGAGGGAAATTCAGATAGAGGAGGAAAGATATTATCTTCAATGATCTATTTAAAGATAGATTCAAAATCAGCAGGCACAAGTTTTTCTTGATTGGTCTTCTTCTTAGGGGTAGGAGAAAGCACACTATCTTGTTCACAGATGGTCTTCAACTTGATTGTTTCTTTTGGCCTATCACCATCACCTCTTGACTAAGAATTTGCACTAGAGGACCTAACAAAGGGTTTCCTTGATGATACACTTGCACCAGATGCTTGCGTAGACCCCTGTTCATTCTTTTGTGATGAGTTAGGCTCTTGAACAGGACCAACAACTTGCCACCATTTCCCATCCAACTAGTCATGGGTTCTTGTAAGCACTGGGGCAACACACACCCTCATATCTGAAATTTCACTTTGACTCCAATCAACCCTAGGGTGGGATTTATTAGGCAATTTTTCATATCCAAGATCTATGATTGTTGAATCCTTAGCTACATTTTCAAGAATCTAAAATGGTAGACTGAAAGCCTGTATCTGGTTTAGCGTTAGCCTCATATAATTTCTTCTCAAAACTTCATTCTCATTGATACAATCTTCCTAGAAATCTTCAATAGATGGTTGATGTAGATATAAGCTCCCTCCATAGAGATTCTGCTTCACAAAACCTTTACTGTCAAAATTAGCTCTCATAGACAAATACTGGAGGTTATATTCCTTAAGAACTCCTTCAGCTCCCGTGGCCATTTGGTTTGTTTTGCAGATAAAAGAAGGGGTCTTCAATGGGAAGACATACCCTCATTTCCCCATGCTCATATACTTAATATTAACAATGGCCATTTGTCGACAAACTTCCAGAAATATCAGTAAATCTTCATGATACCAAGGTAATTTCAATGGGGCTTTCTCAAAATCCCCTATTCTTAGATAGGAAAACTTATCAAATTGGATATAAAAACTCCCAAAATTTGATACAAGAGAAATCGATGCAGGGGAAAGGCACATTTCTGGATTTCCATCTAGATTCCTCACAACCTCCATTAAAAATACATCATTAACATGACAAAAATGATCCATTCCAAATTGTTAAGTGAACTGAGGAAAAAGTTTATACATAGGAATATCAGAAGCTGGGGTTCCTTGTGGCTCCAACCCATGTCAAAAGGACCTCTAAATAACTACAATGTACGTTAGGCAAGAACATATACAAAAAGTAGCAGGATTATGGAAATTAATTAATTGCTCATTGAAATGGAAGCAAATAACTTCAACCCAGTCAATGAAAATGTTCTGATCACAAATTATCATGATAAACCAACACATGCAATCCTCAAATAACTCAACTCGTGCATTCCCAACAATGCACTGCAATAAAGCAATAGCATCTACAATTTCTTCCTTAAAATGCACTCTTTTGAGATTAGTCAGTAGTTACGACTTGCCTTTCCTTTCAAACTTCAACTAGGTTTTGGCCATGGAGTTCTTACACTAGTCATCATTCACTTTGAAAAATTCATTTGCCATTGTGACAAAAATTTCCTCTATAGGTTCCCTTTCTGGAATCCTCAGCGTGCGGCAAACAACTTCAGGAGAAAATCTCTACAGTTACAATCTTGTTCGTGGCTTTAATTTCCCGTGTCTCCAGAATGTACCTTCTCGCACATGCACTTATCAGGTCCAAACTCAACACAACTTCTGTAAACCCTCCAGCATGAGCTAGCCCACTTTCTAATAGTTTTATATCTAGCTCATACTTCTCGTCACTCTCTAGGTGTGCCCAAAACTCTTCTAAGTTAAAAGGTCTGAGCTCCGTATCCCTTATGTGGGGCCAATGATTTCCAATTCTAGACTACATCAACTCCTAGCACATAAAGAAACACACAAACACCTAGAAGAGTAGATTGTAGAAGAAGGAAATGCAGCTGAAAAACTTAGCAAAAGTTTCACCACCTCAACTTATTTCATCAACAAGACGTGTATTTAATGCTAGACCAGTCGTTGTCAATTCCACTTTGCATGAACGCAAATTCATGAAGATAGAAGTTTGAATTTGAGAAGTATTGGCCTTGGAAAAGAATGCAAATATAGGCTAAATTTCTGAGTAAAATTTTTCCACCCACTTATGCCATCATTTTTGATAGGATGTGCATTAAATGCGACATTCAATTTCATTCCTCGAAAAGATAGCCTTTAAACCTGCATGCTTTTGAAATTCCTGAAAAGACAACTCAAGGTTAGTATTTACATAGCATTCAATGAGATGTCAGATGATGATGCCTTTGAAAGGAAAGATAAGTCCATAATGTTGCGTGGTCACTGAAACTTGGAACCTTAGAACCAAAGTTTGAAGTTTCGAAACCGTCAACCCACCGACTAGAAAGATGACCAAGAAAGACTTGCAACTCAACAAAGTGAACCATCAACCAAGTTGGAGAATTAGGAAGTTATAGAAATTTAGAACTTCGTGACAAGGTTATAAAACTCTGAGTACTAGCGACTAAGGTTAGGAAAAGCACCAAAATCACGACTTTGAGTGATAGTAAAAACAACAATGAAACTAACAAAAAATCCATCATTCCAATTTCAATAATAGATAATCCATCAAAAAAAGTACTCAACAAAAATAGAATAAATCCACACACCATAACTCGAAGGTTACGTCTAAAAGAATTGCAACTCAGTTACTCAAAAAAGTGAACCAAGTCGGGGAATCAGGAAGTTATGAAAATTTAGAACTCCCTGACAAGGTTATAAAACTCAGAGGACTAGAGACTAAGCTTGTTTTTCTCCCTTATTTTGAGTCTATCATCTCTCTAGCTGTAACATTTTACATGAATTATTAATGAAATATGGTCATTGATCTTTCATTAATCTTCTTTTTCATTATGCATTGATGTATGTTTTAATTCTGGCTCTGGTTTAATGAACTAGTTAAAGTACCTTGATTAAAGCATGAATTCATATAAATGTTTAGTGGATCTAGTAAGTAGTCATGGAGATTGAGTATTGATGTGTGAATTGTAATGAAATTTCACTAAGATTATGGATGCCTAGAATTAAAATCACCTTATAGTTCATATTTTAATTGTGTTAAAAGTAAAACTTGAACATGTGCTCAACGATTCATCACTCAACTCAATGCTGATTAGCTTAATAACATATTAACAATAGTATTAGTAGCATATACAACAATGAACATCAACAATATCTAGTAGTTGAAACCACTACCAGACTTTTTCTTCAAATGATATAATAAATAATACAGATAATTGAACATCAACACATTACTGAAGTCTGAATTTGAGCTTTTAAATTGATTATCACATTAAGGAATACATAGAGGCATTAGCAATGCAAAATCTTGCTCAAAGACAACTCTGCATAGAGCTGAGTTGGAACTTGGAAACTCATAATATCAAAAATCAAATCATTGCATCACCTTTTCTACAACTTCCACTCTTCAGGTGGTGGAATTTTCATTTGTTCTAATTGATGTTGTTTGACTTGAAGATTTGTTAACATCATGATTCAAATTGGAACCTTTCTTGGATTCTTTAGTCAATTTTACATTCAGGGTTAGCAATGGTTTGATGGAATCCAAATAGTTCACCACATCTGGGTTATGAGGAAACTGGTCCAAATCAATCTTCCTTGCATCCTCCATCTTCTTTCTGAAATCATTCTTTCTAACGAATCAATCATTGTGTCAAAAGCCTCTGGAAAACCAATCTCTATGAAGTTCCTTACCTTTTCATCCACCTTCTTCATATTTTCTGCAACCAAATGAAAATATTCCTTTGTTTCACACATTCTCAATCACTTTTCAATGACAGATGACAATGTCATTGATGTAGCAAGTCGATTAGTAATCCCTTTTGATTTCAAAACATTGTCACTGGCTTTGTAGACTTTTTTTGAATTTGATTTGTTGATTTCTCTAATGCCAACATATTTTTGTTGTCCTTTAAATATTTGTTGAGCTTCTTATGATGTTGTCTGATAGCATCAATCAATTGAAACATGTCACATAAATGATCAATCCTTTGCATTATTTCATCCTAGATCTTTTGTTTCGTATGCCTCATTGTTTCTCTACAAAATGCATATAACTTATTTTGAAAAGAATTAATTTCATTTTTTGCTTCCATCAACTCTGCTTCCAATATTTCATTTCTTTTTCTCTCCTCCAATTTTTGTTCTCGCTATGCATTTCTATTCGCAATGCTTAGTCTTAATTTTTCTAAAGTGGATTTTTCCTCATCATATTTCTTGTTGCTCTCATCTAGCCTTTGGTTCAGTTCATTCATTGTAGTCTCATTCTTCTTACCCTCTTTGCTTGTTGATGTAGAGGTAGATTTTTTTAATTATTTTTTTCTAATTCATTGCTCTTGTTATTTGTTGCTTTCCTCTTTGCTTTCTCATTTGCTAGGTCTGCCTATAACTTTTCAATTTGAGTATGTAACCTTTTTTTCTCTCTATCTTGCTTTAGCAATGATGTGTACACCAATCCATTTTTCTTCTTTGATACATTAATTTTTTCAGTATTTTTGAGTCTAGAAAAATCCAATTGAATATTGTTCAATTGGAATTCAGATGGGGCCATCTGATTTGTTGGTTTGTTTTGAACTATGGGAACAAGAATTGTGTGCTCCATGATTTCTTTATTTGTGTCAAATGTGGGTAATACCATGGTTGTTGCAGGCTCTGAAGTTACAACAGACGTACTCTCCATCAGTTGCTTCTTTTATTTTTTATTCAATTTTGATTTCTTTTTAAACTCTTCAATGTAATTAAAACCTAGGGACGCAAGAACAATGGAATGCTTGAATGGTGAATGAATAGGAGTACTTGCAGTTGCTAATGATGTCATAGGTAGACTAATTGGTAGTGGGGGAGTGCCTGGAAATAATTCCTTTGTGGTGGATCCATTGGTAGTGTGAGTTGGACCTGTCAAAATGTTTTGCCTCTTTTGTATGCCTTGATCACCTGGTGTTTCTGTGGTATGTTGTGTTGTTGTCCTCTTGTGTGTAATTTATTGTTGTAGCACATATTGACCACTACTAGTACTACTACCCATACCATCGCCACCAGAGGTAGTGCCAATTGCACTAAGCTCTCCACCATGGGCATGTCCTAGTTGTGATTGTGTCTGACCATGAGGATGATGATTTGAAGCTCTAACAAATTGACCTGTATGCCCTAGGTCTACTTTTTCACCTCCAACCCCAAGGCCAGATTTATCAACTGGTTTTCTATGCTCTACATCTGTTACCATACAAGGGCCTTGTCTTTGGGACCCCAAAGGATGACCTTCATAACCCATTTTTTAGCTATGGCTACTCTTGTAGTATATGCTTCTTTTGTGGCCTCACTTAAACCAAGTTTGAAATTGACATGGATTTCTTCTTCCCTATCATCATTAGATTCATCATCACTTTCTTTATCTTCACGTTCATCTAGATGCTCTATATTCCACAATTTTCTAAACTCACGATCTTCTTCATTATCTCCATATTATGCAAGAGCTCTTGGATCACCTAGCTCCTTCCTCATAGACCAAAAGGCAGTAATTTTTGATTGTGAACAATTTTTTTTCTGTAACTTCCTTCTCTAGAGAATTTGGCATTTTTGATCTACTAGATGGTTTATGACTTTTTTCATAAAAATTGTTATACCTCCTAATTGTCTTTCAATTGAATGCCATAATTTCTGCTAATAATTGTTCAAAAGAAATACCATTCTCAACAACACTTTTCTCCATTGCTATTTTGACCTCATCCCAAGAATCCTTGTTTCTCAAGTTTTCAAGCAAGGTTTTACTTTGATGTTGAATTCTACTTGCAACATTCTTATTGAGCACAATCATTGATATAATGGTGTCACATGGATCATATTGCCAGTGAAAGATAGCATCAAAATAAAAAAAATTCAAAAGATTATGTGCCACACTAAATTCTTTTCTCTTGAATGTGATCCCTCCACATGAAAATGGTAAAGAAGGAAATAAGGTCTTCTTTTGCTAACCGATAAAGTGTAGTTCATCAGTACTCCGCATCTACCTTACATATTCCAAAGCAAAAACCCTTTCTATCACATGCGTTGGAAGTTTGTATGGTTGTACTCTCAATCCATAAAATCTTAGCACAGTATATTCTGCCATTAAGTACCAATCAGTGAATTGTATTTCTTTTCCTAGTTGAATGTAGTTTCTACATGACATAGGCAATCTAGGCATTGGAGTATTTATAATTGCTTGATGCAATGGAGCCAAAATTAGTCTACAAAATGATTGTAGTTCCTTTTAGAATCATGCATCCTTATCATAGTGGTCCATTCATATACTGGATCCATTTTCTTTTCCTCAACATTACTATAGGGCTGAATCTGAAGCTTGTTGGTCTGACACATTCCTCTAAATTTGAATAGAAAAAGATAGCACAAGTAGGCTATGAATCTAAATGTCTTGGTGGAACCTCCTTTAATCATTAAAAATTTTTTATGCATGGATTCTACAATGTTCCCAATGAAATTATATTTGACACGTGGAACACCATAATGGATATTATATACCATTTCAAGGAGGCTTGTAGCCACTTCAAAATTGCTATTTAGTCTGAGATAAAATGCTAGCATGGAAATCGTATCTTGAACCCATGGTTTAGAAATATTCAAATCATAAGGAGGCTTATGATCACCTTTCAATTTGTTTCTATCCTGAACTATTCTATTTAAGAAAGAATTTTTCTCCATTTCATCCATTGCTTCATAATCACTAGCAAACTTTTCTAGGTCAATGTGGACATTTCCAAATTCTTTGGTTGTAAACCCCAAGGCCAACACTTTTCCAAGTTATTCTATATTAATGGATAACAATTATTATTTTCTATCTTTATTAACAATTGCTCTTTTGTTATCATCATAATTTAGGGCACATACCATGATAAATTATGGGCAAGGGAAAACCTCATGTAACATCATGCACCCTAATCCAGTTACCCACGGTGCAATGATACTATTAACTTGCATTTTCTTTACAGCCTTATTCTAAGATGAAAATCTAAGTTCTGAGGTACACCTACCATAGGTTTCAGGATCATAAATGTCATGGTATTCATCAGTGAAACATGGGGTTTTAAGCAATTTTGCATAATGTATTTTTTTATCCGACATTGCTCTAGTGGTACTGGTGGTAGACATGCTGATACAATAAATAATGTGAAATTGTGAATTCCCTATTGGTCCTTAATTTTTCTTAATTTTTAAGCCTCTTAACCCTAAACCTAAACTTCAAAGTTTGAAAAAATAATATTTTAAGAAATGTCAAACAATGAAATGTAGCCATACGAATTCTTTAACTTACCTGGATTTTGATTCTTGAAACTAGGTTAGTGGAATGGCTTTGTTGGAAGTGGAATTGTGGAACCCATAATAGGGTGATGCATTGCAATGAGTAAACTGAAGACTGAAATCTCCCAGTGTGCCGACCCTCTAACTTCAAAATAAAATCACTTAGCAATAAAAAGTGTTGCTTTTTCGAATATTAAAGTGAATGAAACCGAATCATCTACATGTTTATGTTACTTCTAGACTACACACTACACAATTAGTACATGGATGGAAACATTTAAAACAAGCCATTTATGATTTACTCCTGCATTGACAACAAATTATAAACGGTTGATCTTTGTTAATGTAATGGTTATAGGGTGATTCTATAGTTTTAGGTTCACAAGCCTAGTGCTCTGTGCATTTCATTCTAGAATGCAACTAAAACCATACATCAAATGTTCATCGAACAGTTAAGTAATTTATGATATAAATAATAAACATGTGTTTTAAAGTTGCTTTAAACTTGAATGTGCTAGGATTGACATCAAGGCCAAGGGGCTGGTAACTTAACATTGCAAAGGCCTTAATAAAATGAATTACAATGTTACATTAATAAAAGAACCATTAATAGCACTTAACTTGCAAAGGACTTAATAAAATGAATTACAATGTCACATTAATAACACAACCATTTATTTTATTACAATTGAATTACAATGTCACATTATTACATAGTACAAATACAAATGTAAGCATAAGCGCCAAGCTTCTGTTGGACCATTGGTGAAAATGTAAATGTGATACATGTTTCTCTAAAAATAAATGTGACTTGTCAGGTCAACCATGTGCTTTGAAAATAAATGCATGGGACTTACCGGGTCAGCCATGGGCTCTGAAAATAAATACATGGGGAAAGGGGGGCCAATCAAACTGGGGAAATGGGAGATGTGAAGATACAAAATGTACTTAGCCCCTTTCAAAACCAGATTCATGTAGAAGATGAGCTCTAAGAATAAATGCATGGGGCTTTCTTGGTAGGCCATGGTGTCTAAAAATAAATGCAAGGGGCTTTCCTGGCCAACCATGCTGGGGAACCAAGAGTTGTGAAGATACAAAATGTACTTGTCCCATTTGAGAATCATAATCATGAAGGAGATGAGGGGTAGTAAAATTGCTCCCATCTTCTACTTGTAGCCTCCATGCACTGGGATAACACTTATCTCCATCAGAGCTCCTCATCTTGGTTCAAAACTTGTCTGAGAAGTCAAGTGAACGAAATCAACTTCTTTCCAATTCCACCCATTCTGAACTTGAAGGAAATTGGTCTTTTACTATGTAACTACATAACTAGAGGCAGGAGAATTTAGAGTATCCCCAATAATACTGCATCATCTTCTTCTTGAATCCTTATTAAGTTATTAACCCTACAAAATGAAAACCCTTATGAAAATTCAATGAATGATTTTAGTTGTGCTCACTATCCTTATTTATGGGCCAAAAGTGCTGCCAATAGTGCAACTACCAACTTGGTCCTCGTGTACACCTCACATGTGTCACGTGTGAGGTTGGGTATAGTCATAATTGTGATTCACGCAAACCAAAAAACCAACTTAATCGATTTGTGTAACTTAGTCCTAACATTTACAATTTAAATGTTTAATTTGATTGACATCTGGACTCTGATAGCCTGGATACATGCAAACTGTACCTCAAGCTGACAAGCTATCAATTGTCAAAATCACCAGTGCCACTCAAATGATATGAAATCATTACAAATATTGTTTCACTAAATCATTGGATTATTGAAATCATCATCTATGATTCTACAATACATTGTGCAGTTTTCAATATAAAGCTATCGAATCAATCACTCTAGCTATTCATATGGCATTAATCTGTGCCGCCACCCGCAGTACCACAACCAAAATTTATTTAAAAAGATTGATAATTTCAATAGAATAAATGAAAGGTAGAGTAATTCGACATATTGAAAACAGAGAATTAAATGTCTCGTTTTACCTTAATCATTATCAATGTCCACTAATAAGTCACAATAAATTTTGCTCACTTATGATCAGAACTATATGTTGATAATTACTACTAGTTTTAAAAGCCACATTTTATATTGACCAAAGCAAAAAGGATTTACAAGAATGGATCCACAAAAAATATTTTAATTTAAGTAGCTATTACTAAAGACTGAAGTACATAGTACATAACCAGCGTGGCCAAAAGACAAGACAAAAAACCAATCACAAAGTATATATTACAAGAACTGTTATGCTGTACAATAAAATATAGACACGTGACACATTACACAATTCATTACTATTTTTTTTTGTAACATTAGCCGAGGCCATCAACCGGGTGTTTGAGTAGAACGTGAATCAAATTTAACAAACTAATAGCAGAGAAGAAAAGCGAATAATCCAAAACCTTCCTTCAAAACTCCATACTCTTTAATGATTCAGTTTTCGTATCACATAGTGACTCCATCTCATATTAACCAAGGAAAGAGCCTACACTGTAGAAGCATGCAATTCCACTTTCTTGAAGATTCCACCAATAGGTGCTAACCCACTTTCAAAATTGTAATGCTCTAGCACCAACTCCAACAAAGAAATAGAGTAAATGAAAGGATGCAAATAACATATTGCCAACGTCTTCACCAAATATTTATCGAGCAAAATGTCCATGCAATTGGACAAGAAAGTCGAAGCTACCTCAAAATATAAAGCACGAGGGTTGTTCTGAAATCATTCCCTATCCACAATTATTCTTATAGCATCCTCAACCTACAGACAGGGAATTGTAAAAACCATACCCAACTTTCGTCTATTGTATGCATTGTCCCTTATTTTCTCCCAAAAACATTTGGGTAGCATGACATGCCTTGAAGACTCCATAATATCTCAGTTATATTGAGAATAGAGAAGAAATAAATCAAAGCCAAATATATTATAAATGATATGAAGAACATCAAGTTGGCGAATTATATATAAAAGTTAGCACAAACACAATGAGTATGACATCACACTTATCATTTTTAAATTCACCACTATTATTGATGTGACAATTAACATTTATTTCAACACTTGAATGCTTAAAAACAAGTGCTTAAAAGGTATGCCCGCGATAGATGACAAGATGGCTGCATAGTGCACATGCAAATAAAGTTATTTTTAAAATGGGGACATCGCTAGGTTGACGAGACTCGACCCTCAGGATTAAATACTTAAGATTTAAGGATTTGTCATAAAATATTTTGGTCTGACTTAGACAATATTAAATGGTAAACAAGAGCATGATGACCGACATACCTAAACAATTAATAAAATCTCAACCATTGATTTCTCAAAGTCTAATGGTTCTAGTGTTATTCCAGAGGTTTCAATTCACAAGTTTAGTGCTTCAAGGATTTACTTCTAGAATGCAACTATAGTCGTCCATCAAAAATTCATCAAATGGTCCCTCTTTTAAAAAAAAATTTATGCACGTGCATAATTTAAAATGGGGACATCGCTAGGTTGACGAGACTCGACCCTTAGGATTAAATACTTAAGATTTAAGGATTTGTCATAAAATATTTTGGTTTGACTTAGGCAATATTAAACAGTAAACGAGAGTACGATGACAGACATAACTAAATAATTAATAATATCTCAACCATTAATTTTTGAAAATCTAACGGTTCTAGTGTTATTCCGGAGGTTTCAATTAGAAAGTCTAGTGCTTCAAGGATTTACTTCCAGAATGCAACTATAGCCATCCATCGAAAATTCATCAAACGGTCCCTCTTTTAAAACAAACTTTATGCACATGCATAATTTTTCCACTTAAGTTCTTCTATTGCTCATGAGTCATTGCCAAAATCCTTCAACCCATCAGGTTCATTATCATGATGAGCGATGAGCCTTGATCTTGCCACGTGTCCGCATCTAATGGTTCTAGTGTTATTATGGAGGTTTCAATTCGAAAATCTAGTGCTTCAAAGATTTACTTCTAGAATGCAACTATAGTCGTTCATAAAAAAATCATCGAACAGTCGTGGTTATATTGATTCACCAATTTTTTTTCTTATGCATTTGAAAATAGGTTTAATTCACCAATGGATATATTTTTTTGGTTTGAATTTTTTTTTAATCGCCAACAAAATTGTTTTTTATGTTTTGAAAATAGGTTTAATTCACCAATGAAATTTTTTTCTAGGTTTGAAAATAGATTTTAATCGCCAATGAAAATATTTTATTGATTTAAAAAAAATTGTAATTCACCAGGATTTTCCATAGAATTCTATCGATTATAAAATATTCACCAATTGAGATTATTTTTTTTTCCTAAAAAATGAAAAAAATTTCCACTAAAATTAATATTTTTATCGGGAAGTATACAAGATTTGCCAGGATTTTACACCTTCGCCGAGGGGGGGTTTCTTAAAGTTTTTCCTGTACCATACAAACCTGAAATATAGAATGGGGCTAGGTGAGCCAATTTTTAGGTTCAACACTATGCCTAAGGAAGCTCTTTGCCCGAGGAAGAAAGCGTGGTGCACTGGCATGTCTCAAGTGCATTGGCATCCGTATGAATAGAGGACTAAAGAGACAAGGTCAAACTCTAGAAAAATGATTAACGGCCCAGCTAGCTACTTCCAAAGGTCCAAAATAATGCTATGAAGTAAACAAAATATGCTCTAATATGATAAAGTAAAAACACAAGAGTTAGGGTAGCAAGAATGATCTCACAAAGGAATTCGTTTGCCAGCTAGCTCCTAGTAGCACGTTCACTTACACACAAAGAAGAGGAAAATTGTTGGGTGGCTGTATAGGGGTTTTCCTCAGTTAGACCCCCGTTTAGGTGTTTCCACCTCCACGGATAGCCATGAAAGCGATAATGGAGAAATAGTATGATAAAGGAAGCAATATAGTAAAGAACACTAAAACACTACAAAATAGTAAATGTACTTACTCAGCCAAGTAATAGAGGAGAGAAGCAGGAAGCTTACCACCTCCACCAAGAGCACTCAAGGCTAATGGGGGAGAAAATGAGAGTATTCATGTCTCTATTGCAATGGTTTTGTACCACACTTGCTCTACTGAAGTGATGAAGTGAAGTTGCTACAACAATGGAGTGAAAAAGTGCTACTAAAAGTGCTTGAAGAGTGTGCTAAGAGATGAAGTTGAATGCTTAAAGTTGTGAAGAAGCTTAGAAGAAGTTGAAATGCATGTAGAAGGAAGGAATTTGAAGGAAAGATGAAGAAAACAACCATATTCAGGTTAGTCAACCGAAGAGGGCGTTACAAGTTGACTGCCAATGAAAAGTGTAATGCCTCTATAGGCTCTAGCCACAAGAATCTGCCAAGGACGTAAGCACCCTGCGCGGGAATGCCCAACATAAATTCCTCCATCAATGCTCAAAATAGGCACCAAATGGAATGAAGGCAGTAGAATTAGGTGGAATTTAGCTTCTGAACTTGGTTTTCTAAAGTGGAGAAGGGAAAAAGGGGAATTTGCATAAGGGGTGCAAATTCACTCCTATACAATATGTTAAGCAATAAAATTGGCATGCATATTCTCTTACATATCACTTGTAAAAAATGATTACAACTTCCTAACTTTGTTCTAATGAATTGATTTTAGAATAATAGAAAAGGCACACCAAATGTATTGTAAAAATGGCCTTGAAAATGTGTTGATTGAGCATAAAGAGGTTTCCCATCAAGTTCTACATATCTTCTAGTATAACCAGTAAAATTGTTTGGTACAATCTAACCTGCTCTAATACTATGTTTGAAATTAGGATCTTAGGATACTAATCATTATTAACAAAATATAAAATAAATAAAATGAGAATCATACAAGCATATATTTAATAGATTACACAAGATATGAATGGGAAAAAACTTTCAAATAAAAAAACCCCATAAAACATCATTTTATTAAAAATCTTACAATAATGCTCTATTATAACATAGACTGAACTTGGGGAATACTTCTCCATACTTCCACATGGTCAATAATACCTCATGTTCATAGTGATAGAATTCTCTATCAATCTCTAAATTCTACACCTATCAAATGAGAGAGAACCTCCTTAAATATAGGAGAAAGGGTGACATAATACCTTAAGGGGTATTAGTCACACCTATTCAAAATAACCATTCATAATTAATTAATAATCTAATTGTATTAGACTAGGGATTTTTTTAGTGAGGAATCTTCGCCAATTAGTGAATATTAGATATCGGCCAAGTCAAAATTGGTGAATAAATCACACCCAATAGGGTGGTCAAATCATCCATATTTTATGATTTATCAGTCTAATGCATTTCCATTCACTATCAATTTTTTTTATGAGACATATTTAAGTAATAATTTCACTATATAAAAACTATGTGTTTCAAATGGGACTATTAATATGTTGAACAAGACAACTAAGAGGGGGGGTGAATTAGTTGTCATAGATTTAAAATGTAATTCATTCACCAAAACTAATCCTTAACACTGCTTAACAGATTAAACATTAAATACTGTATAAATTGAAAACCATCACATAAAAACAATAACACCAGATTTACATGGAAAACCCAATAAGGGAAAAACCATGGTGAGGATTAACTCACACTATAGAGAATATCAAAACCGATTACAAAAGGCTCACTATTTGAGAAACAAGGCTCACTACCAAAACAAGGACTCACTGTCTGAAACAAAGGGCTCACTACCAAAAAGATACAAAGAAGATAAAGAAGACTTGTTACAGAGAGAAGAAAATCTCAATGCAACGGAGAAATCCACCACAACTCGCTTAATCCACTTGTAGACATGCATGAATGATAAAGTGCACCTTCAACTCACTACTTCTAAAAACTCAATATTTAGGCTTCACATTGATATTCCATACATCATAACACACTGATTCAAACTTATCTCTATTCTCTTTGCTCTCTTGTCTCTTTTTTCTTTGTTCTCATCTCTTCTTGTTCCCTAACTCATTTTGTATTTATTCCATCTTCAACTTTGAAACATATCTAAAGTCGGCCATCCAAATTCAAATTCAAATTAGGTAGGCACCAAAACATCCTAGGGCAGAATTAGAATGAGGGTGACCCAAACACATGCTTCATAAGGACCCAAATAGATCCAACATGCTTCACCAACTCTAAAAGTAGTATTCCACACAAGGTCATCCAAACTAGTGTAAAACACATAGAACAATTAAGCACGAAATTTCTAGATACCAAAATGATCTTCAATACAATAAAAAAAACTCAACTCTAGAACCACAAGTCATAAGAATTCATTAAAGATAAATTTGGATGAACAACATTTCTCCCAAACCTCAACCAAAAACACAGAAAACCACAGTTCACAACTGGTGAACACAACTCGCACTGTAAAATAAATCAATAGCCTAAAATCTGGATATAGTAGCTTCCAACAATGATGATCAACATATCTGAACCACACAAATATAGAAGCAACACCTAGAGCAACCATTGAACACTTGCAACATATCATCTTTACAATTTTCTCAATATACTCAACATATACATCCAATAACCTTCGTCCATGACACTAATGACAACAACAATCAAATGATAACCAATTGACCAATTGACATCAATGACAACACCTTCAATCTTTCCATTCTTGCAACATAATATTTTCTCTTGGAATCTCAGAAGCGTCTATTAAATCACCTATATATTTTCCAATACTATTAAAACAACATTGTGTGTCAGGACCAATTTCACCAATAAAAAATTACAAATAGTTTCTTATGAGGACCCATTTAACCAATTAAAATTTACAAATAGTTGCTTATAAGGACCCATTTCACCAATAACTTTAAAAAATAATTACATTTGAGGACACATTTTTCTAATTTCCATGAAACCTCCATGCTCATTGTAGGGCCATAATCACCTTGAAAATTACAACGTATGTGTTCCATCGATGTTTGATTCACCCAACACTTAAATGTATCGTTGGATAATCACGGGGGATTCACCAAATTTTTAATATACCATTTAAAAATCTTGTGGAATTCGCTAAGTATGGATTGATATAAATACAATCGAAACTGTCATTTATTCTTACACATTTTTTTCAATTCTGAACTTTTGAGCTCTTGATTTAGAAGTTAGACTTGGAACCTTGAAGTTGATCATAGACAAGTTATAAACTTACAACACATTCATTCCTATATTAACGAATAGCAAGTTAGTGAAAACCTAAAATTAAAGGCATGTGATCATTTCTTCATAGTGTTATAAGATTTCATTCTTACTTCAATATTAAAGATGATATTGAGTAGGGAATGTGATATGTATTCTATGTCCTTAAACAAGAAGAAATTTTTACTAGATTTTATTTGAAGTGAGAGATCAAGATGTCGAGCAACAAGTGCAACAAGCATAAGACTCCTCAGGGTGGTGAAGGGATTGGGAGGCCATCAAAATTCCCAAAACCTAAGGTTACTAATGAGTCTAGTTTATGGCTCAATTTTGATAGACTTTATTATCCATTTGTTGTTGTTGTCATAGACTTTGATACTTGGATGCTGACCTTTTTTATGATATTTCCTCAAAACCATAGACATTGGGCATAAGCTTATTTTTGTAACCTTTAAATGACATTGACATTCTATATGAACTCTCTATGTTAATTTTACACGTGGATTAATGAATGTTACTTTAAGATAGTTACAGATACACAATTGTTGTGCGTACTAATATTGTTATGCAGATATAATTAGAGCCTACAAAATTGAGGAAGATTCTTCCAGCTAGTCGTTTGCCATAAAGGTCAACAAGGTGATCATTCAAAGGTCAATGGAGGGAAGACTCTCAATGGAGGGAGAGTCCTAGTTTAAATTGAAGAATTGTAACTATCTTGTAAATGGTCTTAATAGTTTGTTGAGAAAACATAGGAGCTATTGTTATGCTAGATCTACATTGAGGCAAAGTGGCTTGACTAGATTCCATGCATGCATAACCTCCTCTCCACTTTTTATGCTTTCCCTAAAGTGGCATCCTCCTAATCTGTTGGAGTTTACCACCTTGCTAGGTAGTTAGTAGTTTTTCTTCCTATAAATAAGACTTGAATTCTCCTTCTCAGAAGGTTGATTAATTTGATGATGTACTCACATTCTTAGTTTTTCAATAATATAATTTTGTTGCTCGATTATACTCATGATTTCCAATGAATAAAATGAAGTTATAATTTTGTGCATCTGAGTTTACATTTTTCTTAAGGGATACTCATCCAAGGGGGCCCACTTGGTGAGCATTCCATCCTTTATTTTATTTAGTACTTTCTATTCAACAATTAGTTAAGAATCTAGCAACTGTTTGTTCCTGTAGCCACTAGAATTCTATTCCATGACTGTTCATGCAGCGAAAGTAGACAGAGTAGTTTCCTTTCTATTTGCTCAAATTTTTATTTCTATCATGCATTTCAACCTAGTATAGTTGTTGGTTGATGTTCAGTACTTATGTTATTTCTTTCCAAGAAATTTACTTTTAGCATTATGTATTTCTTAGTTGTAGAATGAATATGGCTTCTTTGGATTCCTAGTGCACATATTGTGTTGAACCATTTCAAGTCTATGTCCTTGGGTTGACAAGTTAAATGCACCTTCGTAATGATTAAGATAGCTATTTAGATTAGATGTCCAATATTTGAATCACAACTGTAAGGGCTTAGTTTTTAAATCATTGTAGGAGGCCAATAGTTACCATATAGTATTACTTTGGAATTGGTAATGATTCCGATCCATCAGATCAAGATGGAGCTACATTATCAACTCTTCCACCAAATATTAATGAAGAAGGCATTCACAATACCTCACTGCCATCAGAAGGTGAGATTGTCATTGAGTTAAATGAGTCAAACGAGGATGGAAATACTGTAGAAGATGTTCCAAGGGATAACTTGGTTAGCTAGAATGAGATAATTGACTTGGATGAAAATGTTAGCATTGTAGATGATGTTGGTAGAAAGAAAAGAAAAAGAAAATGAAAAATGGGGTGTGAGTGGGTAATGAAAAGGAATTTTCAGCTTGATTGGGTGTCAAAGTACCCATTCATTGGACCATTGGAGAAAGCAAACAAAGATGAACCTCTAATAGATTGCAAGTATATGATTTGTAGTTGGAAATGTAAAAGAGACAAAGAAAAGCATATTGGTAAAGTTTATGAAAAACAAATCATCGATCAAAGGGAAAAACTGGTAGTACGATGGAAATCAAAGGAATAATTTCTTCATGTTAAGTATGTCACAAAATATGAAGAGCATATACAAAGAATGTTGAAGCTTGTTGCATGTGGAGGTAGAATTGAAGCTCAATTTGGAAAATTAATGGAAGGAGCACAATTGTCAAAAACTGTTCAGATGAGTGTTATTTTTTATATTTTGTCTAGAGGGAATCCTATGATAGACTACGTAGAATATTTAATTTATTATCTTTTTGGGGTGTTCCTAACTTTCCTAGCGCACATTAAAGTTAGTAAATGTTGTATAAGAATGGGTAAGTTGTCTTGTTGCAGTGGAAAATCAAGATTCAAAGGAGAAAGTAAAAGAGTCAAAATTCATTGCATTATCTTTAGATAAAGTTACTATGGTAAATAATAATTATTGGGTCTGTATGCATGTGTATACTGTAAAACAACATGTCTACCAAACTCATCTTCTTTGTGTTGACAAAATGAAGGACAATTTAACATTGCAAAATCTATTTGAACTAGCCGAGAAATATTTGAATGAAATTGGCTCAGGTATGGATGACTTGACAATTGCCAAAACGTTGGTGTATGTAGGAGCTAATGGATTTGCAGTAATGCAAGGTCACATGATCGATGTTTGCACAAAGTTACAAACTACTTGTGCACCATAATGTTTTGCATTCACTGCATGACCCACATAATGAATTTAACATTTAGAATTGTAAGCAAGTATCAAGTATCCTACAATGTCAAAAGTTGAAAATGTTCGTGAGCTCTATGCATACTTTTGCTGAATTCCCAAATGTTTCATGAAATTTCAATTTTTTTCTAAGGGAATAATAATAGGAAACAAGCTTCTTAAGGATGTTGATACTAGATGGATCTGCTTGCATGGACCAACGCAACGAGTTTTTTTAGAATATCAATCCTTGATTGGAATAATGTATGAGCATCACAACACAATAGACAAAGCTCCTGACCTCTTACATAGGTTAAGCGATATAGAGACACTCTTGAATTTAGCTAGTCTTCTCCCCATGCAGGATGACCCTCGATCATCTATATCTAGATCTAAATTCTCAAAGCCCAAATATTTTAAACTAGCAAAAAATTACAAATTTGAATCATCTTGAAAATTATTTATAGTTAAATGCAAGCGGGAACTTATGTGTCTTTGTACGTGGATTTAAGATACCAATGCACCATTGTACAATAGTTATGTGCTCTATTAGAGAAGTACCTATTATAAAGGAAGCTTTTAATGATATTATTAAATCTGTTAGTGATAATTTGAAGGAATTGCAAAATCTCTTTCCATAGAGATTTATAATAGATTCCCTTGAGATGAAATACTTGAAGCCATGTCTATTGTGTATCCTCAATTTTGGATTTGAGGCAACTGAGATAGCCCAAGGTATTTTCATGATAAATTAATTACCTTGGTCAAACAATTTTCAACAGAGTGTAAAATAAAATGAATAGACAATAGAAGGAATTATAAATGGAGATAAGCTTAGAGAACAATGTAAGTGTTTTGCAAGAAGTATGATGGACCAATTTGATTCCATGGAGAATCCCATGGAAGCAGGATCAATAACAAAGGATTGGACAACCTTAGGTCATAGTGAAATATTGCATGGTTCAATATAAAAATATTTTAAACTTGCAAATTTATGTTAAAAAATGATATTAGGGTCAGTGAAGGATGAGAAAGCTTTTAGTTCATTGGCATTTTTCAAATCAAAGATAAGAAAAAAACTAGACAGGAATTTGGAAAATTTCTTGAGGGTGTTTGTAACTACATATAATGTCAAAAAATTTCCTTTTGGAAGGGCACTCACAATCTGGAGGTCCATATGCAAAAGAAGAGGGTTGTGCAAAACTTCAAACACTGGTATTGGTAATGGTGGCACTAGTAATTGGACAAATGACATTGACACAATGAATGTTGAATTTGAGACACAGGGTGAAGAAAATGAAGACCAAACTCATAATCAAGCTGAAACTTCTACTTTATCTCAAGTTGAATATCAGTTTGAGGATCCTAACTTGATTTGACAAATGGAAGTGAATTAACAATTTTTAGGTATTTATATTGCACTTCATGAATCATATTGCAAATTGTAGTTGATGATATTTTATTTTATATTCCATGAAATTGTGAATCAAATTGAATACATTAACATATTGTGTCATACTGATAAGTTTTACATGTACTCAGTGATTCATCATTTAACTCAATGCTTAATGTTTCCTTACTAGCGTGGATTTGTGCATAAAACATAAAATTTGCAATAAATTAATTTATTTATTTTTGATTTAATATGTGATTTTTCATCATTTTTCATAGTTTATGAATTATTTTGATCAGTGCCTTATTTGCAACTGATTCATAAAATGAAATATACTCCTACAAAAAACCAACTCATGGCTTCTTATAACCTCACCGCCTTACAATGAGAAACCAAGAAAAGTACAAAACTTATCACACTAATAAATTCATATTACATTACCATTCAAACAATGTTTGATAAATAACTGAATGGAATATTAATCCATTCTTTGAACATAAGCTAACAAATCAACATCCATAACATAAACACATAATATGTTATGACAACTTATAAATAACCCTTGATTATTTTGAGTCAAAAGGTAGTGAATGCAATATTGGAGATTAAGATAGGTCAATGTTCAAAATTAAAGAAATGCACTTAAGTATTTGAGTAATATTTTGTTATTACATAGAAAAATTACAACATTTCCTATTTGTGCTATCAAATAGCTTAAATTATGCAAAAATAGCTTATAGAGAATGAGATGAAAGATCAAAAAATCACAACGCTTTGAAATTTTGAATGAGGTTTGGGATTCCCTTTTATCACATAAGGAAAGCAATAAGCAAAGAAGTGAAGAACCTCATCCCAAAATTTTTCATTCCATGCCAGGTAAAAATTATACTTTTCATTCCATGCCTTAAACATATCCTGAAAAGGCCAGTCATGAGCTAAGAGATTTTCCACATTCTTCAAATTTTGATGATACTTGGCATCAATTAAAGCACTAGCCTCTCTACAAAAATTTTCCATCGTTTGTTTTGCATCAACCATCTTGTCTGAATAGGAATCAAGCCAATTTAAATCAAGTTTGTGATATTTGCAAATCAGAGGGAGAAGTGTGGGGATTGCAATATTGAAAGTATCCTTCCATTTCTCTAGGGTCTTCAAATCCCCATTATTTTCTACTAGGTGGGATATAACCCTTTTGTCAACATTTATGAAAGAGTTCATTTTTTTCTCGTTTAGTTTCAATTATACTTTTCAAATACTCTTTATGATTTCGTGCCATCTTCACAATCTCAAAAGTAAGATAGATACTAGGTGGGTCATCAGATGTGTTTGCAGATCCCTTATACATACCTTCCAAAGATGAAAATCTAGGATTCCATTGTTCAAATATACATTTGAGCTGCTCTTGATCCCCACTTATTCTGGTAATGGCATTTCTCAAATTCAGATATGACACACATGTATTTTCTAGCCTTCTTAAGATTTTAGATAATTTTTTCTCTACGATGCATGTTGTAATGTGCACACTCTCCTTTTGGTGATTCTACTAAGCATTCTTCAACTGCTTTTCCAACATTTGAATCTTTTCTTTAAGCTCTACATTTTCAATCATCACATGAGCAAGGGGGACTGTAGAAGAGGAGCCTACTTCCTGCACACTTTGAAGAATGGATTTTTTTGAGCCAATAATACCTGTTGTTGGTTGTAAGCTGCCATGAGATCATTATGTTCCTTCAATAGCGTATTAAGTCTATCTTGCAACCTTCAAACATTAGCTTCATTAAAATTGGAAACATCCACCACTAATGCAGCAACTTTAGGGGTAGAGGTGTCATACACCCTCTTTACAATCAAGCTCCCTTTGATGCTTCAACAATTGCAGGCTTGTTTGTATTTCAAGGAAGGGCCCAGATTGCAAGGGCTTCCCAATGTGGGTTGAAACCTGATCTTGACAATTCCATCTCTACTTCCTCTTCTATATAGAAAAATTCTCCTTCGTGTTTTCAAATAGTATCAAAGACAATTGCAAAAGCAATGTCCCATTTAGGGAGCAGTAGCAATCCACTATCTTCCACCATTCTTCTCCCTTTGTTATGTGTAATGTTTTTGGACTCAAAATTCATTTCTACCCTTACCTTTGCACCTACTTCATCATACTTTTGTCTAGGAACATCTGCTTGTGCCAACTGAACTCTTTTGTGGTACTCGTCCCTCTTTGATATGAAAACAAGATCTTTAAACTCCTAGGATTTTATAAACTCATCATCAAAAATGAATTATGAACATGCCAATTCCCTTACATCATTGAGGTTATCTCTCCCCATAGCCACATCCAACCCGAACCTTTGCTGAAGAAGGCCAACAATATTTGGTCTTGGGGGGATGGCATTTATTGTTGAATTTCATCCATGGTGATATGAACATCTTCACTTCCATCTGGATTGATGGGATTGTCAACCAACAATGGTGATTGCTCAACTTTCATCCTCTTCTATGGTTTCTCTCTTGGGGGAGAACCAGAATCCACACTGATTGTTTGAGGGGAAGGAGAGGGAGTGACTTGTGGTGGGTCTGATTGCACATTTTCTCTAATAAAAGGCCCCTAGGGTTGGGGCCTTTTGATAGAGAGGTCAAATGAAGGTCTAGGTTCGCTTTGCTAGTTTCTCTTCTAGGATAGGGGCCTTACCTACAACTTTGTCAAAATCTTCAACAACACCTTAATCTTGGAAATTGGGTCAACAATATTAGAAAATGCTCCATGATAATCCTTATCATTGTTTATCCTCGTAGCCTCTACCTTCTTGAATACTATCCATTTTTCCTTTTTATCTTATACCTCAAATTCATCCTTGTAATTTATTACATCTTCATTTTGATCAAGTTGATGGTGAAAATCATACCTTTTGTTACCTTTCCTGACCTTGTGTATGAAACCTTCAGGGTCAAAATCTTTGACATTTAACTGAAAAATATTTGTATTCCCAAAGCATTTATTTCAGCCTATCTAAGTTGTCTCTGGTAAAAGTGAAATATGAAAAGGCAGTAACATAAGGGAAAAAGGACCCTTTCCTTTGTTTCCTTAAATGAAACTGTTCAGTTTCATTCAATTTCCATATAATTTACATGAATTCCAACCTAGGTGACACACATTTGGGTATCATATAGGGGGTTTGATGGAACCCATATATTCTAATAACAAGTTAGTTTTCATGGAGGTAAAAATATCCCTAGTTGTGTTGTACTCCTAACTTTGACCTCCTCTTTTTGGGCCTAAGGAAATCTAAAATTTCCTTGTGCAATCTGACTCCAGGTAGACCCAACCTTGCCATGACTTGTCTTACAAAATAATTCTCAAAAAAATAATAGTTGGACTCACTACAATGTTTGTCCCAAATATGGGTCCAACATTGCGCTGGGAGATTGTTGCCCTCTTTATCTTTCATGTTTAGTTGTAAAAGTCTGCTGAAATGATATTTCCCTTCGTACAAAATCATATAGAAAAGGAGAGAATACCACATGAAATTCACCTTTGGCTCCTTACCACTTTGCCTTCTCTTAATTTCCACCAACTAATTGTGAATAGCCTCAACTAAAAAGCTGGCATAGTCAAAGTCACTATTGAAAAAAAGATTTTGTATATTAATAGCCATATACATAAGAGGTATCTCCATTTTTGAAAATGCATCTTCTCCCAACAGCTAGCATAATACCCAATATTTTCTTTTGAAATAGTCTTCAAAATACTTTACATCAAAAGGCTCAAGTTTTTTATCAAGGATTCTTAATGACTTTCCATAGAAGCTTTTTTGTCTAAACGTAGGGATCCATTTCACTCTAAAGCTATTTTTGTCTCAAGCTTGTATTTTCTTCTAAAAGAAGTAAGGTCTATAACCTTATCTACAAGCACAATGAGTCTAAAAACCTCACAAATAAACTCCTTGGTTATATCCGTTAGGACACTTCCATCCAATTCCCTAATTACTTTGATATTCTCATCATACCCAGAAGCAAGGTGTCCGATGAGTTGCACACTTATAAAGGAATTAGGAACAACTACCTTCCCAAAATCATAGTTCTATGCATTGGAGACAAGGGAACAGTGGTTTCTTTTTCCATACAAGTGTAGGAACAATTCCCACCTAGTGATTGTGTCATCTTGGTATTTCATCTCAACATCTCTGGAATTTCTAACTATGTCTACCATCTCCTCTACTACATTAAGGCCAAGGTTACATTGATGTTGAATTTTTTTTGAGGAAATTGACAACTGGGCCAAAATATCCTCCTCTAAGGGTCTTTTAGATGTAGGGCTAGAGGGTTGGGTGTTTTACCAACTCATAATTCTAGAACGATTTAAAACTGATTTCTATAGTATTTTGCAACAGAGATTGCAGACTTGATTATGAGCTTCAAGACTAACAATGGTGAATTTTTTCGAGATGGGCATACCTATTTTTTAATTGTTCAAAGCTTCGGCTCAAGTTGATGTGGAACAGGCGAACCTCTACTTTTTTTGCTACTATGTCGGACCAAACAAACGAGCTAAAAATTTATGAAGGAAATTATGAGCCATCATCTGTCACATCCGACATTACTTCTTGTTTGCGCGAGTGCAGTTCATTCATCTACCCATTTATCAATTTTGAATGTGGGTTGTCCATCTAGAAAGGGATGTACAAATGTCAAATTTCAATGATGAGTAAAGGCTTGATTTTCTTGAAAAGGACACAATTGTACCCTCTGTCCAACTGAATTTTTTCATATCCCACATGAGAATATCGTCATAGAGTTTCCTTCCATATTTCCAAAACTAAGAAAAGGACATGCCACTATGGGCCTGCGGAAATCCTTTTATCTTTTGGCACATGGTAGCATTTGGCAGAGCCTTGAAGTTCTTGAAAATGACATAACTATCCCCTCTCTCCAACAAAATTCTCCCACATCCCACATGAGAATATCGTCGCACAGTGTCCTTCTATGGTTTTGCAAACAAGAAAAGGACATTTTGCTATGGGAGCGTGGACTTGGATAATCCTTTATCTTCTACCACATAACAAACATAAAACAATAAAATTATAAAAATTAAAGGTTTTGATTTTGATTTCATATCTGATATTAAAGGGGCACTTCCTAGAAAAAGGGGACGTGGGACTCATGACATCAATACCCATAAGTCATAACTTAAAGACTAGTCAAAAAGTGAATGATGTCAACAACAAAACATAAGAACTCTAGAGTTTTAGGATAATAGGGTTTTAGAAAGCCCTAGGTTGCAAACCTAACAACCATAATTTAACCAGTTGAGGATTACCAAGAATTTTATATTCCAAACTGTAGTTGATATTTTATATTGTATTTGATATTTGATATTGTATTCCATGAAATTATGCATCAAGTTGAATAAATTAACATATTAATAATTTCATATTTTAATTGTGTTAAAGACTAGTAAAAAAGTAAACAATGTCAACAACAAAACATAAGAATGCCAAGGTTTTAGAATAATAGGGTTTTAGAAAGCCCTAGGTTGTAAACCTAACAACCCTAATTTAACTAGTTGAGGATTACCAAGAATTTTATATTCCAAACTGTAGTTGATATTTTATATTGTATTCCATGAAATTATGCATCAGATTGAATAAATTAACATATTATTAATAATTTCATATTTTTATTGTGTTAAATATTCACTCAGTGATTCCTCACTCAACTCAATGCTTAATAACATATTAACAATAGTAGCACATACAACAATGAACATTAGCAATTTTTTAATGTGTATCTAGTAGTTGAAACCAAAGTTTTTCTTTAATTGATAAAATAAATAATACAAATAATTGATCATCAACACTTACTGAATTTGAGTTTTTTGTTGATTTTCAAAGAAGGAATACATAGAGGCAATGCAAAATATTGCTCAAAGAAAAAATTGCACAGAGCTGAGTTGGAACTTAAAAACTCATATTACCAATGTCAAATCATTCTATCACCTTTTGTAGCAACTTTCACTGTTCTGATGGTGGAATTTCCATTTTTTCTAACTGATGTTGTCTAATTTGAAAATTTGTTAACAATTCATGATTAAAATTGGAACTTGACTTGAATGTTTTAGTCAAAGTTACATTCAAGGTTATTAGTGGTTTGATGGAATCCAAATAGTTTTCCTCATCTAGGTTTCAACGAAACTAATCTAAATCAATCTTCCTTGCACCCTCCTATTGGGAATTAAGGTGTCTCAACCTTTGCAATTTTCTAGCATTAAAATATTAATTTATTAATGCTTATGTTGCATTTTCTTGCTCATATTAGTTTGTCATCTAATGTGACTTGGCATGGTGATTTGTCATCATATTGGGAGGTGACATGGGATGTGACATGGATGTGACATGGATGTTGTGGTCTCCACAAGGAAATGTAGGCGTCCCACTTTGGGAAGAGATTCTTTGACATGTGTCAACATCTTTGAGGGATTCTATGACAAAGTATGACATATTCTTATGACAAATTCCTATGACGATATTATAATGCATAAGAGCCAAATTCTATGACAGGTTGGAAAAGTGTTGGAAGGAATATTTGCATGAGGAAAGTAGGTGGCCAAGTTTGACCTATGATAGGTTGTAAGAGAATGTAACAAACATCTTTTATATTTAGTCAGTTATGACAAATTCTCTTATAGTTGCAAGAGTTGTCATATATGACAGATTCTATGACATTGTAAGGCATCTGTCATACCTATTAGGGGAAAATTTTGGGCACCCAAGTATGGATGCATGTAAGGGGGGTTAGGAATCATGAGACAAGTGTCACAAAAGTCAAATATGTGGTTGAAAAATGCGCCACATGGATTTGGACGTCCATCTCTTGTAGCTTGTTCTAGAAGCTACCTTCATGCTTGTATTCTGTATATATTGGATGTCTTGGAGTGGGTTTTGTATATTGAATATTGCAGGCATTGAAGTGTTGTTGGATTTCCTCTAGAAGACAAAGATGTAGTCTCAATTTTAAGGCTGTGAGATTGCAAGTGTATTGTAACTGTATTGTTGTAGCTTAATACATTGGTTTGATGCTTTGGAGTGTGGAGTTTTTTACCCGAAAGGGTTTTTTCCATGTATATCATGTCTTCTTCTCTTTTGTCTATTTTTCTTCTATTCTTTTTGTTTCTCATTCTTGAAGTGTTAATTTACATGCCGTTATGCTACTAAAATTTTCCTAGATTTGAAACTACATCAAATTTTCTCTAAGGATTAATGCATGGGAAATTAACTATGTCTATTTCTGCTTTAAGGCATAGTAGTATGTTCTTGTATCAAGATGTTGAAATCTGATTTATTTAAAGAAACATAAGATATTGAAGGTGCATACTTGTTCTTGGAAGACTTTCTGAGTTCGTTATTCCCTTTCACCTCCATCTTCTTTTTGAAATCATCATTTCCAATGAATCACTCATTTGTGTTAAAAGCCTTTGGAAAACCAATATTTGTCAAGTTCCTAACCCTTTCATCTAGATTCTTCATCTTTTTTGCAGCCAAATGCACAAATTCTTCTATTTCACACATTCTCAAACACTTTTGAATGATAGATGACAACACCATTGAGGCAACAATCCAATTATTAATCCCTTTTGATTTCAATTCATTGTGACTAGCTTTGTAGACTGTTTGTTGAGCTTGATTTGCAAATTTCTTTGCTGTCAACATATTTTTGTTGTCCATTAAATATTTGTTGAGCTTCTTATAATGTAGTCTCATAGAATCAATCGATTGAAACAATTCAGACAAATGATCAATCCTCTACATTATTCCCTTCCAGATCTTTTGTTTCATATGCCTTATTTTTTCTCTACAAAATGTAGTTAACTTATTTTGACAAGAGTTTATTTCATTTTCTACTTCTTTTAGCTCTGTTGCTAATCTTTCACTTCTTTTTCTCTTTTTCTCCAATTTTTGTTTCCATGGTTGATTTTCTTTCCCCAAGTTTAATCTTATTTTTTTGAAGTGGGTTTTTCCTCATCATATTTCTTTTTTCTCTCATCTAATATTTGCTTCAATTCATTCAATTCCACCTTTGTTTGTTTATCCTCTTTTCTTATTGATGTAGAGGTAGATTTTTTTTTCTAATTCATTGCTCTTATTATCTGTTGCCTTCCTCTTTTCTTTCTCATTTGCTAGGTCTTCCTACAACTTTTCTATTTGAATTTGCAACCTTTTTTTCTCTCTCTCTCTCTCTCTCTCTCTTTCTTTAGCAATGATGTGCACCAATTCTTTGATACATTAATTTTATCAATATTTTGTATCCAGAAAAATCTAATTGGAACTTGCTCACCTGAAATTCAGATAGATCCATTTGATTTTCTGGTTTATTTTGAATTGTGGGAACAACAAATATGTACTCCATGACTTCTTTATTTGGGTCAAATTTAGGTAATACCATGGTTGTTGCAGTCTCTGAAGTTACATTAGACGAACTCTCCATTAGTTTCTTCCTTTATTTTTTATACAATTCTAATTTCTTTTTAAACTCATCATTGTAATCAAAACTTGGAGATGTAGAAATAGTGGAATGCTTAAATGGTGAAGGACTAGGAGTACTTTCAGTTTTTGTTGTAGCCACACTGACTAGAGGAGTGTTTGGAAATAACTCCTTTATGGTGGAACTGGTAGTTGGACTTGGACTTGTGGCTATCATAATCCTTGCCATTTTGAATATGCCTTGATTATTGGGTGTTTGTATGGTATCTTGTACTGTTGGTCTCTTGTGTGTAATTTTTAATTGTTGTTGTAGCACATGTTGACCACTACTAGTACTACTACTCATACCATCACCACTAGTGGCAGTGCTAGTTACACTAGCTTCTCCACCATGAGCATGTCCTAGTTGTGATTGTATCTGATCATGAGGATTAGGATTTGAAGCTGTAACAAAATGAATTATTTTAGCTCTACTTGTATGCCCTTGGTCTATTTTATCAGCTCCAAGGCCTTGTTTATCACTTGGTTTTCTATGCTCTACATCTACTACCATCCAAGGGCCTTATCCTTGGGACCCTAAAGGACCACCTTCATAACCCATTTTTTTGGCTATGGATGCTCCTAAAGTATATGCTTATTTTGTGGCCTCACTTAAACTAGCTTGTATTTGTACTCTTTGTTCTTCCATATCATCGTCTGATTCATCATCATTTTCTTCACGTTCATTGTGATTGGGATGCTCTATATTCCATAACTTGCTAAACTCATAATCTTCTTTGTTATTTGCAAGAGTTCTTGGTTCACCTAGATCCTTATAAACCAAAAGGTAGTAATTTTTTATTGTGACCAATTTTTTTTCTACATTCCTTATCTAGAGAATCTGGCATTTTTACTCTACTAGATGGTTTATCACTTTTTCATAAAAGTTGTTGTACCTCCTGATTTGGTTCTCTACTCTTGTCTATTGGTACAATGCCATAATTTCTACTGATAATTGTTCAAAAGAAATACCTTTCTCAACAACACTTTTCTCCATTACTATTTTGACCTCATCCCAAGAATCCTTGTTTCTCAAGTTTTCAAGCAAGGGATTAGTTTGATGTTGAATTCTACTTGCAACATTCCTATTGGACACAATCCTTGATTTAATGGTGTCACATGGATCATACTGCCAATGACAAAGAACATCAAAATAATTTTTTTTCAAAAGATCATGTGCCACACTAAATTCTTTTCTCTTGAATGTGAACCCTCCACAAAAGAAGGAAATAAGCTCTTCTTTTGTTGACTGACAAAGTATTCTTCATCAATACTATCCATCTTCCTTACATATTCCAATGCAAAAACCCTTTCTATCACATGAATTGGAAATTTGTATGGATTTACTCCTAATCCGTAAAGTCTTAGCACAATATATTCTTCCATTAAGTACTAATCAACCAATTGTATTTATTTTCTTAGTTGAATGTTGTATCAATGGGTAAAATTTCTAAGGTTTGAGGTTAGCAATGATTAGATCAATAATAAAACCCAAAGAAGTTATGAAGCACAAAGAAAGCAAATAATAACAAAACGATTATACCAGATTCACAAAGCTTCCATGAATCACCTTCGTAGCACCTCCTAGCTTGTAGTGTATGATTTGATGCCCTCAGACCGACTCTGTGAGCATTATGTTTATGACATTGCCCTATGCAAGTTTTGAAGGATTTAAATAAAATTATGCCTATGCCTATGACAATAATAAATGACTATAACAAACAATAAATGACTATAATTCCTATAATAATGTAGTGGTCCCTAAATTATGAACAAAATTGTCATTTTATAGAAAACACAATTTTGAATGGACGGATGAGATCAACCTTTGACAAAAACCTAAAATCAGAGGACGAGATTTAACTTGATAATCCCTAATTAGGGTTAGGGTAAAATCCTTAAGTGAGTGGTCAAGATGTCATCTGAGAAAATCAGATCGGCGGTGGAGAAAAAGATGAGATAATTAATTTCAAAAATAAAGATTTCCAAAATTAAGAAGATAAAGATAGCCTGCTTTGTGAGATTCCAAAAATAAAAAAGATAAAAGGTGGACTGAAAAGAAAATTTGATAAAATCAAGAACCTGCTTGCTTTATTTGATTTTTGGAAGAAAGCTACCAATTTGAATTAAATCAACTTAAAATATGGATTTTGTGAGACAAATAAATAATCTTTTTCAGATTATTTACCAAAATGGACTATTAGTTAAGAATGTGATGACATTTTAAATAATTTCATTTATTTAAAATGAGAGGATTATTAATTTTGACAATTAAATAATTAAAGATAATTATTTAATTTAGTAGATACAATCAATAATTAAATAAATTGATTCATTTATTTATTTATGACAATTAATGACATATTAAATAAAACTTATTAATTTAATAATCAGGAAGAAATGACTGAAGAAGTGTGATTAAATAAATTAAGAAATTTATTTAATTAAGGGTAGACTTAGCCAATTAATGACGTATTTAATAAATAAATGAAATCTACTTATTTAATAATCATGAAGAATAAAAGAACATGAATTAATTAAATAATTATGAATTATTTAATCAATAGTCAAATGTGGACTTAAGACATAATTAAATGTCACAATTATGCTAGCACGAAAGTGGTAAAAATGAAGCTTGCAGGCCTAGGTCATTTTTAGGTGTCTACATTTTGCCCCTCTTTGTCATAATGTCACTTGTCGCATTGTGACAAAGAAAATAAGTCAAAGCCATGCCCCAGTGAGGGTATAGAGTATCAATGCCCCCTCGGGAAATTTTTCAAATTTTGGGTCGGCGGCCAAAAAATTTGTAAAGTGTCCCGATAAGTCAATTTGATGACCTGAAAAACAATGGCGCAGTCGGTTTTGGATTCGAACATGTTTAAGACGGCCAACAGGGTGGTCAAACTTGGTCAAATGAGCCTCCAGTAATAACCCAATTGAGAAATGTCGTTTTGACCTTATAAATAGGTTGACAAATGAGTAAAAGTCAATTCATTCTTACTATTCACTTTGCGAATTTGGAGAGCTCAGAGCAAAAAAGGAGAGCAATGAGGATGGTGATTCCAGTGTCAGAGCATCGTGGTGAGATTGTATGGACATTCAGGCGGCCAGAGGGCTCGGAGCCAGCAGTATGTACCCCTGTCCCACTTTGTAAGTTTTTTGTTTTGCGTGCCATAATTAGGTTTCTAGGACAAACAAAAAATGCGCCACGACGCATATGTGTTCGTGTAAGCCGCATTAATCTTCACATTCGATGCATTTGATGCGTCGTGATGAAAATGACGGTATAAATTAGAGGAGACTGAGGTTTTGCGCTGCATTTGCAAAAAATTGTGATGTATTCGCCATTGCAGTCCGTATTTGAAGACTAGAACGCCACATTCGTCTTTGTACGACACAATTGACTATTTAAGCAACGCATTCGCTTTCTTGCGACGCAAATGTGAATCTTGTGATGCAAATGCTCTGATGTGATGCATTTGATCAATCAAACGACACAATTTTCATGTTGCGATGCATTTGAATATGTAAACGACGCAATCGATGTTTTGCGACGCATTTGCAGTCAACACGACACATTTGAATTTGACTTTGGCTAGGGATAATTGTAATATTTGAGAAACCTTAAATGCTTTTGATAATACTAACAAATGTGTAGAGGGTACTGACACGTTGTGTGGCATCTTGCAGAGGTAGCTTGCCTCGATTTACACCCGAGAGAGCAGACCGACGACCTTCAGGTTTGCTGATCAGTTGAGCCTACGAGAGCAGCGACGTTTGATGTGGCTAGGTTTGTTCTATGTTGCCTATATGCCTGCCATTCGGGTGAATAGGGGACTAGTAACTGCGTTGTGTGAGCGTTGGCATTCTGAGACTTGTTCCTTTCACCTACCGACGGGAGAGGCTACTATTACACTCGAGGATGTCTACCACATTTTATGGGTGCCGATGTGAGGAGAACGGATTGTCTATGACCCCCACCATGGTGAGCAGACCTTCAAGGCATATTATCGTGATGAGGGTGCTGGACTCGACATCCAGGGCTACAAGATTCGATGGGAGTTCATGGTAGAGCACTATGGTCGTTTTGATGCTTTCCTGGCAACCTTGATTGGGGACATTTTGATTTCTGACCGTCGGGGACATGGATTCCCTATTGGCTAGGGAGACGTCTTGGTTGGGATGAGACGTGATAGGACAGTGTATGCTTGGGGTCCCTGTTTACTAGGGACACTCTACCATCAGTTACATGAGGTTGTTTACAGGAGAGTGGAGAGTATCTCGTGTGGTACCACATTGATGATGATTTGGGCCTGGGAGCATATTACTATATTTCGCCCACCGATTGAGAGACCACAGTTGGTCAAGGGGATGCCTTACGCTTACTACTATGCCGGTGCGCATGACAGACACAGATGGGTGAGACCAGTTGGTGGTGGCACAGGATTGACACCATGATGACATTTATTTGGAGGCCGTACAAAGACTGCGAGGAGTGGGATGATGAGGACAACCACCCGAGCCTATGGAGACAGTATCGGTATCTGATCGGTAGGACAGTGCATACTTCGCTAATTATAGAGATGTATATGCCATAGTGTGTCCTCAGGCAGTTGGGAGAGCAGTAGGGGGTACCTGCAGGGACAACTGAGTACGCCCGATCATCCAAAGAGTATGCATGGGGGCCATCCATTCCGGTAGCTTTTGCAGAGCAACAGATCGATGGGCTAGGAGCCCAACCTTGGGGATGGAGAGGTGGGATAGCCGATCCTGGGACCACAATAGACTATGATTTATGGTGTCAGGCACATAGACCAGTGCCATTGATAGATCCAGATGGGCCAGCACTGGTGGACAGGCGGTCAGTGATACCTCATGTGCTGAGGGCCAAATGAGGTGGCAGGGACGGTGACAGGGGCAGAGGCCGAGGGAGTGACGGAGGCAGGGATAGAGGCAGAGGGAGAGATGGAGGTCGGGATGGAGGCAAAGATAGAGGCCAAGGTGGAGATGACGAAGATGATGGGGATGATGGAGGAGATGGCTGGAGGCAGATGAGAGATGCTCAGAGATAGGGTAGGAGGGTATGCCCACGTGTGGTGAGAGTAGCATTAGATGCTATTCCAGAGGTGGTGGAGGAGGGAGAGAGGGAGGAGGCAGAGCAGCCGAGATAGGAGGGAGAGGGTGAGGAGAGATAGGAGGAGGGGGAGAGAGGGGATGCAGAGGTGGTAGAGGCTAGATAGGAGGAGGGTGCGGCGGAGAAGGAGTGGCCGAGGTAGGAGGAGGATGTGCCCCGTGATGAGGGAGTCAACGGAGAGGATGCGACCGAGGATGATGATGATGAGGACGATGATGCCATGGATGAGGCTGAGAGACTTCTCAGATTCAAGATGGTGGAGGGAGAGGAGGAGATACCATCCTTGAGATTGCCCCTGGATGCCACGACAAATCAGAGGGTGGCCAATTTACAGAGGAGGTTGGATGAGAGCACGACATAGGTCAGAGCGCTGCAATCAGAGCTAGAGGTGGCTCGGGTAGAGCGGGATCAGGCAGTGATCCGCCAGCAGGACTCAACTCAGTGGTGCGTTGAGTTTGCTACATTGTGCACATGGCCTACAGGGGATATTGCTCATGAGCTGGCTAGGGTGAGCACGAGACTAGGATAGTATAGGACATTATATGAGCAAGAGGTGCCTCCCGAGTGGCGGGATCCTACATTGTTGCAGTCTTAGATGAGGATAGGCAGTGGCCATCGATCAGGGAGTGCTAGTGGTAGCAGGAGTCATACCAGTGTAAGAGGGTCTACCTCGTCAGGGCACATGTCCCACCACTCACATAGGCATGCCTCGAGTCATCATTCGAGCCACAGTCATGGGTTGACTAGCTCAGGGCAGAGATTAGTACAGAGGTAGCCACCAGTGGTAGATCTGTCAGCATCACCGAGTCAGGCTGCAGTGAGACGACCAGTGTCCATTACCATGGAGATGATGCCATCAGTGTCAGTTCCACTGGTTGCACAGACAGAGGTTGGTACAAGTCCACCTATCATTTCAGCGCCAGTGACAGAGCTTCCACCTCCACACTCTTCACCACGAGGGGATGATGAGAGTCTATCCTAGGGGCATTGTTATTATGAAACATTATGTATAGAACATTGAGCCTACAAGCTCCATTTTTGGGACATCTCTTGACTTTATCCTATGACATTGTACATTTTTGAGATGGTATTATATGATGATCAGTTTTGATGCGGCCTATATGTGTGTTATGTGATCTTTGATTTATGCATTATGATATATGTGATGTATGATGCTTATTTATGATTATGATCCCATGATGATGCAATGCTTACTTAAATGAGATGATGATGATAATGATATGCATAATGTATTTATTAAATGGATGCAAAGGTTGATGATTATGTTAATGCTATGTTTGTGATTACGTATATGTTTTAATGTTATGGAAGATGTATGTATGGACCTAATGCAATGTTTACATGATCATGTATGCACTCATATTTTTGTATGTCACAAGATATCCTCCTGAGATGGACACGAGAAGATGACCAGACTGACGAGAGAAGATGACCAGACCAATGAGAGAAGATGACCAGACCGAAGGAGATGCATGTTAGTACCTAGACCAAATCCTTCAAAACTTTACCATAGGACTTTAATATTTATTTCTCTTAATCATCATTGGGAAAACTGTTGTAATGGCCAAAAAACACCATGATATGACATAGATCAAGGTGTGCAAGGTCGTACCATCACATAAGACAAGCAGTCATAGATAAGGATGATCATGACTCAAACTCAGATCATGACTGCCCTAGTCTTTTGTCATAATCAACCACAAGTAGAAAAAGAAAAAGACAATTCATGAAACATCGTTGCTTCTCTAAATCCTATTTCTAGGACATCCTTGAGAAACTAGCCATATGATTTCCAAAATATAAAAATAGAGCCCTCATCATGATATGTCACTATTTTTCTAAATCCCAGAATCAGGACCTCGCTGAGAAACTAGTATTTATGCGTGTCAATCGTCATGATACATTGTTGCTTCTCTAGATCTAGTTATTGGGATCTTGCTGAAAACATAATAACATGAGGAAAAGCCAAAAGACATGTGCCAAGTGTTTGCCAAGTGCATCTGGATATCCATTGTTCTGATGTTAAGATGTCAATTTTGATAATGATGAGATGCCAGAGTGTCAAAGCCTTGATGAAGCTCAAATGACAAATGTTGAAAATTGCCGAATTCAGGAAGGACACATCTTGAATAATGTTGATGTCAAGAGGAATGATTCCTAAATTTCAAAAGGGATCCCTCAAAATTCCATGTGATAGTGACGATGACGATGCCTAGGAAGGACACATCCTAAGGCATAAATGACAAATTTAGTTCTTCAGAAGGACACATATGAGGAATACCGATGTCAAGGGGAGTGTTCCTTAGATGTCAAGAGGATCCCTCAAAATGTCGAATGACAGTGATGATGCCTAGGAAGGACACCTCCTAAGGAATGAATGACAGAGGTTATATTTCAGAAGGACACATTTGAAGGTTAACCCAGAGTTGACGATTTGACAGGTTACGATGATTTGACTTGCTTTGACCAAGTTTGGCGTGTGTTGACCATATGTCGATATTGTCATGATGATATGTGCCGATGAGATTGTCATGTGGAAGAAATGATTGCTATAATTTGCTTTATGAGTTTACCCATTTGGGAATGATTCGCTTTGTCTTGAAGACATTTGTACGTGTGTGCCAGTGTAGTGCCATGAACCCTAATGGATTGACCTAGTGCGGCCTCAGGGGTTCATCGATAGATGACCTTGCCTACATCATGCACTCAGAGACCTCGTAGTTCGACATGACCAATGACTTTGTTTTGATGACCAAAGATTGTGCCATGATTTTATTTTGACAACCTAAAAGGATTGACATAATGTCTCGGGGACTCGAGTATGAGTCTTGCCTATGTAGCAAATGTGCAGAGACAACATAGTTCAGACAAATGACAAAGACTGATTGATTTGACATGACATAATTTGACAAGAGATGACTCAGTGTTTTTGTTCTTCGAGCAGTCCGATGTTTTGTTGCGGTTTTTTTCAGGACATCTTTCAGTTTTTAGGTCTTTCTTTATGACGTTTTGTGATGTTTTTGTCTTTTTTCAAGACTTTTTGTGATGTTTTTTGTTTTTTTTAAGGACTTTTTGCCATGTTTCTGTCTTTTTCAGGACTTTTTTCCATGTTTTTGTCTTTTTTTCAGGACTTTTTGCCAATTTCCAGAACCATGTGTGACATCCAATGCAGTTACATGATAATGATTTTGCCCCTAGTCAGGCCCAAGACTTAGCCAATTTTAAGAGACATGAGAGGGATACTATTGGTGTACTAGATGGACGGTAGTCAGGACTTGATGTCAACCTTTTATCAACCATGAAGGGAAGGATATGATGCAATGGTGATTGGTGTGACAACGGTCGGAAATGCATTTCAACCTAGGCCAAGGCAGAAAAAGTAACAGTAGATGGCAGAGCAATGATTGATTACACATGGCGCCTGTTTGCTAGGTTTTCACCATGGTACCTATCCAAAGTTCCTATTTGCCAGGTTTTCACTGTTGGACAAATTTTTTCTCTTTACTATTTTTTCATTTTTCTTATTTTTTTGGTGTTGCCGAGATGCCTGTTTGCCAGGTTTTCATCAAGGCAACGATTTTTTTATCATTTTCCAATTTTTTTGTATTTTTGTCATTTTTAGTTTGATCTCTTGATGCTATGCATGGAACTTTCAGAGATGTAAACTATTGATAGGTTCTATCAAGTGTTCTCCATCTGGAGTCACCAGCTGATAGGCTCCAGAACCAAAAGAAGATATGATGACATAAGGACCCAACTAGTTTGGTTCAAACTTTCCTGGCTTTTCTTTGTTAGCCTGGTTCTTAGGGTTCTACATGAGGACCAAGTCACCAATGTCAAATTTCCTGACCATGACTCTCTTATTGTAACTGTGACAGAGACAGTTTTGATATGCTTGTAGATGGTTCAGGGAATTTTTCCTTCTTTCTTCTAGCATCTCCAGCTCATGCAGGCGCGATTGTCTATACTCCTCTTCATCAGCTAAACCCTTCAGGGAGACTCGTAGGGAAGGAATTTCAACCTCAATGGGCAAGATGGCCTCAGCTCCAAAGAATAGGGTGAAGGAGTGGCTCCTGTAGGTGTGCGAATGCTAGTGCAGTAAGCCCACAGAGCAGGGTTGAGTTGTATGTGCCAGTCACGACCAGCGTCATTGATAGTCTTTTTGAGGATTTTAACAATGGTTTTATTTGATGCCTCAGCTTGACCGTTTCCTTGTGGGTAATACGAAGATGAAAAATGATGTTGGATATGAAATCGCTCACATAACTCACGGACGTCTTGGTTTTTAAACGAACGTCTATTGTCAGTGATGATGGATTGTGGAAGGCTATACCAGAAAATGATGTAGTTAAGAATGAATTTGGATATTTTTTTGCCAGTTATGTATGTCAGAGGGATGGCTTCGATCCATTTCATAAAATAATCAATGGCGGTGATTATGAATTTGTGGCCATTGGACGAGGTAGGATGAATCTTACCCACGAGTTTGAGCCCCCATTGAGCAAAGGGCCAAGGAGAAGTGATTGGCTGAAGTTCCTGCGCTAGAGCATGGATCAATTCACTGTGAATCTGACATTTGTGACAAGTCTAGACATATTCCAATGCATCCTTTTCAATGGTCAGCCAATAGTACCCAAGTCTCGTTACTTTCTTGGCTAGAGTAAGACCACTCGAATGAGACCCGCATATACCGTCATGTACTTCGTGTAAGGTTGTACGTGCTTCATTGGTGTTGAGACATCTAAGGAGGATGTTGTCAAAGCTACGACAGTAAAGGGTGTCATTGACGATGGCATACCTTGCGGCTTTTTGGATAAAGGACTTCCTCTGGTTATTAGATAGGTTAGGTGGAAGGGTTTGAGACTTAAGGTAGTCATGAATATCTTGGTACCAAGGAGATTTGGGACCAACAAGTTCACAAACCATCTCTGACTCCGGAATGTCATAGGCAGGGACCAACAATTGCTTGATTGGGAATTCCAGCTGGGGTAGATTACTTGGTATGTCAAGGAGAGAGCCGATTGTATCCATGGCATCTGCCGCTTTGTTCTATGTCCTCAGAACTTGTTCAAAAGTTACCATATGAAAGTATGTTTGGAAATTGCCCACCATCTATTTGTAGGGCATCAGCTTCTCATCTTTTGTGTCATAGTCATCATTAACCTGGTTGACGAAAAGCTAAGAATCCCCATAGACATGGAGTGTTTTAATTTTCCATTTTATTGCCGTTCTTAGTCCTGTAACTAGTGCCTCATATTCTACCACATTATTTGTGCAGGGGAAAGCAATGCGAAAAGACTTAGGAATGGAGTCTCCTTGAGGGGTGATGAACAGGATTCCTGCCCCCGAGCCATGATTTGTGTGTGATCCATCAAGGTAGAGTCGCCAAGGTGCCTTAAGTTCTGTGTAGAATATCGACTCATCTGGAAAGTTTGTCACTAACGGCTGATCACTTTGCAACAGTGCATCTGCCAGTTGGTCCGCTATAACTTGTCCTTTTATTGCCTTTCTTTCTACATATTGAATGTCATATTCGCTCAGAATCATGACCCATTTTTCCAGACGTCCTGTTAATGTTGCCCGACTTAAGAAATATTTTAGGGGGTCGATCTTTGCTACTAGTTGTGTCTGATGACTTAACATATAATGGCTTAACTTCTATACTGCAAAGAAAATGGCTAGACAAGATCATTCAATTGGTGTGTAGTTAAGTTCATACCTGACCAATGTCCGATTGATGTAATAAATAGCTCTTTCTTTTCCTTCTTGGTCGTTCTGTGCTAGTAATGCCCCCAGTGCTAAATTAGTTGCTGAGATGTATAGAATCAATGGCTTTCTGTGAATGGGAGGCATGAGGACTGGCATTGACAGTAGGTAATCTTTGATTTGCTGAAAGGATTTTTGACATTTATCTATCCAAACAAAGGGGATACCCTTGCGTAACAGATATTAGAATGGATGACACTTGTCAGCCAATTGGGCTATGAAGCACCGAATAGATTGTACCTTACCTTGTAGAGTTCTGAGTTCACTGATTCCCCTGGGCAGAGGCATGTCTATGATGGCTTTGACTTTTGCTGGATCGACCTCAATGCCTCTTCGAGAAACTATGTATCCCAAGAGTTTACCCGATGTGACACCAAAGACACATTTCTTTGGATTTAGTCGAACTTTGTATTCTTCCAATCACCTGAAAATTATGTCTAACATCTTCAAATGATCTTGCCTGGTTACTGATTTAGCCAATAGGTCGTCTACATAATCTTCCATAATTTTATGCATCATGTCATGGAAGATTGTGGTCATAGCCCTTTGATATGTGGCACCTGCATTTTTGAGACCGAATGGCATGACATTCCAACAGTATGTACCCCATGGGCAAGTAAATGTTGTTTTGTGTTGGTCTTCAGGGGCAATGTGAATCTGGTTATAGCTGGAGAAACCATCCATGAGGGAAAACATCTCATATCTTGCTGTGAGGTCAACTATGATATCAATATTCGGTAATGGAAAGTCATCTTTTGGGCATACCTTATTTAGGTCTCTAAAATCTGTACAGACACGGATCAACCCATTTGGCTTTGTTACCGACACCAAGTTAGATATCCATTCAACATAGTCAATAGACCGTATGAATCCAGCGTCTAGAAGTTTCTTCAACTCAGCCTTGACCAATAACGCGACTTGTGGGTGCATTTTTTGTAACTTCTGTTTGACTGGTTTGGCATTAGGCAATAGTGGCATATGGTGCAAAACCAATTCTGGGTCTAGCCCTGGCATGTCAGCATAGGACCATGCAAAGTTGATTTTACGTTTTGCAAAGAACTTATGAAATTCCAGTCTCTCTTCTTTAGTCAATGATGCAGCAAAGAGGACCATCCTGGGATCTTCTGCAGTTGCTATGTTGTCTTCTATTGTGTCTTCAATAAGCATAGCTAGTTTCTCTTGTTGCATGGGAAGAAAGTCTAGTCCTCCATCTTTGGGCGCCTCAGAGAGGTTTTCACCTGCAGATACGTCCTTTGTTTTTACTATTTTATCATCAAAAGGTGCCTTTCAATTTTCACCTAGAGACATTTCATTCTTTATTTTATTTTTATTTTTACTTTTGCGACTGGAGGACGGAGCAGTCTCACCGAAGTATGTCGTGCAATCTAAGTCAATGGTTAATCCTACCTTGTGATCACCATTGGGTATGCCCTCATGTAATCCCATAAACTCTGCAATTGCCTCATCATTCTGAAATGTGTCTAGGACTGGCAGGTCTTGTTGGTCCCAATCGACTAGCTGAGGATAAACTAAGGAAATGCCATCGTCTGTATTGGTTAATTGAGGTGAGGATGCAGAAAGCATGCAGATGGATTCAATGATGTTGTAGATGATATTATCATCATCCAACTCCACATCGGACTCTATCCAATATTCCCCTTCACTAGTGTCATATTCGTTGTCAAAATAAGGGGTGAAGGACTTAGAGTCTTGGTTGTCAGTGTCGTCTGGTACTTCAAATGAATTGGACTGATGAGGTTCAGATGGTGGGTCTTGTATGTTATGGGGAGTGGTAATGGGACTTTGACTATTGGGTGCCTGATCAATTTTAAATGTTTGCCAAAATCTTTGTTCAGAGGTGAGTTCCCCTGTTTCGACAAACAAATCATCAAGGCAACAGTCACTTAAGGATCGTTCAAAGGCCAAACTCCCACTCGTGGGAGTCAGTTTCGGTGAAGGTTTCCTGAGCGGTCTTAATACTTTCTGAAGCATGCACTGGCTCACTCAAAAGCCCATTAGTACGTCGGTCATCATCATCGGGCAATCCGTACCCTAGTCCAAGATACTTTGGTATTCTGAAAGGTTCTATGGGCTCTCTTCGTCCAGTTTGTTTTCTGCCTAGGCCACTAATACCATCATAGCCCTTAGCTTTCATCATGTCATATCCTTTTCCATATATCTTAACTGGTAATGGGGGTAGTGTGATAGTATCCTTATAAATCCATCCTGTGATATTAGCAAGGTCCTCATTACTCATGTCTCCCCATTTGATGAAAACTGTTTTTGGTGGAACTTTGAAAATTTCCATGGGTTCCATTTTGAAACATGGTCGACCATAGACCTTTGGAGACTTGGGTATTATTGTTATGCTGTAGGTTGTGTGCAGTTTGAATTCCCCATAGCCGAGGTCCTGGATCTTGATGGTGGATTCAACCCTAGGGTTCGTGGAAGGTGGTGGTGTGGCGGAAGACGTTGATGGAGTGGATGTGGAAGATGATGTGAGGGTGGATGGGTCAACGTACTTAGAAGAAGATGAGCTAAGAGCTTCTCGATTGATGGGCACTCAATTTTTAGAAATACCCCTTAGGTTGGTGAAATATTGAAAAGGGCGAGATCTCCATATATAGTGATTTATGTGCCGTCAAAAGGAAATTTTAAGCATTGGTGGTACGTGGAGGGCATAGCTTTTAGGGCGTGAATCCATGGACGACCGAGCAAGATGTTGTAAGGTAATTCTAGATCCAGGACCTGGAAAGTTATATCCACAATGACCATTTCCACTCTTATAGGAAGAGAAATAACGCCTCATGACGAGCGTTCATCATCATATGCCTTGATCACTATACTCTTGGTAGAATCTATGCATGCATCAGAAAATCCTAGAGCCTTAACCAATTTTAAGGAGCATATGTTCAATCCTGCTTCGCCATCTACTAAAAATCTTCTAACCTTGTGTTTATGGACAAAAGTTTCAATGTGTAATGCATCATTATGGTTGGTCTTAGGTGACGAGTAGTCTTGATCAGAAAAGGTGACGTGGTGAGGCATAGTGAGATATCCCACCATGGTCTCGAATTGGCTGACATCAATATCCTTAGGGACCGATGACTCTTGCTAGGTTTTATCCATTATAGCCTTATGTGTGGGGGATATGCGAAGCAGTTCGAGTATAGAAATTTGAGCGGGAGTTTTTCCAAGTTGGTCGATAAGGTTAAACTGAATCTTAGGTTTCCCTTGCTTTGTGGTCGAGGCAGGTTGCGACTGCTTAGGAGATGGGCCAGCTATGGTGATTTTGGGTTTCCTAGCGGGAGGCAGACTAGCTATGGTGACTTTGCCACTTCGAGTAGTAGTATTGCATTGGGGTGCTCTCTTGATTGTAATAGTATTTATGTATTCATCGTCAGTTCGGACATTATGTATAATAGGTCCACCAGAATAGTCGTATTTGGCACGGGAAAAGTTAGCTTGATTATTGTTGGTCTGTGCCCCTGACATGCAAGGATTATTAGAACCATGGTCCTGCAGTGGATTCTTATGAATAGTATGATCTGAATTGGAGGAAAATTGTGACCCCCCTACTTCAATGATACAACTCTCTATAAGATCTTGTACTAGGTTTTTTAGTTGTCGATAGTTAGAGGTTTTATGTCCTCTTACACGATGATAATCGCATAACTCATTATCATCCCACCATGCTGGTTTGAATTGTCCTGGGTCATATGGTTTTGGTTCTTGAAGTGTGATGACTCCAGTCTGGAGGCATTTCTTGAGGACTTCCTCAATGGGTTCACCCAAAGAAGTGTATGTGCGACCTCTAGGAAATTGCCTCATCTGACGGTATTGTCCTTGATTGTTTTGGCCACTCTAGTTGTTTGAAGAAACATTGGTAGGGGGTGTGAATTTCGTTTTTGGTTTGTTTTGTTGTTGAACCCCTTTTAGGGCCAATACAGGACCCACAGTGTTTGCGACCTTGGCGTCAAAAACACCATCATTTGTGACATGTTTATTTTTGACCCAAAATTTATTTTTGTCGGCGGGAGGATTGACATTTGTGTTTTTAGAACCGTATCTTAGTTGTCCCTTTGCGATAAGGGCTTTCTCAATCTGGACCCCTTTTTTGACTAAGTCCATGAAGGTTGTGCAACAATGCACTTGCAACGCATATTTTAGGGGACCCAGAAGTGTTTGAACAAACTTGTCCACCTTTTCTCTTTCAGGTATGTCAATGTGACACCAACTAGCTAGACTCCTCCATTTTTGAAAGAATGGGATCAATGTCTCACCAGCATCCTCTTGTGTGAGATTACACAAGCTAGTGATGGAGGTGTCCATGTCAATGTTGTACGCGTAATTTTTTATGAATTTTTGTTTAAGCTCATCCCATGTTTGGATATCCTTTTGAGTGGAAAACCATTCAAGGGCAGGACCCACAAGACTTTTAGAGAAAAGTCTCATCAAGTATGTTTGTTCATAGGCGACGTCCATACAATTGGTTGCAAATTCGCAAACATGTTCAATGGGGTTTGTCTTGCCTCTGTATTTTGTAAAATTGGGTGACACATATCCTGGAGGAAATGGTGGCATGTATAAACTCATGTCGAATGGGTAGACGTTTAGATCATATGACACTTCTGATTTCTTTCCGGATGTATGTATGTTTTCTATGATCTTCTCTAAACCCATTAGTCTTGCTTGTAGGGCATCCATTTTAGGATCATTGGTGGTCCCATACATAAGATTGATTGGTACACCATAAGTCCCCATTTGTTGTACGTGAATGTTGGCATGTTGTTGAGGGATGCGTTGTTGTGATATGTATGTTGTGCTCGGATTAGTGTGTTGTTGAAGTTGAAAAATTGGATTAGGTGTATGCTGATGAGTATGAACCTGAGACGAGTAGGTTGGGATATGTCCCCCAGCCATTTGTGTCGATATTTTGGGAATATGGTGATCATGCATATTTTTATTTGTGAATGGTGCCATGGGTTGTGTTATTTGACCACCTTGTCCAAATTGTTGGGTTTGTACGAGGGGAATGTTTGTATTTGGTCCTTGGGAGGCAATGGCATTTGACTGTGTTGATGTGTTAATGTTTTGTTGTTGTCCTTGGATAAAGACACATCGTTTACCCCCACCAAAAGAATTTTGTGAGATACTAATGAGAGGATATGACGAAGGTGTACTTATGGTATTGGATGTAGTTGTCAAGGGGGGATTAGTGTGACTTGATGATGCCCCCATGGAATTTACCGTAGTGGTAAAGAGAGGATTGGAGTAACTCACCCACATTGCTGAGGAGGCAAAAGTGGTTCCAGCCGATTGTGATGGTGTGGTAGGTATTGTGGGCGTTGTGAAAGATTGTGATCCTCCAATGGATGTAGTGTTTATTGAATTGGAGTTATTAGGATTGTTGGAAGTAGTAGTCATCATCAGTGTAGCGTCAAAAAAGGTATTGCTTGTAGAGTTTGGAGGTTGAACACTATTGGCATTATTGGTAGGAGGTGTCGATCTCAAGGTATCAATGTCGAAACCTTGAGGTAATTTGGCTCCCTGACTTAAGAGTATGGCCAAATATCTATCTCTGTCATATAGGACCATTTGTTCCACAAATTGAGAGGCCTCTAGATCTTGTGCTGCTACCTCTAAGTTTTCCTCAAGTATTTGACTGTATTCATCCTTATGTAAGAACGATTCAAATGGATTATTTGATGAGGATGGTGTTGTCGTGAGAGGTTGATCCTTTGTGTTGGAAAATGGATCGTCAAAAGTCCAATTTGGGTCGTACGTGGGATTGTTGACAGTGGACGTGGGGTCTTGTTGAAAATTTTCCATTTATCTCTTTTGTTTTTGGAGTATAGTTTCCTCCATAAAATGATATTGCTCAAAATGAAGATGACAAGTAAATGAAAGGATGACACTATGCAAGGTCTAAGTTCAAAAAAAATGTCGACTAAGATGAATAATATTTTTGGATTTTTGGGAATAAAATATGCAATGTCTAAACCTATAATGCAATTTAAGACAAGGATACCTAAGCATGTCTAAGCTAAATCTTTGTTTTTTTATTTCGGTTACTAAAGGACTTTGTTGAAAAGGATAAGATGACAAGGTCAAAATGACTAGTGATTTTTCCTAACTAGACTTATGAGTTGGAAAAAATCTCACAAAAAAGTACAATAACCAAAAGGGATTTGATGACTTAGTCCAAGAGAACCTAGTTTCAAAAGCAATGATGTCAATTGTGCTGAGATTTACCTAATATAAAGTATCCAAGGACTAAAACCTAGGGACAAGCTAATGCCTAATGTATGCAACTAGAAAAAAAAACTAATGGTTGATAGTTTTGAGCAATTTCAAAGTTGGTTTCTGACAGACTTGCTTCAGAATAGTGTTTGACCAAATATTGATAGTGTTTAGACTCAGATTTGACTTTGTATCAAAGTTTTACTTTTGATAGGGAAATACGTCATTTAAAGCTTCGAATGCATCACAATATTGCGAATGCGGTTTGGTTTTAGCAAATGCGGCCTTCAAACTAACAAATGCAACTTAGTTTGGCAGATGCGGCTTTGTAAGCTTCAGATGCGTCGCGATGCATATAGATGCAGTGATTAAGATGTCAAATGTGGTTTAACAGATGGATTGCGTCTCATAAACTTGAATGCGGTTTGACAGATGTGACACAGTTTGTGAAAATTGAGTTTCTTGTCGTTTTGATGGAAAATTTGATCTATTTGATGTTGAATGTTTTGTTCGGAACTGTAGATGTGATGAATCCAGAAAACACTTGGCAAGCACAATGTTTTGAATGTAAGCAAGCGCACACAAGACAAGTACAATCCTAAAAGGCCAATAGGCCAAGGGTTTGTATACTTGATATAGCCCATCGATATACCCCGGATTGGTGATAAACACCTTTCCTTCTCGAGAGCGAATAGATTAGAATTTTGGTGGCATTGGCTCCCCTCCACGGATCATTAAAATCATTCGAGCACACCAAATTTGGATTCTTTGGGTAATGACATCCCAAGAATTGTTATCTCTACTCAAGGGGATCAATAGTGAGTGTCTTCGGGCATGATACTGTACGCTGCACTATATCAAGCAACGACCAATAGAACGGTTGGACACTAAAACAAGGGGTTTTTAATTCTGGCATTCCATTCATGGAGCATGATCCATGCGGTGAGAGTCCCCTTTTAGATCCATCTCGTCGGAACCACACGCGTGATTCTTGGGTTTTCCCCAAGAAACCGCTTTTGTATACTAGCTGGAAGTCCCTCGGTGTCAGGGTGCTACCGATCTGAGTCGTCCTGGGGTGAGTAATTTTTCCCACCAGAACAAGCCCAAGTTCTAGAGTTAGTAACTATTTCTCTTACACCCAATATCGCCCAAAAGCGCAAGGGGAGAGGATACTTCAATTACTAAATCGTGAGGGTGACACAAAAAAATAAGGTGGGTCTGGTTTTTTGATCACCTAGTTTTCACAAGGTGAGAGCATAATCACCTACCACCTTCAAGCACAATCAGAAAGAATCAAACACACATCCATTTTAAAGCACCAAAGGAAGTGTTTTCTACACTAGAAATCGCAAACACGTTGTTTGAGAAATGAGTCTTCGACTAACGGAGTTGCAAAACCACAAGTTAGCAGTTTCATACGCCAGTCTTGGACCCATGAAACGTAACCGCCACATGCTGCGAAAGATGATTAGTAACATGAAAACCTCTACTAGGAAGAATGCATAAAATAAAAATAGAGTGCTAAAAAAAAATAGAAAGAACAGAAAAACATCGAAAACCCGAATGCAAATGAGAAGAAAACATTACCAGGTGAATGCATCGCAGCAAGGCGAATGCGCCACAGAAGAGCGAATGCGTCGTTATTTATTGCTAATGCGGCTTGAGAATTTGTATGCGGCTTTTCAAGATTCGATTGCGTCATGTCAGATCGATTGCGGTTTTTTAGTCTTGAAAATTATACATCCTTATCTTAGTGGTCCAATAATATACTAGAGACATTTTTTTCCTCAAGATTTGTATAGGGCTAAATCTGAAGCTTGTTGTTCTGAAACATTCCACTAAATTTGAATAGAAAAAAGTAGCACAAGTAGGTTGTGAACCTAGTTGTCTTGTTGGAACCTCCTTTAATCATTAAAAAATATTTATGCATGGATTCTACAATGTGCTCAAGATAGTTATATTTGACACGTTTTTTAGCATAATGGATATTCCATACCATTTCAAGGAGTCTTGCACCCACTTCCAAATTTCTATCCAGTATGAAGTAAAATGCTAGCATGGAAATAATATTTTAAACCCATGGTCTAAAAATTTAAAAATCATAAGGAGGCTTATGATTACCTTTCAATTTGTTTCTAACTTCTTTGGTATCTTGAAATATTTCATTTAGGAAAGAATTTTTCTCCCTTTCATCCATTGCTTCATAATCACTAGCAAGCTTTTCTAGGTGAATGTGGACATTTCCAATTTCTTTAGTTGTAAACCCCAACACTTTTCCAAATTATTTTGCATTAATGGATAAAATTTATTCTTCACTATCTACATTAACAATTACTCTTTTGTTATCATCATAATTGTGGGTGCAAACCACGATAAATTTTGGGCAAGGGAAAACCTCATGTAACATTATGCACCCTAATCCAAGTACCCATGGTGCATTGAAACTAGTAAGTTGTATTTCCTTTGTAGCCTTATTCTCACATGAAAATATTTTTGAGGTAAGCCTACCATAGATTTTAGGATCATAAATATCATGGTATTTATCAGTGAAACTGATCTAGGGGCATCCCTCTCTTGCAATTTTGGTTTTATTTCTAGTTGTTGAAATTTGTTTACTGTTGTGTTTTCCTTTTTGCTTGTTGGTGTGCATTGTTTTTGTAGCTGCTTGTTTAAAGATCTTTTGTCACTGCTGTTCTAACCTCCTATTGTCCAAGTGACAAAAAAATGTTGTTCAAACCTCTTGTCACCATTATTTCTCCAAAGACGACAATGTTACTTGTCAGTTTGGATTTGAATTGATAGTTTGGTAGTTTGTCAGAAATCTGGAAGTGGAGGCCGATGATTCAAATGGAGAATGTCTAAGATCACAATCGGTTGGGTAGTTGTGTGGGTTGATAGTTGGAAACCAATCGGCTGTCCTCCACATATGATGAAGGCCGATGATGGAAAAAGGGTTAGATAGTGAGAGAGGATCCATTGGAACCAAGTGCAAAAGAGACAACAGGTGAAAGGATTGAATGTATCGATGTTTTATTTTTGTCTATTGAATAGTCAATGTTTAAGGCTGCATGTGTTTTTATTGTAGTATCCATGTTAATGAATGTTGCATGAATGGTGGACAATGATTTGGTTTCTTAGCAATAAATTTATGTTTATGTTTTACATTAAAATTCTTCCTATCGCTGGATGTGTTTATTTAATGCAGAATTGAGAATAATTCTTAAGTTTTTGTCAATCAATTTTTTTTGTTGAGTTATGTTTGAGAATCAGTTAAGGTTGTGACTAGTGAGGCTTGCCATCATTTGGTATCAGAGCCTGTAGAGTTTGGGAATTTGAGAGTGTGGATAGAATGCCTCTAAGAAGGATGGGAAGAGGTGGAGCCCATGGAAGAGGCAGAAGAGGGCATGGTGATGAATTGTTGCAACATCTAATAGAAAGGATGGATGCCTTGGAAAGGGCACAAAGAAGAGGGATGACTGATGAGGATGCAAGTGATAATGAAGAAGATAAACAATAGATAGAAGATGATGATGAAGGATAGGGAGAGCAACAAGAAGGATTTTAAAAAAGACTACTGAGAACAGTCATGAATGTGGGTTCTAAACCAAAGGTAGAGGTGCCAACTTATGCAGGAAGCCTAAATGGAGAAGACATAATTGATTGGATCAATGACTTGGACAAGTATTTTGATTATGAGGGTGTATTGAAAGAAAGGAGAGTGAAGTTTGTCTGCATCAAATTGAAGGGCCATGTTGCCATGTGGTGGGACTTTGTCCAAACTAAGAGAAGAAGGAAGAATAAGGAGAAGATCAACTCTTGGGATCAAATGGTGGAAAATTTGAAGAAAAAATTCCTTCCAAGTGATTATCAAACTAATCTCTTTAAGAGATTGCAAAATTTGAAGCAAAAAGACATGTCTATGAAAGACTATGCAGAGGAATTGTACAAGTTGGTAATCAGATCAGGGTATAGTGAGGAAGATGTGGAGAAAATATCTTGGTATGTGAATGGTCTCAAGTATAGATTACAAGATGAAATAAGCCTTTTGTCCCCTAGAAGCCTAGAAGAGGCTTATCAACTTGCCCTAAAGGAAGAAGAGAAGTTGCAAAGAAAGCAAAGTCAACAAGAGAAGAAGTTAGGAAGAGGGTTTAGAGGAAGGGGGAAAAAAACCAGTAGAGGGAAACAACATCATCAAGGAGAGGAAGCTAGGAGTTCTAGTACAACAAAAACTAATGATAGAGGAGGTTTCCAAAATTAAGGGGGAAAATTGTATGGTATAGGTGGTGTTCAAGGTAGAGGTAGAGGGTTTGCAGTAAAGTGTTTTAAGTGGAACCAATATGGACACAACAGTTGGGATTGTGTTGAGTCATCTCAAGGAGGACATTCAAAATTTGAGAGGAGTAATCAAGTTGTCCATGTTGATCAATAAAGTGTGGGGTCACCAGTGCACCACAAAGATGAACTAGACTCAGGTGAGTCCTTATTGCTCAAGAGGGTGTTGTTGAAGTCACAAAAAGAAAGTCAAGAGCCAATTCAAAGGAGAGCCTTGTTCAAAACCAAGTGTAACTCACAAGGTAAATGTTGTAGACTCATTATAAATAGTGGTAGCACAAATAATATTGTTGCAACTGAGATGGTAGGAAAGTTAAATTTGAAAAGGATTAAACACCCCTCTCTGTACAAGGTGTGTTGGTTACAAAAAGGTCATCAAATATTGGTTAGTGAGCAGGCTCATGTTGATTTTTAGATTGGAAGTTATAAAGATAGTGTTTTATGTGATGTAATTCCAATGCATGTGTGCCATGCTTTGCTTGGTAGACCATGGCAATTTGAAAATAAATTTGTGCATGATGGATGAGAGAATACATATACTATTGAGAAGGACAAAGAGAAGCATACCTTGTTGTCCATCAGAGAGAAAGAAGAGGACAACAGTAGTAGTAGCGGTAGTAAGGTAATGGTGGTAAGTGGCAGGAAATTTCTTCATGATTTGAAAGAAGAGGAAGTAGGGTTTGCTTTGGTTCTTAAGCCTAGATGTGTAATGACTTCTACAAAAATTGATGATTTTCCTCTTGAAGTACAAGATATTTTGAATGAGAATATGGATATTGTTGCATTTGATTTTCCTAATGAATTTCCTCCTATGAGAAGCATTAGCCATCATATGGATTTGATTCCAGGAGCTAGCCTTCCAAATAAGTCTACTTATAGCTTAACACCTATGGAAAATGAGGAGATAAGGAAGCAAGTGGAGGACCTCTTGAAGAAGGGTTTGATAAGGGAAAGCCTAAGTCCTTGTGTTTTTCCCATAGTACTTGTTCCAAAGAAAAGAGGGGAATGAGATATGTGTACTAATTCAAGGGCTATTAATAAGATCACTATAAGATATAGGCTTCCTATACCTAGGATAAAGGATCTCATGGATTGTTTGAGTGGCTCCATGTATTTTTCCAAGATAGATTTGAAAAGTGGATATCACCAAATAAGAATTAGACCAGGAGATGAATGGAAGACAACCTTTAAGACTATTGATGGGTTGTATGAATGGCTAGTTATTCCTTTTGGATTGTCTAATGCCCTTAGTACTTTTATGAGACTAATGAATGGGGTTTTGAAACCATTTCTTGGTAAAATTTTTATTGTATATTTGGAAGAGATTTTGGTGTTTATTAGGTCAAAGGAAGAGCATATAGAACATTTGAGGTGGGTTTTGAGTAGGCTACATGAAGAGAAGTTGCTAATCAATTTGAAAAAGTGTGTGTTTATGTAGAATGAACTGGTTTATTTGGGATTTGTGGTGTCAATGGAGGGTTTGAAGATGGACAAAGAAAAGGTACAGGCTATCCTTGATTGGCCTACACCAAGAAGTGTAATGGAGGTTAGGAGCTTTCATGGTCTTTCTAGTTTTTATAGAAATTTTATAACAAATTTCAGTCATGTAGTGGCACCCCATACTGTAGACTATTAAAGGGAATAAAATCCCATTTGTTTGGAGTAAGGAGGACGAAGAGAATTTCATATTTCTTAAGAAGAAGGTAAGTGAGCAGCCCATTCTTGCTTTGCTTGATTTTGATAAAGTGTTTCAAGTGGAATGTGATGCTAGTGGGTTGGCTATTGGGGCAATATTGAGTCAAGAAGGTAGGTTGGTAGCATTCTTTAGTGAGAAACTTAATGATGCAAAAAGGAAGTATTCATCTAAGGATTTGGAGTTCTATTCTTTAGTTCAAGCTTTAAAAAAATGGAGACATTATTTGCTGCCTAAGGAGTTCATTGTGTATACAAACAATCATGCTTTGCAGTTTATCAATAACCAACAAAAGTTGAATCAAATACATGCCAAATGGGTTGAGTATCTTCAGATTTTTAACTTTGTTTTGAAACATAAGAGTGGAAAAATGAAAAAAGTTGCTAATGCTCTAAGTAGGAATAATTTGTTGCTATGTGAAATACAAGCTAACTGTGTGGGTTTTGAAGGTTTGAAGGAATTGTATGCATAAGATGCAGATTTTAAGGAAGCATATGCAGCTTGCCATGATCCTATTTGTAGGAATAAAGATCCTTTGATGGAATACATGATTCAATAAGGTTTGTTGTTTAAGGGGAAGAAGTTGTGTATCCCTAGAGGCTCCATGAGGGATAATTTATTGAAGGAAAAACATATTGGTAGTCTTGTTGGTAACGTTGGGCAAGATAAGAATTATTTGAAATTAAGTGCTTATTATTATTGGCCTAAGATGCATGCAAATGTGAGAAGGTATGTAGAAATGTGCAAATTTTGTCAACATGCTAAGGAAAGAAGCCAAAATGTTGGACTTTATTAGCCTTTTCCAGTTCCAACCAAGCCTTAGGATTACGTAAGTATGGATTTTGTGTTGGGTTTTCCTCATACACAAAGGGGAAATGACTCAATTTTTCTTGTGGTAGATAGATTTTCAAAAATGGTGCATTCCATACCATGAAGAAAACTAGTGATGCCACTAACATTGCTAATTTGTTCTCTAAAGAAGTTTTAAGGTTGCATGGAATTCCAAGGAGTATAATTTTTGACAGGGATACAAAGTTTGTGGGTCATTTTTGGAGGACCCTATGGAAGAAATTGGGCACAAATCTGAGTTTTAGTTCTGCTTATCATCCACAAATAGATGGTCAAATCAAGGTTGTCAATAGGTGTCTGGGTAATTTGTTAAGATGTCTTATTGGTAGTTCACCTAGTAGTTGGGATTTCATATTGGCACAAGAAAAATTTGCATATAATGATTCACCAAATAAAAGTACATGTTTCAGTCCTTTCTATGTGGTTTATGGTATGCACTTGTGGAGACAAAAAAAGTAACCCTTCTACTTGTTCTCATGTTTAGGACCTTCTAGTGGTTTTGGCTTGATTTTTCATAGATTTAATGTTGTAATGTGGTCAACACATTCACATTAGGTCTTGGGCCCTTGTGAATCATTAAGAATTCTAGGTTGTCTTGTAAAAGTATTGTGAAGTGTTGTAACCCACTTTCACACTTTTCTAGGAACCTTTCATTATAATTCACTTAAATAACCTCTTTTTATCACTTACCAAGTCCTATTTCAAAGTGTTGTAAAGAGTTGTAACAAAATCTCATGCTTTTCTAGGCTTGTCATCAATAATTCAACCCTCTGTTATGTTTAAATGACCCCTTAATTTACTTTTCAACCCTACTTAAGTGTATTTTTGAGAATACTCCCATTAAACAACATTAAATACACTTTAATTCTTGACACCCAATAAAATTTCCTAGTGGGACCAAGTCGCCACATGGGGCGACTTAGTCCCACTAGGCACAAAAATCAAAATTATTTCAAAATTTTGGCAAGATTTTATTCTCTTAACCTTAAGGTCGGCCTGTGATGTGCTATTTTTAGGAAATTTAGTAAAATCAAGTATAAATAAAGCGTTTTCCCCTCATTTTTTTATCTCCTACAATCTTCTAATTCCCTAATTTGTTTATTGCATTTACTTAATCATTCTCAAGCATTCTAACCATTATCAAGCATCCATTAGAGAATCTCCTTGCATATCATCATATTTCAACATCAAGGGTTTGGTGAGTTGTAGCATTGCATGTTGTTCATTCATCATTCTCTACTTATTTTATTTCATTTTCAAGGGTTTAATTACCAAATTGGGGTTTGACCAAGGCAAACCCCTATTGTCTAACCCTTAATCCTTTTCCTCCTCTTTGCATGTGTGTTTTGTAGTTCTTGTATGTTGATTTATCAAAGAGGAAGGTGTTAAAAAGGTGTTGTCAACTCATCAAAGTCATTCAAGTCAAGAAAACCCTAATTGAAGCTTGGAGACTTCTTTCAATCCGTTTTCTGTAGAATCTAAACCAGACACCTGTCAAGAAGGGAAGTGCAGACATTAAGCTGCAAATTCCTGCCCCAAATTTCTCTAGATCCCCAGGTGGACTAAGTCGCAATCAGTGGTGAATTAGTACCACTGCCAGGCCTGAAAAGTTTTTTTTGCATTTTTGGATACCCATTTGGCAGAAACATGTTCCGACAGAATCTCTTCGAAATAGGACTAAGTTGCCCAGCTTGGTGTAAGTATCCTAGTTGGCTTCAACAACAAAATCTATAGGATTCCAAAGCCTCTCTACATCACATTTCACTTTCCAAGTGCACCTCTCCAATCTTGTTTATTTCTATTATTGTTTGTTTGCATCTTTAGGTCATTTTGCATACATCACTATGTTTTCAAACAATTTACATTTCTTAGGTTTTGCATTAATAAACCATTCCTTTTATCAATTTATTTCATTTATACATTGCCTCTTGGCATATTTCATTCATCCTTGCATTTATTTTGAGTGTAGACATTTCCCATTTTGGCCCATCTTTCTCCTTTTAGGTGAAAAACCATAGAAGTGCTAGAGAAATGTGGATACCAAAATCGGTGTCCACATTTTGGTGAACCTAACTTTTGAACATTTTATTTTTGATTTCAAGTGCATTTGCATCCTATAAGTAACTTTCATCAACATTGCATTGTTTCATTTGTATCCTAGGGTTTTGGAAATTGCATTACTGAAAAGCTCACATAGCTTGCATTTTTGCATTACATTTCATTAAAAATTCCAAAAATTATACATATTAATACTGTATTTGCATTTGAAAACCTAGAAAACATAAAATCCAATTTAATTTTTTTGAAAAATCTTTAAAAAATCACTACTGGGACTAATTCGCCACACTGGGTGACTTAGTCCTCTTGGACATTCTGCACTGTAATTTCTGGCATCTTTTGAGCATTTTTTGCATCTCTATTTTTTGTTATTGCATTATGTCATAGTTTCTAGATTTTTTGTTTTATTCCATTTGTTGCATTTTGTTTTCTTTCATTCATTTGCATCATGGCTCTCTATTTTAATAAGTTTTGGATGTTATTAAAATCCTTAGTTGACATGTCAATCTTTTCCTTTGGAACTTATCCTAATGACCTTGAGTTTCATCATGCTCCTTCAACTCCTCATGAATGTCCTCCTTGTGATTTTGACATCATTGGAGAAGATGATGACAACATGAATAAGTTATTAAACAAATTCCTTGACAATCTTGAAGCCAATGCATCCTTTTATTCATCCATGAAACAATAAGACTTCCTAGAGTCTCACCTCTTGATATGTTTGGTTACTTACATCCTGAAACAAACAAAGGACCAAAGTTCCCTTCATTAGGTGGACCTAGTTCTTCTAAACAAGGAAACCCTCAACCATTCTATGATAACAAAATCACTAGTACTCCAATCAACCTTGAAGAAACCTATTGCAAAGGTTTTACCATCCTAAGAAAACAAGGATGTGACACAACAACTGAAAATAACATTCATCAAATGTTAGAACAAAATACAAAAGATGAAAACACAACCGGATTAGGATATCAAGATCCTCCTCATGACAACAAGCCTGCTATAAAATATTGGAGAGTTCACGATGATGGCACGATAATCTTTGATTCACCTCCTGATTTGAATGTCCGCCTTCCTTGTGAACAACCCATACATGATAACAATGATAAGGATGATAGGATCACTTTGGGTCCTCCTCCTCCTCCTCCTCCTTGTATTCAAGAAAAGGGTGAATATAGAAAATTCAAGAGGCCTTACAAGTTACAAAAACTCATGTTTCATCTTCGTCCACCACCTAAATGTGAAAGGAAATTGCAAATCTTTTAAAACAAAGGACTCATACTATTACTACCTATGAATAGGTTGGTGATCTATCCTAAAGATGCTAACATTCCACATTGTGCATATCATCATATTCTTAGACATCGATGTGATTAGTGTCATCAATTGAAAAAAATACTAAGCAAGTGTTATTTCGATGGCGATAATTTCTATCCTATAATTCAATAAACCATCCCCAAACCCCTTATCATGTAATAGTTGTAGAACATTCACTTCTCACTATTACATGACCCTTCCCATCACCTACCTCGGCTCATTCTTGTCTTGCACTCAATGGGGGAAAGAAGTTGCTAGCCTTGTCCTAGTAATTCATTTTTCATAGTCCCTTTGCTATGTTATTCACCTTTATACTGATTGAGATTGGGAGGCCGATGACTTGCTTGATGGTTGACTTGCATCTGCCTTACTAGCCTTTTGAATTTTCTTTTTATTTTTATTTTTTGTGTTTGCATGTGTGTGTGCATAACGTGCTCCCCCATGATGTGATATTTGATGTTTTCTCTCTCTTTATGACATTCTTCTATTTGTACCTTCATTCTTCTCTATGTTGTACATCACTTTTTTCCTTTTTGACTTTTTCTCATGTTTTCCTTTTGGGGATGACACAAAGCACTGAGATCTAAATATCTCTTTCATGTTGACCCAAAAGGACCCTTTTTCTTTTTCTTTTCCTTTTCTTTTTTTCTTGTATGTTCCTTTTGGGGATGATGCAAAGCATTGAGACCGAAATGTCTCTCTCATGTTGACCCAAAAGATTTTTCTTTTTCTTTCGCCTTTTCGTTCTCTTTTTGTTTGTGTTTTCCTTTTGGGGATGATGCAAAGTGTCAAGACATACTATGTCTCTTCCATGTTGACCCAAATGGATCTTTATTTTCTTTGTTTTGAATCTCTTTGTGTCATTCTTCTAGTTCTATGTATCAGAGAATGATGACAGTTCCAAGCTCTTTACAAAATATTGCAGCAAAGAACATACTGACCCCAAATCCATAGATCCCTTATGTGTTTGGTGTATTCATTTTTGGGGCAACCCCTTTCTTCTCTTTTCCTTTCTCTCACATGATGCAACCTTACTCAGAAATGTATGACTTGGCATAGGGGATTTCTAAGTTGGATCTCATGTCTTCTTTCTTGTTAGCATTTTTTATTTGCTACTTTAAAGTAATTGCTCATAGTACAGTGTACAAAAATTCCCTTAAATTGGGGGCATACATTGACATTATTCACTTTGCATTTTCCTTTTTCTTGGTTCTTAGTGCAACCTTCTTACTTCATACGATGCATTTTTTCGCTAAGTTATGAATCTTCTATTCTTTGATTAGTCCTCTCTTGGAGACATTAGACACAATGTTCCCTAAGTTATAGACCTCGCATGAACTAAGCAAGACTCCTTTGAACATTCTTTTGCATGTTGCATGTTGCATTTGTTATATGACCACCTTGCATAACATAGCTTGCATGCCTGTGGTGCCATCGTGTTTGTTCATGAGCTCCAAGCATACAAATCTTTGCTTGTCTCGTGAAATTCAAAATGTCATTTTCTTTTGTGGTGCCTTATTAAAGTTATCATAAGGTATAACTTTGGTATGGTTGAGTGGGAAGCCCATTTGAGGCATGAATTTTCCATAGCCGCCTGCATGTGTGTGAGTGCATACCAGCCATGAGTGTATGTTTCTCACCTTTTTGGGTCTTCTCACCCAGTGGACAACCATGAGTTTTGTCACCTCAACGTGATTACACATTTATTTTTCTGGACAAACATCCTAGATCTGATCCACAATGGGATGGAAAAATGATCGAAGCTTCATATGACTCTCTTTTCTTTCTCCTTCTCTCTCTTTCATTCTTTTTCATCATTTTCTTGTGTGTGTTCCTTTGTACTAATGTTTGGTTTGCCATGGGATCTTGATCCTGGGGACTTGATCATCCCTCTTGATTGGTTTTGTCTCATCTTACTAGCATGAGTGCATTTAGATCCCTCTTGATGTGCATGTTGGGCTACTTTAGTGTGTGTTTGAAGAAAGTTCATCCTCTCACTAAAGTTGGGGCTAATTGTGGACGGAAAAAAAGTAACCCTTCTACTTTTTCTCATGTTTAGGCCCTCCTAGTGGTTTTGGCTTGATTTTTCCTAGATTTAATGTTGTAATGTGGTCAACACATTCACATTAGGTCTTGGACCCTTGTGAATCATTAAGAATTCTACGATGACTTTTAAAAATGTTGTAACCCACTTTCACACTTTTCTAGGACCCTTTCATTATAATTCACTTATATAACCTCTTTTTATCTCTTACAAGTCCTATTTCAAAGTGTTGTAACAAACTCTCATGCTTTTCTAGGCTTGTCATCAATAATTCAACCCTTTCTTATGTTTAAATGACCCATTAATACACTTTTCATCCCTACTTAAGTGTATTTTTTAGAATAATCCAGTTAAACAACATTAAATACACTTTAATTTCTGACACCTAGTAAAATTGTCTTGGTGGGACCAAGTTGCCACTTGGGGTGACTTAGTCCCATTGGGCACAAAAATCAAAATTATTTCAAAAAATTTGCGAGATTTTATTCTCTTAACCTTAGGCTAAGCCTATGATGTGCTATTTTTGGGAAATTTAGTAAAATCAAGTATAAATAAAGGTTTTTCCCCTCATTTTTCATCTCCTACAATCTTCTAATTCCCTAATTTCTTTAATGCATTTACTTAATCATTCTCAAGCATTCTAACCATTATCAAGCATCCATTGGAGAATCTTCTTGCATATCTTCATATTTCAACATCAAGGGTTTGGTGAGTTGTAGCATTGCATGTTTTTCATTCATCATTCTCTACTTATTTTATTTCATTTTCAAGGGTTTAATTACCAAATTAGGGTTTGACCAAGGCAAACCCCTATTCTCTAACCCTTAACCCTTTTCCCCCTCTTTGCATGTGTGTTTTGCAAGTCTTGTATGTAGATTTATCAAAGAGGAAGGTGTTAAAAAGGTGTTGCCAACTCATCAAAGTCATTCAAGTCAACAAAGCCCTAAATGAAGCTTGGAGACTTCTTTGAGCCTATTTTCTATAGAATCTGAACTAAACACCTGTCAGGAAGGGAAGTATAGACAGAAAGCTACAGATTCCTGCCCCAAATTTCCTCAGATCGCCAAGTGGAATAAGTCACCATTAGTGGTGAATTAGTCCCACTGCCAGGCCTAAAAAGTGATTTTTGCATTTCTGGATACCCATTTGGCAGAAGCTTGTTTTGATAGAATCTCCTTGAAATAGGACTAAGTTGCCCAACTTGGCGTAATTTTCTGAGTTGGATTCAACAACAAAATATATAGGATTCCAGAGCCTCTCTACATCACATTTCACTTTCTAGTTGCACCTCTCCAGTCTTTTTTATTTTTGTTATTGTTTGTTTGCATTTTTAGGTCATTTTGCATACATCACTGTGTTTTCAAACAATTTACATTTCTTAGGTTTTGCATTAATAAATGATTCCTTTGATCAGTTTATTACATTTAGACATTGCATCTAGGCATATTCCATCCATCCTTGCATTGATCTTGAGTGTAGACATTGCCCATTTTGGCCCATCTTTCTCCTTTTAGGTGAAAAACCCTAGAAGTGTAAGAAAGCAATTGGGTACCAAAATATTTTTCCATAGCACCCAAGGGGTGCATTTGGACTTCGTCATCTTGTTGGGATGGAGAAGAGATGTGTAGCTGGGGAGTAATTTTCTCAAGTCATTCATGATTTTCAAGAGAAGGTGAAGCAAAACATAAAAGACATCAATCAACAATACACAATATACTGATCAAAAGAGGAGACAGTTACAATTTTAGGTGGGAGATCTTGTGTTGGATCATCTAAGAAAGGAGAGATTTCCCACCCCAGAGATGAAGAAAATTGGTCATTGCCATGTTCTTAGGAAATTTTTTACCAATGCATACGAGATTTCTTTGCCTGTAGATTTGAAAATATCTCCCATTTTCAATGTAGTAGATTTATATCCTTATAAGCGGGATGTAGAGGAGGATGGAGTTGAGGCAACAATCTCATCTCTGGAAAATCAACTTGCAACAATTGTTAGTTTTAAATTAGATTTAATAAAAAGCAGAAAAGTAAACATAGAATAATGAACAAAAAAAATTATCCTGGGAAAACCCTCCTACTCAAGGGAGAAAAAACCCAACAATTTATTCACTTATAAATCAGAAATAGAAGTGTAGAAATAACACTCAGAATCAGGCCCTAGAAAGTCCAAATCTCATACAATAGATCAACACTTAAAGATAGTGTGAATTCCTTAGACACACAAAAATATCAACTCTTCTTCTAGAAATGAATCCGCTCCTCTTGAATGTGAATCTGTTGTTGAAGGAAATTGAATTTAGAAATAGAATGAATTGATTGCCTAATGTGGAGACTCTGTCTCCATTATCTACCAAACTAGGCAAGCCCTCCTCTTGAGCCGACCTAGAAAACATATTATTGTTTTTTAATAGAGAGGATAACTTCCCTTGAATAAATTATTCTTTAAGAAAAATACCTCTCGTCAGTACAAAACACTAACACTCCCTCTTAGCTAGGGAGTTATTCTCAGGTATCTTTGTCATGGAGCCTCTCAACATGAAATCCACAATGGCTACACCCAATTGTGGAAAACACATCTCAGTCTTAGAGATGTGATTTGTACAAGGGATTTAACCTCATATTTCTCTGACTCAGAGAAATATACACTACAAGGGCTTTCACCTCATATTTCTCTGTCCCAGAGAAATATACACTACAAGTGATTTCACCTCATATTTCTCAATCTCAGAGAAATATACGCTACAAGGTCTTTCACCTCATATTTCTCTGTCTACAAGGGATTTCACCTCATATTTCTCCATCTTAGAGAAATATACATTACAACAAATCTTAATGATGTTGTGACTCCCTCTGGAGCTAGATTGCTTTCCTCAACACCATTTCTAACCTTGCCATATTTTAATCTTGATTTTAGAACCTTAATCCTCTTCCTGGACAAGATCTCAAATCTTTCCTTGAATTCTCAGAATCTAACTCCCTTTGAATGGTAGGACTGTAGTTGAGGGATGAATCCATATCCATTGGAGCCTCCAACTCCTCACTGACTATCTCCATGTAATATCTTTTAGGTCACTTGAAGGATACCTCCTCTTCAAAGGAGACATACTGGCTTATTTCAAGCAAGGCATTCAATGATGCAATAATATCAAACTATTCAACTAGTTGTTTGCTGCAGTAGTAGTCTTTAGTGAATAAGCAGTACTTCATCAATAATCTCCAAGAATTTTGTAAACAATGAACTCTATACCCGTAGTAGATCTGAACTCATGGAAGAATCAGTCTCAAGTATCCTAGATTTGATATTTGTTTGAGACACCCATTTACAAAATTCCTTTACAATCTCCACTATGTAGAGGAGCCCAATCGTTGTCATCTCTTTCATGAGGTTGGGCATCGACCGCCTTCGTCCTTCGCTCTACCATGAGAGAAAAAATGTATTTCCCTTCAAGCTTTGGAAAAACATAACTTAGAATTCCTTGAACAAAGGATTCCCGAGATCCCTTCCTTCCCCTTTCTACTCTCCCTCAAATGCTTAAACCATCATTGGCATTTGAACACCAATATACTGTCCTTTTTTCCCCTGAATTCCTTATGCAATCTCTGATAATTAATCCATCATCCTTTTGCTCCTCGATCTATGCTACATTTTAAAGAGATTAATAATAGTTCATAAAATCAAACTACCCCGAAACAAATGAAACATGTAGTCATCTAGTAAATATCATTAGATGGAACAATTAAAAGAATGATACATAATAGAACTTATCTTTGTTGATTCAGTTGCAGCCATTTTTCTCCTCTCGACAACCATGTCCTATTGTTGAGTGGCAAAACCATTTGACTGAGTTGAAATTATGGTAGCTTATGACATGAACCATGGGCTACTTACGAAACATGATGTGTGCATGTTGTATGGTGGTGTTCCATGCCGCATCATTGGGTTCAAGTAACTTCGGTCAATCATACTTAATGATTTCCTCCATGAATCAAATTCTTCATTATTCCCAGGTGTGAAGACAATGTTCAGTATGCTCTAAATTTCTCTTCATTATTTTGCTCTGGGTCTGCTCTTAATTGGACTGATTTCTCATTTTGTTTCTTGCTAATCCTTCACATATATTTTGGGGATAGATGGTGGAAGGAAATTCTCCCCAGCACATGAAAGAGAGTTATGAAGGTAGCACCAAGTAAAGGAACCGAGCTACTCCAAGAAATATGTCTTCATGAACCAGAACTAGTAGAAGATCCCATCATACTCCACTTAACTAGATTATATTTGTCATCAACAAGGCAAGGAATGATGCCACGAATGTGCTCTAGTTCAAATCGCACTCTCCATAATGAATATTGGACTTCTATCAATATTCTTTCCAAACCACAATCTTCACCAAATATATTATGTTTCCTTAGTGGTCTCGTCAGCTTCTCATGGCTTGACTTGTCTCCTTTTCTTTAAGAGCTACGTCTCTCTTGAATTTTATATTCGATATAAATTTATCTCCACTATATATTTTGACTTCAGGTAGAAAAAATATTATTTATTCTCACCTATCTCCAGCAAAGACCCATCTCCTATTTGGTGATATTTGACTCCCATACACAACAAGTAGGTCTCGACAAAGAAGATTGCCTTTATCTTCTTGCTATTGAATTTTTTTGACTTATTCAATTCATTCCTTCAGGAAACCCATCACTCCTTCCAAATTGCGATTTGTCTTCTAATGTTAATATCGCTTCATACACCTTGTTGGGTCCACCAAGTATTAGTTACTACATCTAATGTAATATCAACCTTCAACAAATAAGATGTCCTTTACTATATTCAATGATTTGATCTGATGAACTCTTGTAAAATATGCCTCTAGTACTATATGATATAATTTGACTCTAGTACATAATTCATCTTTTTTTCCTTTGTTTGTCTTATATGGAGTTGAGTATTAGCGGCCCCCTCTTTTTTGTCCCTTTTTCCTTGGAGCATCCTAACCACAACTTCTTACAATTATGAATAATAAAATTATTTATGTAGATAAACAATTAACCCAATAACTGCAAATAATATCAAACCTACTATGATACCATGTTAGTTTTGAATCAGATTTAATAGAAAGAATAAAAGTAAACATATAACAATGAACACATAATTTTATCCTAGGAAAACCCTCCTACTTGAGGGAGAAGAAACCCAAAAAATTATTCAATTATAAATCGGAAATAGAAGTGCAGAAATAACACTCAGAATCAGGCCCTAGACAACCTGAATCTCATATAATAGATCAACACTTAAAGATAGTGTGAATTCCTCAGATACAAAAAAAAACAACTCTTCTTCTAGAAATGAATCTGCTCCTCTTGAATGCCAATCTGTTGTTGAAGGAAGTTGAATTTAGAAATGGAATGAATTGATTGCCTAATGTGGAGACTCTTTCTCCATTATATACCAAACTAGGAAAGCTCTCCTCTTGAGCTAACCTAGAAAACATTTTTTTTTTATAATAGAAAGGACGACTTGCCTTGAATAAATTATTCTTTAAGAAAATACCTCCTGCCACTTTAAAACAATACAACAATCTCTGCTCCATAACACATAGAATGCATTCTGGATAAGAAATTGCTGAAGAAGACCCATAAGCATGAATATTTTCAGTATCTCATCAAATGAAGCAATTGTCCCATTGAAGATTCTTCTTGGCTCACTGAGAATGAGATCAATAAACTGAGTCATTCAATTATAGACCTCATGAGTAGTAGCTCATGAATTCTTTCCACCTAGGGAGTTTGATGTGTTGATGGGTGTTTTTACACTTCTCAACATAGGTAGCACACAAGTGCACTACCTCTCTTGAAAGGAAACTTCCTACAAACAAGTTGCAAAAAATTATCCCAAGGTCTCTTGGGTGTCAGGTCATTAATTGCAAAAATAACTCAGTGGATGGATGTGATTTTTTGGTAATCACAAGGGGCATGGACAGTTGTTAAGTTGGAAAGAGATTGGATCCTTGAATGGAGTTTCTAAGAGTTCAAGAGTGATGTGCAATTGCTGCAAGTTCAAACAACAGTATAAAACTCCATGCGCAACATCAGATTTGGCTTTACAATGATGTTGGAACTTTTCCTAAACTATTATTTTAAATAAAGGTCAAAAGGGAAAAGGGAGGTAAGAGTTCCTAGACTTGCAACTACTGATGAACAATGATAATGGAGGATTCTATAGTCGACAACCTTCTTGTAACTAAGTTCCACTCAACCAAAACACATAGTATCATGAAAATGGTGCTATCTTCTAAGGTCTGCAATTTTTTTAGCTATTCATTCACCATAAAGCATGAATAAAAGATGAAACTTAAGTGCAACAATGAATTTATGTTCAAACTAGCTTTACACAGCTGTTTATCATCAATAATCAACAAAAAATCATGAACATGGGAAGCATCAACACAATAGCATTCCTCAAGATCAATGGACAACAACAACTAAACTATCAAAACTACTTAGAAACACTAAGAATAGCAAGCTAAATCAAATTAAATCTATCAAACATGAGGAGAAGAATCATGCAACATGAGAGAGATTCAAGAATCCAACAAAAGCAATGAAGTTCCTTTAAAATTTCTATAGCATATCATTACAACAACTCAACTCTCTCCTTAAAATGAGAGGAGACTCCCCCTATTTATAGTTTTCCAAAGCCCAAATGAATGGCTAGGATTAATTTACAATGTATGGATCAGATTCATTACAATCTAGGGTATCACCTACCCCCAAAATTTACTAATATAAAATACATCTATGTCATTTTCCCTATTTTGTCTTGTAGTGACCTAACCTTTGGCTGCAGCTATACTGCTAGAAACTCATCATCTATTACATGATTTCCTTAACTCTTCTAAACATTAGCGTACTCCAAAAATTTACCAATCAACACCTGAAGTTTATCCCATTATAGGATATCAGATTGGAGATTCTGAAAGCCGAGTTTTTTGAACCTCTTTGTGATTTTCTCCCAATGCCTTGTGTACTTAGGCATGTCCTTGATGACCTACTTTGATAAGAAAAATGCCTTCTAGCAAAATCCATGAAGTTTGGAAACAACACATCGGCTGCTCCTTGTTCCATATTCTTGTGGAAGAGTGTCTTGATCTTTTCAGGGTCTAACTCTAGGTAGGGCATGTCATAGTCAGTCAACATCTTGAGATAATCTTCATTGTCGGTGTGATGCTTCATAACCCATTGGAGGTCAAACTCAACATCCTGCAGTAATCCTTTCAACACCTCCTTTCAATAATCAACGCCCATTCACCAAATCTCTAGGAGCCAGTGGTCATCTTTAACAAGCGCCAATTCATTTTCCCATGTCCCTTTTGATAGCTTAAGGATGCTCTGAATCTTATGATACGTAATCCTATAGAGCTCAGTGAACCTAAGACACATATTTTCTATGTCTATAAGCTGCTTCTGTAGATCTTAGAACTTTTTTATCATTCAAGCAACGTGTTGTATACCCATGTCACCATTGTATAACACCCATTGGAACCAGTCTGTAGTAGCCTCGGTCCAGTTCTTTATTTTCTCCATCTTTTTGAGATCATCTTGGGAGAGCAGGTAGGGTGTAGAGGATGTAGTTTGAGCTTCCTTAGTGGATGCCCATTGTTGGATGTAGGCGGTGAGGTTTGCCAATTGTGATTTTAGCTCCTCCTTGGAAGATTTGTCTTTATTCATTTGTTGGACGATTGTTTCCACTGATCCCTGGAGCTAATCAAGCTTATGTTCTCTTGTGGCAAGACCCAAGTCAATGGTGGAAATATTGTAACTAACCCATTCTCCTTTATCCATTATTGGGGTGGCAATTTGCACGTTCCTCAATCCAAATGTATCAACTGTTATATGGGATCAAACTCTTGGCTTCATTTCTTTCCTTGGATTTGTTTGTGATTGTGTCAGGATAGCCTACAGTCTGGTCTTTGTATGAGGACAGGGGCTTTCTTCTATAGCTTCCTTTGCAACCAATCGAGCATTTGAAACTCCCTTTTTGGTGATGCATGATCACCTTCCACTCTCTATTCTAGTAGGAGTTGCTTCTCATCATGACCATGGGCCTCTTGCTTCATCCTTTCTTCTTCTTCTTCTTCAGAGTCCTAAATCAATATAGCCTTCTCTCTATCTAGCTCAGTGGTGACTATGTTCTCTTCAGCGACACCCTTTGCTTGTGGTGCCTTTTCCACTTCTTGCTTGAGCTCTACGTGACTTTTTGGCTTGGGGCTCCTTTTAAGATTAACATTTTCTTCAGGCTTGTCTTTATCTTCTTCTTCAACTTCAACCTCTTTCTCTTCTTTTTCTTTCTTAGGAGATATTTCTGCTTCCTAAAAAGGGCCTTTGTCTTGCCCAACCTATGGAGGCTCTTATGATATTTCCATTTTATGATGAATTTATTTCTTTTCCTCAGAGGGCTACTTTTCAGGTCCAATCTCTGCTCCAACATCTTTGAGTTGTTGAGATAGCTCCTCTTCGAACTCTTGATTTGATGTTTCGATTATGTATTTCTCATCGAGTGCCTCTATGTCCTCCTCTAAAGACTTTGACTCCTTTTCCTCTTCATAGGATACTTCATGTATAGTTACATTTATTGCACCCTTATGGTGCCCGTAATAGTCATCATTAAAAGGATCCTCAGACTCTTTAGCTATCTCCTTGGCAGCCTCTCTCTGACGTCTCTCCATTTCTTTTGATATTTGCATTGTGTCCTTCATTTTTGGTGGCTCTATTAGAGGAGGGAGAGGGAGGCCAGCTACAACTTGAGCCATTACAACTTGTACGACATAATTCATTAATACCCGAGAGAGTTTGACAGGTATATTTTGCATATGCCATGCAAAGGCGTCTGGTAGGTTGAGCGAGGGAATAGTTTTTGTGGGAGCTAAGGGAATCATGGAAGAGGGAGATAGTGAGGGGGTAGATAATGGAGAGGTTGCGGTGGAGGAAGAATACCACACCATAATTGTAGTTGTAGGTGAGGTGGAAGCAAGGTGGATAGAGATGTCCACAGCAGGCGGGAATGAAACAGGCAGTGCCTAAAATGAAGGAGGTGGAGTAGTAGCAACAATGGTAGCACTAGTAGGAACAAAGGGGAGAGGTGGTGATTGTGGGTGCTCGACCTCTTCTTCTCCTTCATGTTGAGGCTCCTCTTCAATAGTGGGCATCTCAGTAAACCCTCCTAACTTCTTTTCCTTTTTAGAAGATTTTCCTTTTGTATCCTTCCTTGAGTATACTAGAGGCTTAGGCTATTGTTCTTATACTTCTTTCCTCTTTCTTGATCATGTCGCTAGATTAAATTCTTGGGTTTCCTCAGTTGGAGCAGAAATTGTCCCACTGTTGGTCTCACTCTCTATTTCATCCTCGAGTTCACCATAGGTTAGTGTAACTCCTTGTAGCTTGAGTTGAGTGATTTGGGCATCAACCCATTTCCTCGTTCTATTCTCCACTGGCTTGGTTACAATATTGAGGTCATTGACCTCCTCCTCATTCCATTCTATCAGTGGTAGTGGCAAGTTAGCCACAACATCAAACCTTGGATCATGAATGGTGTCTTCATCTTCCATGATTTGGTCAGGAACTGGGACAAGATTGACTGATTTTACAAATTGAGAGGTCATACACATGTAGTGCATCATGTGCACCTCCTTATCATCTTAGCAGTTTTCCAAAAATTCTTCAATATGGGGTAGGTGGGCGTATTGCTTTCTAAAAAAATTCTTTAGTTTATCGTAGGGATCCATCTTGGGTCTGGTCGTGTGGAGATCCAGATTATATTCCACTATTTCCTTTTTTGAGTATTTTGCGCACAGGGTTGCGAGAATAGTGTACATGCCTTGACCAAAGGTGAGAGGGTAGGGAATTCCTACCTTGTGCTTATCGCTCAGTAGAGTATGAGCATTCTGCAACTACCGGGAGACTTCCATTATGATCATCTAGTCATTAGGGTACTGGGGCAGTTTATAAAGCCTTTCAGAGAAGCCTTCTATTATGATATTAGTGAATTTTAGGAATTGTATAAATAGATACATGAATCTGTGGATGAACGCATGAGCACTATGCAAAACTCTTCTTTCAAAATCCCCTCCAAGAAGTTTGATGATATGCCCAATAAAGGAATCATTCACTCTGTGATACTCTTTCTTGAAGTTCAAGTATTGGAGCTAAGGGTCATAAACCTTCAGTTCCCTTCCTGGAGTTGGAATTTGGGTAGACAATAGGCCTTTGTAGGGGAATGGCACCGCCAGGATGTACACCAAGTAGGAAGTCATATAAAACTATGACGTCTTGTTTACGGCCATGAGTTGATTATGCAAATTGTCACTGATCATTTTTTCCCAGTGATGATCTCAATAAAATAGAACATCCATTCTTGGAAATAGGCAATAGTGGGAATACCCATCACCCTTCTCAAGAGAGTCACCAAATCATGATAATCCTCGTAGAAGTCACTTCAAAATAGCTCTTGGGGAACCTTAGCGGAACTTCCCCTCTTCTCTTTCAACCAATTTTGGTTGATCAAATTTTTGCAACCTTGGGGGTCTGCCTTCCACATGTTTTCTACATACCCCTCCTCTATTTCTTCCATAGGGTCAAATGTGGGGATGTGGAATGTATCACCTATGGACTTGGCTAAAAGATCTACTAATACCCTACCTTCATGATCAATAATTTTCCTACTCCCCCATGGTAAGCTTCCTTGCATGTCATTACTAGCTCCGGGGCCACTAGAGTGGTTGGAAAGCAACCTGCTTTGGTGAGTCCACTCCTTCGGATTTTCCTAGCATTGTTAGTGGTCGGGTTGACTATGACCCTCTTCCATAATTCATCTATGTCTATATGTCCAAGGTTGGTGTTTGATATCATGTTCCAATTAGAAGTGACCATAGAGGTGATATCCACCCCCTATAATTGATATTTCATTTGGTCTTTGTCTTCTTTCTCGACAAACACTCCCAATTGGTGCAGGAGCACCTACAACCATAATGCAAAATTTGATTTTGTAAAAGTATGTCAAGGTGAATTTGAGTGAGTCTAGGTTTGTAGAGGGGGTGTTCAATGTTTTTTTTATGTTTAATAAGGTCCAAAAATACCATTTAATATGTATTTAGGTGTTTGGGAAGTCATTTGAAATCAAATGTCAAAAAAAGTTGTCAAAATGCAACTTTGAGGGAATATGAAGGGTTGAGCATTTCAAAAGTCAGTTATGTACGTTGGGAAGGTTGGTTATGATTTGGAAATGTATATATTGCCCCTTGAAGGCTCAAAAAAAGCTATTGAACATTATATTGAAGATTTCTAATAAGAAGACAATGAGTTTCTTTGTTATTTTCATTGTTTTATGAACTCTATAAGCACTGTACAACCTGTATATTTACTATTATGTTATGAAATTATTTGTAATTTTTAGAGGCATGTCTTAAATCTCCCTTGAAGCAAGTTTGATTGGTTTACAATAAGATTTGAGGGAGTTCTTGTTAATTTCTTAAGACTGCCTATGTTGGGCCAGTGAGTGCATAAATTGAAGTTTCAATAATGTATTAAGCCATTCCACTTACTGTTATTGTTTGTTTCTTAGTGGAATAGTGAGATAACATGGTATAATAGGTGTTTACAAGTTTTAGATGGAAAATGAAGCAAGTTGTGTGATTTGGGTGAAACCCTAGGGATGGGTAGAGTAGTTTTTATGTGAAAATTGAATTGTAAGGTGATGGTTATGATGAAATGTTAAGGGATTTTTCCAAGTAAAGGTTTATTGAGTATGTACAGGGTATATTAAAGGGGTTTGATGCTTTGGTTTGTTCTAAGAAGCCTAGGTTATATGAATTTCATTAAAACCCTAGTGGATTACTTGAAAATGGAGGGTTTGTGAGATCAACATTGTAAAACCCTTGAATGTGGAAAAAAATGTTGAAATTTGAAGTTTTGTCACGTAGCTTATGAATTCTTGATGAGTTTTTGTGAAGGGAAGATGTTTGAGAGGTAGTTCCTTTGTTAAATTCAGCTAATCTAGTAACCTTTTGAAAACAGGCAGTCTAAGGGTTTTCTATTTTGGGTCAAAGAAGTCTTGGTGAATTTGTTGGAATGTTGTGTGGGGTGATGTTATGAGACTTAGAGGGTGTCTAGAAGGTATTTGAAAGGCCTTCTCTATAATATATTGTGTAAGGTTGAATTTTGAAGAGTACAAGCCTATATGGTGTGAGGTTGGATCATGTTGAGAGTTTGTGTTTCAGGGGTTGATTTTCTTGTTGAAGTCTAATCAATTTGGGTTTGATAGTGAGTTTCTCCACCTTGTATTACATCAAGTGGTATTAGAGCTTCAGGAGAAAGATCTATTTTTGGTGATGTATTTTATTTTTGCAGGATAGAAGAAAGTTGATTGGTGAAGATGCCTTTGAAACGTGTTGGTACTACAAGGGAGTTCCAAGGTTTGAAAGAGAAGCATGCCAAACTCCTAGAATATCATAATGCATTTTTGGAAAGGCTTGTTTCCTTGGAGACAAGGAAAAGGAGAGAAGTGAATGAAGAAAGTGAAATAGAAGAGGAAGATGAAGACTATGAAGATATTGAAGAAGAACTAGACCCTGAAGATCAGAGGATGGTGAAGATGCTCAAAGTTGTGAAAGGTGAATCAATAAAGGTAAAAGTTGATCTTCCTGTTTATGGTGGTAATTTAAATGAAGATGAATTGCTTGATTAGATAGTTGCTATGGATAACCATTTTGAAAGTGAAGATATTTTAGAAGAATAGATGGTCAAGGTGGAAAAAACAAAGCTAAAAGGACATGATCTTCTATAGTGGGATTATGAGCAAGTAGAGATAAGAAAACAAGGAAAATCAAGGATTACTTCATGTGACAAGATGGTGCAGAAATTAAAATGTAAGTTTCTTCCAAAGGACTATGAGGTTCAATTGTATAAGAAGTTGCAAGGATTGAAACAAAAATATCTTGATATTGAAGCCTACATTGATGAATTTTACAAATTAAGAATAAGATCTAGAAGGGATGAGGATGAGGCTGAAAAGGTGGCTAGATATCTAGGTGGTTTGAGATTTAATATTCAAGATGAACTTGTTGTTGCTAACCCAAAATTTGTGGAAGAATGTTTTCAATTAGCAATTAGGGTGGAGGAAAAAATTAAGAGGAGACAAGAGAAAGAAGTGAGAGGAAGAGGTGCTACTAGTGCAAGAGGAAGAGGAATAATTTCTACACCAAAAAATCCATTGGAAAAACTTAGAAGGATCAAATAAAGGTAAGGAACAAGGTGTTGATACTAGAGGTGATTTTAGAGGTAGAGGAAGGTTTAGTGGTGGAAGAGATTCTATTTTTTTTGCAAGGAGATGTTATAATTGCAATGAATTTGGTCATCCTTCATGGAAGTGTCTTGAGAGGGTTGGTAGTTCATCAAGTGGTGAAAAGAGGATTGATAGGAGAGCACAATTGGTTCAAGAGGAAGAGTTTGAAAGCAATCATCCTACAAGTTTAAGGGCTATTCCTGAAACAGGGGAAATGTTGATGATGAGAAAAACAGTGTTGAAGGTAGCAAAAGAGGTGGAACCTTTGCAAAGGAAGATTCTTTTCAAAACTAATTGTAAGTGCAAGGATAAGGTATGTAATATTGTAATTGATTCTGGACCAACTAAAAATATGGTTTATATTGAGATGGTGAATAAGTTAAATTTGAAAAAAATACCTCATGAATTTCCTTATAAAGTTTCACGATTAAGTGATGGACAATCTTTGTTGGTGAATGAAAAGGCTATTGTAGATTTCCAGATTGGGGGTTATAGTGATAGTGATTTTTGTGATATCCTACCTATGGACTATTGTCATCTACTCCTAGGTAGACCTCTGCAATATGATAGGCGTGCCATGTATGATGGTAGAGAGAATACCTACACCATAGTGAAAGATGGTTGTTCTTTTGTGTTAACTCCACTTGTAGAAGATGTCAAGGGTAAAGAAAAGGCCATTATGTGTGGAAGACAAGAACCTCTAAGTGTTGTGAGCGAAGACAAAAGGTAGATCCTAATGTTGCTTCAAAGATTGAAGATGTAGGGACATGAAGTGAGAGAAAAAATGGGGTCGAAAAGTGATTTGACAGTGAAAAAGAAAGAGAGTGTGTTGGTAGGGACCATAGAGTGTCTTGTGGTTGAGAATAAGGGTAAAAACAAGTGAAACTTGTAGGTGCAGTGATTGGAAAGTCTAACAAGATAGCAATAGGGAAATTTAATGAGATAGTGTAGATAAAACAAGGAGGATAGGGCAGTATGGATATAAATAAGCATAAGGATGGAACCAAGGGGAAGTCAGTTCCATGGAATAATAATGATTGTTTTCTTGCAGGTGTGAAGACAAGGACAACACTGGGTTTTGATCAGGGAGTAAGGAAAGAACATACATTAGGTCTGAGGATATATATAAAGACTTCTCCAAGTGTAAGTATAGTTCAAAGTGCAAGGCAGTATGAAGAACAAAGCATGGTACAATGGAAAGAGTTTATGAAATAGAGGTGTCTAAGTGAAGCTTGGGAAAGTTGGTATCAACCTTAACTCATGTGGAATGAGTTTTTTCCAGTGGGGTTGTATGGTGCAGGAGCACTTACAACCATAATGCAAAATTTGATTTGGTAAAAGTGTGTCAAGGTGAATTTGAGTGAGTCTAGGTTTGTACAGGGGGTGTTCAATGTTTTGTTTATGTTTAATAAGGTCCAAAAAGACCATTTGATATGTATTTAGGTGTGTGGGAAGTCATTTGAAATCAAATGTAAAAAATGTTGTCAAAATGCAACTTTGAGGGAAAATGAAGGGTTGAGCATTTCAAAAGTTAGTTATGTACATTGGGAAGGTTAGTTATGATTTGGAAATGTATATATTGCCTCTTGAAGGCTTGAACAAAGCTGTTGAACATTATATTGAATATTTCCAATAAGAAGACAACAAGTTTCTTTGTTATTTTCATTGTTTTATTAACTTTATAAGCATTGTACGGTCTGTACAATTACTGTTATATTTTGATATCATTTGTAATTTGTAGAGGCATGTATTAAATCTCCCTTGAAGTAGGTTTGAGTGGTTTACAATAATATTTGAGGGAGTTCTTGTTAATTTCTTAAGACTGCTTGTGTTAGGCCAGTGAGTACATAAATTGAAGTTTCAATAATGTATTAAGCCATTCCACTTACTGTTATGTTATATTTCTCAATGGACTGGAAAAACCACATGGTAGAATAGGTGTTTACATGTTTTAGAGGGAAAATGAAGCGAGTTATGTGATTTGGGTGAAACCCTAGGGATGGGCAGAGTAGTTTTTATGTGAAAATTGAATTGTAAGGTGATGCTTATGATGAAATGTTGAGGGATTTGTCCAAGTAAAGGTTTATTGAGTATGTGCAGGGTATATTAAAGGTGTTTGATGCTTTGGTTTGGTTTGAGAAGCCCAAGTTATATGACTTTCATTAAAACCCTAGTGGATTGCTTGAAAATGGAGGGTTTGTGAGATCAGCATTGTAAAACCCTTGAATGTGGAAACAAATATTGAAATTTGAAGTTTTTTCACATAAATTATGACTGTTTGATGAGTTTTTATGAAGGGAATATGTTTGAGAGGTAGTTCCTTTGTTAAATTGGGCTAATTTAGTAGCCTTTTGAAACAGGGTAGTCTAAGGGTTTTCTATTTTGGGTCAAAGAAGTCTTGGTGAATTTGTTGGAATGTTGTGTGGGGTGATGTTATGAGACTTAGAGGGTGTCTAGAAGGTATTTGAAAGGCCTTCTCTAAAAGATATTGTGTAAGGTTGAATTTTGAAGACTACAAGCCTATTGGTGTGAGGTTGGATCAAGTTGAGAGTTTGTGTTTTAGGGGTTGATTTTATTGTTGAAGTATCATCAATTTGGGTATGATAGTGAGTTTCTCCACCTTGTGTTGCATCACTAATGGTCCCACAACTGATTCGATAAATCTTGCAGACATAAATGTAGTAAGAATATTCATATGAAAATGTGAGGGGAGCGTTAGTGAAATCTGGAAAGAACGAGGGTCAGATCAAGCAATACATCATCATAAATCATAAAATTCATTAAAATTCATTGTTTGATGCTCACTTGGACCATTTATGAGAATGTGTGCCTAGGAATGTGGGTTTCCTTTAGATGTCAGTTGTCAGGAGCAACTTGGAGTGAAATGGCTCTGGGGCCATGGTGGCCCATAGAGGGCCACCCGTATTTAGATTTCTGCATTTTGAATTTCAAGGGTCGGTCAAGGCATTAAGGCATTTGGGACATTGGGCAGTCAATCATGAATTCATTCAAAAGCGTATGATGGATCATTTTAGCAATGCAGGCACAAGGCATGCAAATGCAAGGAACATCAAAACCGTTCGTAGCTTTGTTGATCAGAAATGACATTTAGGGGGAGGAAACCTAGAAATGGAATCCTGCATTGCAGGACCCGCAAGAGGCTTAGATGGCTGGGGTTTTCTCTTTAAGGCTAGGACATTTGGAAGGTTGTAGGTTGGGATGCAAAAAATACTATCAAGGGATGGTTGTTTATAAGTGGTGGAGACAAGACGACGTCCTGCAACAGAAAACCCGAATAGGCGGGTCTGCAAAGGGCTCCAACATTGGTTGTTTTGATCAAGAAATATTGGTTGGTAGGAGAGAGCTCGGGTTCTACCATTCAAAATGATGATGAGGCATGACCATTCAGAAATGACGGTCACATGAGGGTGGGCCGTAGGGAGTTCCCCACAGAGGAATACCCGTATAGTGTTTTACTCGGTCACCTTTTGATAAAAGCTCGAGGGGAAAATGCAAGGTCGAGACCCGCAAGGCTGACAGATGGAGGTTGTTGGGTGTTTCCCAAATAGCGAAGAGAACAAGGCAGTCCACTGATGGACACTCACATAGCTTGGCCCGCAAAGAGGTTTCAACCTAGCCCTTTCTTTGAGTAGGCCTTTAGAGAGCAACGAGAACCATGGGATCCACAGTACGAGGAGACAAATAGACTTGGCCACAAATGGAGGGTGCTAAAATGGTGATGACGAGGTGACAAAAGTCTGTAAAGCACATCCTGCAAGGGAGACTTTAGTGTTTGGTAGGTTTAAAGGATGCGATACTAGTGGGGTCCGTAGGGTAGAGTGATGATATTGGATAACCATTCAAGAACGATGGAGGTAGCGTAGACATCTGCCAGAGGAAACCCTCATGGAAAAGTCTGCAAGAGTGGACTTGCAGGGGCCCTTGGGTACTTAGTTCACTTAGTCTGCAAGTGACAGCTAGGAAATGGCATCTTCCCGCAGAGGCAGACCCGCAAGAGACGAAGGCTTCGAGTTTATACTTGGAGTTTTAAGGGTCCGAACATTGGAAAAGAGAGGTTAGTGGGCTGCAAGGGCACGAATTCCCTAGTGAAGAACAATGGTTGTGGAGAACTTACCTGATAATCTCAAAGAAATTGCTGAAGAATTCGATGAATGCACATTTGAAAATGACCAAAGGGTTGCACGGGCACGAAGGTGGTGAACGCTAGCTGGAGCTCTAAAAATTTTCTGACCGATGAAATGAAAATGATAGGTCGAAAGACCTATTTATAGGAAATTCGACATTAATTATCCGCATTAACTATTCATATGTTGCTTGGCGGGGTAGTTGGGCGTGGTTTTCAAAAGCGTCAGTGACAGGAAAGTCGAAGCCTGTAGTGCAGAAGGGAGCGAGATAATTTTTGCTTGATGGATTTACAAATGGGGTGGCAATAGAGGACGTGCGACCCACCATGCAGGCGGATGTCCCAGGACGGTTGCCAGTGAAATAGTGAAGGCAAAAAAAATCCCGCTAGGGGAAACTCGCAAGGGCGAACCCGCAACAAGAGAAGGACTCTAGATTTTAAAGCAAAGGGAAAACTACCAACAGAGCTCCATACGAGAAAAGTCCTAGAAATTTCTTGGGTGGTTAAATTTGGTCAACTCAAGATGAGGACTTTAGGACTCATTGACTACTTGGAACTCAAAATAGGTGGCGCACAAAATGAGGTGAAGGAAAAAGGAAACCCAGCGAAGGCGTCCATGTTCCAAATGGGGCGTGTGTGCTATAGTCACAACAAATGGTTGACTCGTTTGGGAGAATGCTCTAGATCATTCTAATGATAAAGATTCATTCAAAACCCAGAATCTCAGGTTTCGTAGACCAGAAGTCAATTTCCATGAGTGAACTAAGAAACTCGAAGGAGGACGACATCCTTTGGTGAATTAAATCACAGGAGTATCTCAGAAGTGTGTGCATAGTGAGTTCATTCCCATTTCTTAGAGACCATAACAAACAAGCATTAATCGGCTAAAGAAAGTTATGTAAATCTTCTAACCCCAAAAGTAACCTAGATATTTCTCCACTGCCAGTTAGGTGTCCATAGCCCTGATGAAGTTGTCGCGGTGACCCAATGAACATTGCTCTATTGTTAGCCGGGTGTCCATAGCCTTGATAGAGTTGTTTGCACACCCACACAGTTACTTAATTTTAATAATTTATTTTCTAATATTTTCTTTTGGTACTCTTTCTTTTGCTCAACTACATAAGCATTGAAGCTTACTGTGGGTTTGGGAATCACAGTGGTCATTGGAGCAGACTCTGGATTTTTCACCCACTGAGACCTCATAAAATCCATCGTATAGCTCTTCAGAAATAATTTAATGTGTGCTTCATGCATGATCTGAGATAAGTGTGAAAGGATTCAACCAAGGGTCCTATTCTAGGTCAAGTCAAAGTTTGAATACAGAAACCACTCCACATAAGTGATTAGAAATCAATAGTTGAGAATGAATACTTATCCAAAGAACACACAAGAGCGGGCAACAAAGTGAGCCATTTGTCAAACCAAGCATGACCACCGCATTAGGTACAAAGGGACACTCTCAAAAAAAAAAAAGTGGCCGAGGAGGGAAGCAAAAGTGAAGCAAAGATGCAACAATGAAGCAAAAGAGACCTAATCTAACCTATATACAACTATATACAAAGGATGAGCTCAAAAGCTCAAGGAAGTAAATAATGCTTGATATGCTACCCATTGATAGGCAATGGGACATCCTCTCTGGTGAGTGTCTTGAGGTGAAAGGAATTATCTCTCAAAATCTCAGAGATTTGAAAGGGGCTAGGCCAGAGCTTGTCAAATTTGTCATCTCCCCCTTTCTTTTCGTGGGCCTTGTCCCAATAGAGGACTAAATCAACAATCCTAAAGGCCTTAACTTTGGATCAATGATCAAACCACCTTTTGACTATGCCCTAGTGTTTGACGAAATTTGCAATGGGTTGGTCACAGACTTCTAGGGGTAACAATTCAGCTAAGCAAGCTTCTTGATGGTCTCCCTCCTCATAGTAAGTGTTGAAGAATTGAAGGGTGGGAATCTTCAAGTGGATGGGAAATATGGGCTCTAAACCATAAAAATTATGAAACAGAGAGTCACCTAGGGAAGCCTTATGGCGAGTATGATCCACCCAAAGGGAAAAAAATGACTGGATGTGCCAGTATTTGGGGTTTCTATCAAGCAACTTCTTAATCATAGTGATGAGGTTTTTGTTTGTAGATTCAGCTAGGCCATTTCCTTGGGGATAATAGTTGTACAAAAACTTGAGGGTAATTCCATAATCAAAGCCCAACTAGCAAACCTAAGTGAGGAAAAGGTGAGGCCATTATCACCCACAAGAGCATAAGGGCAACCGAAATGATTCAAAATAAAGCTTTCCAAGTTTTTAACAACTACCTTAATTGTGAACTGTCTACAGGTTATTGCTTATGTCCATCTAGTATAATAATCAAAGGTAGTTAGAATTTTTTTGTGACCTACAGAAGATGGCAGGCTTACCAGACCAATGAATTTGAGGCCCCATTGAGGGAATAGTCTTACCTCTACGATTGGTTGCAATGGAACAACAACATTTTGTTCTCTAGTTGCAACAGTTTGGCACATGTTATAGGTTTGAATGTGATTGTGTACATCCTTAAACACTGTTGGCCAATAGTACTCGACCCGCAAAATTTGGTGAGCGGTGGAAGGGCTGGATCCATAACCAGTGTTAGACTTATCATGAAATTCGTTTAATACCCTCGCAACTTCTTCTTTCCCAAGGCATCTGAGGTAAATCCATTCATGGTTCCTCTTGTACAATATAGACCCTTGTAGCATATAGCTATTTCTCTTTAGTTGGAGAGCACAGTTATGTACTCCTTGTAGGTGAGGCAAGCACTTGTTATTCAATACGTAGTAGACAATGTCATCATACCATTCTCCCGGGGAGACGTCTTCCAATTGGTACTATTGTATGGTGAGTTCGGGTCTCGCCTCGACTAGTGTTTCAGCTATGATTCAGGTAAGGGCTTTCCCTCAGACCAAATTCATGGGCTGAATCTCCATGTCATACTCTTGCAGTAGAGTGACCCATTTTTCCCTTCTTTCTCCCAACTTGTTTTGCATCAGCAAAGTATTGATTTCCAGGTCAGGTACAATTGTAAATACTTTATTCTTCCAGATGTAGTGTCTAAATTTCTTGACTCCTCTGACTAAGGTGTATGCTTGCTTTTCAACATGATGATATCTTAACTTAGCATCTTTTAGTAGGGAACTCATGAAGCAATCAGGTGTTCGCTTCCCTCGTCATCCTTCTGAGTTAGTATGCTGGCAGAAGAATGGTCTGAAGTGAATGAGTAGATGTAGAAGGGCTTCAGATAATCTAAGTTGACCAACACTGGTGCATCAACAATCAATTTCTTGATTTCCTCGAAGGCCTGCTTTGCCTCCGGAGTACATTCGACTTTGGCATCTTGCTTCAACATGGCGTTGAAAGGCTTGACTATCTCAACAAAGCCAACGATGAATTTTATGATAAATTTATATTTCCAAAAAAATAATTTAGTTCATTCTTGCTTCTTGGGAGCTAAATATTTAGAATTTTTTGAATGCATTTGGGATCTATTGAGATTCCTTTCTTCGAAATCACATGCCCAAGTAGCTTGCCTTCCGTAACTCCAAATATACACTTCTTCAAATTCAAAGATATACCAAATTCTCTGCACTTTTGGAAGACTTTGCATAAATCATAAACATGATCACCTCTTCTCTTTGAAAACACCATAATATCATCCATGTAGATAATGCATTTTCCAATCAAATCTTTAAAGGTGATATCCATTGCACATTGGGATGTTGTGCTAACATTTATCAATTTGAATGACATTCTCCTATATGTGAAGGTTCCGCACTTGCTGGTGAACATTGTCTTATGCCTGTCCTCATACTGCACCATAACCTAATTATTTGACTAAAGTACCCATGTGGAGTGCCTGACTAGAAATATAATTCTGGAAGATAACAATTTTTGAACTTCCTTGTAGATGATGGGCTCTAGTAATGCATTGATAGGGCATTGTCATTGTCGAAAAGGACTCACATCCGACATAAGGGGAATGGTATGCATAATGATCAAGGTGTTATATGTCTTCAAGTCCTTGTAGCTCCAAGCAACCACATCATGTTACTTGCATAGAGGATTAATGATCCCTTTCTTTTCTTCTGATGTGCATACCTTGCCAATGAGAAAATTCCTAACTTCATCGTCAATCCCTAGGTTGTGGGCATCACACTAATTATTAATGGAAGCCTTCTTTTCTTTCTGATCCTGATATAAGTCAAATATTTGTTCAAGATGGACCATTCCCCTTGGAATCATGTTTTTCTTGAGGTTAATGACTCCCTCTATATCTAATTTAACCTCCTTAGGCTCTGCCTCGTCAATTATTTGAGCTGCAAACACAATGGAGATTTTGATGAAATACAAGATGTGCTTGTCATCATTGAATACTTAGAAGTTGGTAACATTTACTGGCACTGATGAAATGGAAGTAAGCTCAATAGTGAACTTTCTCAAGCCATATAGGGAAAGGGGATGAAGGGTGATAGCTTCCTGTGCTAAGGAATTAGTCATATGATTCTTGGAGCAAGGGATCAAATGGATATTAAATGCACCCACACCTTCTATGAGGTCCCAAAATCTATGCCTATAATTGGCTAGTCTCTTGTCATGGAAGGGATATACTCTTCTGACTTGCTTCACCACTAACTCTGAGTCACCAAAGACTTGCAAAATTTTGACCTTTTTCTTTAGAGCCATTAAAAGACTAGGGACTAATGCTTCATACTCTGCTACATTGTTTGTACAGTAAAACTGAAGTCTATGAGCATAAAAGTATGTCTTACTCATGGGGTTGATGAGTTCAAACCCAACTCCTACTCCTTGCTTGGAGTTAGATCCATCAAAGCATATCATCCAAAACTTAGAGGATTCTTTAGCTCCAGGGTTGATCAGACACCCACCTTTCCTTAGTTTCACATTTGTATCAGCAACTTCTGGTGAAGGCACAAATTCAACAATGCTATGGTTAGGTTGTCCCATTGGGACTTCCCTTTCAGTGTGACTTGTCCTCTAATATGCTCAACTGTTGATTGAAAAAGGCAACATTCAAATTCTAAGTGGAAGAATTGTGTACCTGGCACCAACTAGGTAATAGGAGCTCTTGAAATTCCATTCTCTCTCCTAGGCTGAGTTGATCTTGCACACATTTTTCATTAAATTCTTGGAATCCATCTAATAATCCCAAATTTCCATCATCATAGGATTCTGCATCATCTGACTCAACCAATATTTTTATGGTTTAAGGAATGTAAGTTAAGTCAGCAGGAGAGATACATGACGCAAGGAGAACTTCTTCAGATTCCTCTTCTTCTTGAGACTCTGATTCTTCTTGATAGGCTATGGGACAGTAATTTCCAAGTTCTATTTCAAAAAATAGTACCTTGTTTGTATTGTTATACTCTGTGATCATGAACTTCATGCATGGCTCCTGGTCTATGCAGATTTGGTTTAATAGCCTTTTCCATGGCAGCCATAGGTGAGAAAAATTAGTTGTAGCATATCCATTTAATGCCCTAGTGAAATCCCTTTGTAATATTGTATCGTATGTGTCTGGGATATCAACAACTTGAATGTTAATGACTTCTTGCACCCTCGGGTCAGTAACGATTTGCATAGGGATCCGGTTGATTTCACCAACTATATTCAGTTTTGTTTTATCCAGTTGGGTCACCTTCCGTCAAGAAGGAGTAGAGACTATTACCAAAGCCTTGGATACAACAAGTGGCATGACATTGGCCGATGCTCTTAAATCTAGTGAACAGTTGTGCAAGTTCTTTCCAAATATTTTGATAGTAGCGAGGAAGGGCGGTGTTTCTAACTTCCCTTGGAACAAGCCCATGGGTGTGTTCACTTGGCCTACTTGATTTCTATCCTTCTCATTGGACTTATCCTTGGTCATCTCTCAACTTTGTTCCTTAGTGGGTTGCTTTCCAATTTTTTGATTTGGGGGTGCATCCATTTTCTTCCCCAAGATTTCCTTAATTATGGGCTCGTTCTATGACTCATCGAAGGAAAATCTCTTGGAAGGAACCTCTTGTGTTTACTTGGAAGAGGCAGCCCCATTAATCATTCTAAAGAAAGCATTCCTAACTATTGGGACCCTTAACAATTCAAAGGCTTACAAACTGATTTTGACCTTCTTAAATTCTTCAGCTACATATTTGCCCATTTGCTCAATTTTAGCCTCAAAGGATTTACCTTGGGAGGAGCTAGCAGACTAGTTGTGCACTTGATTTGGTTGCTTATTTTTGTTGAAATACTAAGTGGGTACATGGCGATAACATGGGTTGTTTCTAGCATTTGGGTCAGGTGGAGTGTTGAAGTTATTGGGCGAAGTAGAGATCGTAAAAGGTCCTCCTACTTGTTGGCTTCTTGAATTATAAGGAGTTTCTCTTTGGTGAAACATCTGGACTTCATTCTCACATGACTCCTCTTCATCTACTGGACCATTATCTACTGAAGTAAAAAGTTGGGATAGAGTGTCTTCACTACTTACCTCTTTTGCTTCTTCATCCTTTGAGGTAGCGATCTCTTTTTCGGGCACATTGCTATCACTTCATGGGAAGGGGGTTTGATTGACCATGAGCACGAAAGAGTCGTATGGTTTGAAGGGAACTATGTCTCTACAACCGACACCATCCACAACATTTTGAACTTCCACTTGAAATATTTTTGATGTTGTCTGGAACTTACAGCAATCCAATTCGGAGTGCCTATCCATTTTGTGGATCCGACACCATCTAGATAAGGCTTCCTTAGCTAGGTATACCCCACTTGTAGTTTTATCTACGTTGGTTGGCTGATCAAGAGGAGTAGGAACACCTCCATTGTTTGGCCTTGTATTCCATGTCTGATTTTGTCTCTGTGAAGGTCTGCTTTTGAAGTTTTGATTCAAATTTTGTCCTCTTTCAGAATTCTGCCCAAAAGAGACACCCACATCCTGGTTGTCTCTGTTATCCCTATTGAGCTTAGCCTGGATGCTTCTTTGGGAATCATGCAACTAGTTTTTCTAATTCCTTAAGTGGGTCATTTCAATTGACATCTTCTTGATCATCCCTGTTAATTCATCAATCCGATCCTTCTTTGTGTTGTTTGGCTGCAGTGCTTAATTTTGAAGAAAGACCGGCTACATTGCTGGTTGGTTCTATTGAATGGGTGACAACTCAGGTCTTGCAAGTATGTGGGTACTTGTGTTTGATGAGGATAAACTTGTTGTTGTGGTGGTAGTAAGTAATGAGGCACTAGGGGCACCTTGTTTAATGGTTGTCTTAGGTGAGGTATGATGGGCAGTTGTGGAACCTGGTTCATAATGGGCATCTAATGTTCCAAGGCTTGGGTGAGTCCTTGTATCGACATTGGGTGAGTAGCTGGCCCCAAGGAGGGAAATGGACCAACAACATTTTGTACCAAGTTTGTACTTGTTGTGACTACCTCAGCACAAGCCTCCACCAAACTACTAGGCGGTGGGTGCATCCTCTTTAGCAATGTGGATGTGAGGTTATCTAAGGTAGCATAATAGACCAACCGAGTTGAGGGATCATCAACCACATACGACGGTTGCAATCTCATATATGCACAATGAAATCAATCATTAAAGGAGTTGATTGGTTCATTGACTTCTCTCCGAACAACCATGAATTATTGATATAGTTCAGAGGGACTGACTAGAATCTTGTACTTCTATAGGAAGGAAATTTTCAAAAGATCACAAGATGTGATGGATCTTGTTGGCAAGTTGATGTACCAATAGAAGGCCTCTTCCCCTAAAGAGTAAGGAAAGAGCCAACAAGCCACATCTTCCTAATATATTTGCATGTCTTTCAATGTTGTTTGAAAAATATTGATATGTTCCTCCGCTATCCTCTGCAAGTCACAAGAATGGAACTTCATGTAGAAGCCCTCTGGGTTATTTGGCATATCATGGTAGAATTGGAAGGATAAGGGAGAAGGGTTGTTTCCCAACCAAGCCATGACGGGAGGTGGAGGTTGTGCCTATTGCGCAATAGTAACTTGGGGCTGCAATGGAGCAACAATGCTTAGGGTGACTCCTTAGAATTGATGGGCTGGAGTAGGGGCAGTGCTCTAGCTGTGGGAAGTGAGCAGCTGGAAGGTAGCCTAGGGAAACTAGGAAGGAATGGATGCTGGAAAGGAAGGAGAAGTGTGGAGTAGCTAGATGGAAGGAAGAGGTGAGGATGGGGGTTGAAGTAGATGGAGTAGATGAAGTTGCTTCCCCTCTTTTAGCTCTCTTAGCCTTTCTAGGGGGAGGTAGCTCTTGGAATTCCCCTTTTTTTGGTGTAGATCTTAATATTCTTTGGAACCTCTCAGGGGAGAAGGAGCCAGTTCGATCCAACTTAAAAAAAGGGAGGCCCTCCTTCTAGTGCCAGTTTTACTGATGGGTGTTTTTGCAATTCTCAACACAGGTAGCACACAAGTGCACTACCTCTCTTGAAAGACAACTTCCTACAAACAAGTTGTAGAAAATTATCCCAAGGTCTTTCAAGTGTCAATTCATGACTTGCAAAAACAACTTAATGGATGGATGTGATTTGTTGGTAATCACAAGGGGCATGGATAGTTGTTAAGTTGGAAAGAGATTGGATCCTTGAATGGAGTTTCTAAGAGTTCCAGAGTGATGTGCAATTGCTATAAGTTCAAACAACAGTATAAAACTCCATGCGCAACATCAAATTTGGATTTACAATGATGTTGCAACTTTTCCTAAACTACTATTTTAAAGAAACGTCAAAAGGGAAAAGGGAGGTAAGAGTTTCTAGATCTGCAACTACCAATGGATAGTGATAATGGAGGATGCTACAATGGAAAACCTTCCTATAACTGAGTTCCACTGAACCAAAACACATAGTATCATGAAACCAGTGCTATCTTCTAAGGTCTACAGATTTTTCAGCTGTTCATTCACCATAAAGAATGAATAAAAAAGATGAAATTTAAGTGCCGCAATTAATTTATGTTCAGACTAGCTTTACATAGCTATTTATCATCAATAATCAGCAAAAAAACATGAACATGGAAAGCATCAACACAATAGGATTCTTCAAGATCAATGGACAACAACAACTAAACTATCAAAACTACTTAGAAACACTAAGAACAACAAGCTAGAGCAAATTAAATCTATCAAACATGAGGAGAATAATCATGCAACATGAGATAAACTCAAGAATCCACCAAAAGAAATTAAGTTCTATTAAAATTTATGCAACATGTCATTACAACAACTCAACTCTATCCTTGAAAATGAGACGAGACCCCCCCATTTATAATTTTACAAAGCCAAAATGAATGGCTAGGATTGATTTACAATGTATGGCTCAGATTCATTGCAAAATAGGGTTTCACCTACCCCAAAAATTTACCAATATAAAATACATCTCTGTCATTTTTTCTATTTTTTCCTATAGTGCCCTGAAATTGTAGCACTTTTATCTTGTAGTGACCTACCCTTTGGCTACAACTATACTACCAGGAACTCATCATTTATTAGTCTTTCCTTCACTCTTCTAGACATTGGCGTACTCCACAAATTTACTAATCAAACACTTGAAGTTTATCCCATTCTAGGATATCAAATTGGAGATTTTGAAAGGTGAGTTTATTTAACGTGTCCATGATCTGCTCCCAATGCCTTGTGTACTTAGGCATGTCCTTGATGACCTGCTCTGATGAATGAATACCCTCGCAACAAAATACATGAAGTTTGGTGAAAAAACATTGGCTCCTCCTTGTTCCATCTTCTTGTGGCAGAGTGGCTTGATCTTTTTAGGCTCTAACTCTAGGGAGGTCATGTCATAGTCAGTCAACATCTTGAGATAATCTTCATTGTCGATCAGATGCTTCATAACCCATTGAAGGTTGAGCTCAACATCTTGCAGTAATCCTTTCAAAACCCTTTTTCTATGATCAAGGCCCATTTTCTAGATCTCTATGAGCCAGTGGTCATCTTTAACGCGTGCTAATTACTTTTCCCATGCCCCTTCTGGCAGCTTAAGGATGCTCTCGATCTTAGGATATGTAATCCTATAGAGCTTAGTGAACCTATGACACATATTTTCTATGTCTATACATTGCTTCTGTAGATCTTAGATCTTTTTTATCATTTGAGAAGTGTGTCGTATGCCCATGTCATCATTTTATAGCACCCACTGGAACCAATCTGCAGTAGCCTTGGTCCAATTCTTCATTTTCTCCATCTTGTTGAGCTCATCTTGGGAGAGAAGTTGGGGTGTGGAGGATGTAGGTGGAGCTTCCTCAGTGGATTTCCATTGTTGTATGTAGGTGGTGAGGTCCACCACTTGTGCTTTCAGCTCCTCCTTGGAAGATTGGTCTTTATTCATCTGTTGGATGATTGTCACCACTGATCTCTGGAGGTGATCAATATTTTGTTTTCTTGTGGCATGTCCCAATTCAATGGTGGAAATATTGTAACTAATCCCTTCTCCTTTATCTATTATTGGGGTGGAAATTTCCATGGTCGTTGATTTGGATGCATCAACTGTTAAATGGGAACAAAATTTCAGCTTATTTTCTTTCCTTTGCTTTGTTTGTGCTCGTGCTAGGATACCCTCAAGTATGGTCTTTGGATCTACAAGGACGGGGGATTTCTTCTATAGCTACCTTTACAACCAATAAGGAATTTGAGGCTCCCCTTTTAGTGAATCATGATCACCTTCCACTCTCTGTTCTAGTAGGAGCTACTTCTCCTCACGACCAAGGGCTTGTTGCTTTGTCCTTTCTTCTTCTTCATCTAATTCATTAATCAATATAGCCCTCTCTCTATCTAGCTCAGTGGTGACTATGTTCTCTTCAGCGACACCCTCTGTATGTGGTTCCTTTTCCACTTCTTGCTCAAACTCTACGTGACTTTCTGGCTTGGGGCTCCTTTTAAGCTTAGCTTTTTCTTCGGGCTTGTTTTTATCTTCTTGTTTGGCTTCAACCACTTTCTCTTCTTTTTCTTTCTTAGGAGGTATTTCCTCTTCCTGAATAGGGCCTTTGTTTTGCACAACCAATGGAGGCTCTTCTAATATTTCCATTTTATTATCAATGTATTCCTTTTCCTCAGAGGGATGCTTTTTACATTCAATCTCTTCTCCAACATCTTTGAGCTATTGGGACAACTCCTCTTCAAACTCTTGATCCAATATTTCAATTATGTATTTCTCATTGAGTGCCTCTGTGTCCTCCTCTAAATACTGTGACTCCTTTTCCTCTTCATAGGATACTTCATCTATAGTTACATTTACTGCACCCTCAGGGTGCTCGTAATAGTCATCCTTAAAAGGATCCTCAGACTCTTCAGCTATCTCCTTGGTAGCCTGTCTCTGACATCTATCCATTTCTTCTAATATTTGCATTGTGGCCTTCATTTTTCATGGCTCTATTAGAGGAGGGATAGGGAGGAGAGCTACAACTTGAGCCATTGTAGCTTGTATGACAAGATTCATTAATACCCCAGAGATTTTGACAGGTATGTTTTTTACATGACTTGCAAAGGCCTCTAGTAGGGTTAGAGAGGGCATAGTTGTGGTAGCTAAGGGAATCATGGAAAAGGGAGATAGTGAGGAGGAAGATAATGGAGAGGTTGTGGTGGAGGAAGAATCCCACACACAATTGGAGTTGTAGGTGAGGTGGAACCAAGGTGGAAAAAGATGTCCACAATAGGCAGGGATGAAACGAGCAGTCACTACTGAATTTGACACCATTTTTCGATGGACGTTCGTCGGTGGATCGACAAATCTTTGTCGGAAAAGTGATGAAATAAAGAAAACATTTTCATCACAAGTCCGACGATGAATTAAACGTTGAAATCACAACGCAAATTTGTTGGTCGTCCACATCATAAAATGGCTCGAATGTTCGTCAGAATATCGACGAAATGGGCGTTGAAAGAACACCAGAAGTTCATCGCCATTTCAACGAAATGGGAAAGTATTTATGACGAAGCCTTCGTCGCAGCTAAGCAACTTTGACGGACCTTTTATGTGATTCATTGGTGACGTTCATCGAAATTGTGATGAAATGGGCAAGGAGTTATGACGAAGCCTTCATCGCAGCTAAGCAACTTCGTCGAAACTTTTCTGTGATTCGTCGGTGGACGTCATCAAAATTGCGACGAAATGGACAAGGAGTTATGATGAAGCCTTCGTCGGAGCTATAGCAACTTCGTCGGACATTTTCAGTGATTCTTCAGTTGTGTTCGTCAAAATTTTGACGAAACAATACAATTTTTTTTTTAAAAAATATTCGTTGAAATGTACCATCGGTGAGAGATCAATCAAGTTGCGTCCCTTCGTATTCAAATCTCGGGCAATTATTTTATTCGGTCATTTTCCATGTTTATTAGACACCCGCTGAGACGACATGTAGTTTCACCGACGCCTTGAGTCTCTTTGATAGTCAATATTACATATTGCTTTGGTGTCACACAGTCTCATCGATGTTCTGAGTCTCACTGATAGCCAATAGATCATATGTCACTATGGTGTCATGTAGTCATACCGACATTCTGAGTCTCCCCGAGAATTATTCCTTCGATCTTAAGTGTATCGCTACGATTCTCACCAATGATAACTTATCGTTGTGACTTTGGGGGTTGCCGAGACTTTCCTTCAACTATTTAATAGCTTACAATCAAACTTGAGCTTGAAATCAAACTTGAGCTTGAAATTACAAAAAAAAATATCATGCCAATTAATTTTACTAGTGCTATTCCAGACCTTCAGCTTATGGCAGAATAAGTACCAAATTTCCTGAGCATAAAAACATTCAAAAAGAATATGTTTGATAGTTTCCCGAGTCTTGCAGATACTTTCATGGTTAGATTTATAGGGATATATCTTTTTCATTAATGCAGAGGTAGGTAAAGGAGAAAAAATTATAATTCTAACACTATTCATAGTCCAGTAAATTATGTTTGTAATTTGTGTTCAATGGACCTCAGTTTTATCATTATACTACCCATCTAATACCATATTTTAATCCAGGGTTGAAATATCTCAGATCTAAAGAAGCACCTTCAATTAACCATTTAAAGTACTATAAAATAAGGTAATACTTTTACTTGAGAAAGATTGGGTACACTTGTTGGATTAAAGTTCTCGCAATCATTAGGATTTATTGGCACACAGACACAACCTGCAACATATGAAGTAATGGACGACTACAAGTTAGTGAAATGGTCCTTAATATGTGAGTGGTTTGCAAATTGATTGGTAGAAAATAAGGTTACAAATAGATCTACATGAAAAATTATGAGGACAATCTCTGTAATCATCAAAATAGATGAAAAGTGCAAAGGAAAGAGTCGAGCTACATCTCTAGAGCCTAAAAAACACATGCAAGAAACATAAAGAAAAAGAAGAAACCAGTTTTTGGATGAATACAAAATGGTGCCTTCAACAAGTGATTCATATGCTTTCACACCTGACACAAGACATTAAGAAGATTTTAGTCTTCCTCTATGAAATTAACTACTTCAGAATAAACCTATAAACCAATATTATATACCTCCATGTCTAGCCGAGGGTAGGTATAAGAGAAAAAAAATCTTCAATGCAATGCCGAAAAATATCAATGTGTGTGTAGGTTTGTATTACTCAAAATATCATTTCACTGCCTAAGGAAAAATACCAAAGTGATGTTTTAAATTTCAATCTTCACATAGGCTCCCTTATTGCTACACATGCATATACAAGCATTATTCAAGCTCTAAACTATTCAAATATTAAGGATTTAATTAGCTATAAGATGGAAAGTTGTTGTTTAGACATAATCCATCATCTTTTACATATCTTTATTCACTCCTAGCACTTCAGATAAATTTGTGTAAATGAGACAGAAATGTGAATCTTTTATGACAAAGAAAATTCTTAAAAGGAGGGGGGAGAGAGCAAAGGGTAGGGGGCAAGAGAATGCTTGAATGTATATCAAAGTATAACATTTTTATCATTATAACAATGAAATGAATCTTAAGTTTGAAGCATTAATATCATTTACAACATTTATGATCAAGAATGAACGTAAGTAGAGAAAATTTTGTATACCTGTAGATGGTACAAAATTTCATGGTTAAGTCGAAGCCTCCCATCAAAACAAGATACAAATATCCATGTATCTATCTCAATCAAGCCTCTAAAACCTTCAGAGCTGTCAATTTTTCCACTAACCTATTATGCACAAAAGTCAAATTTTAGAGTTATGTCACCACTTAAAACAGAAGAAACAAAGCTTTGAAACCAAATCCACACACAACACAATGTGGTATTCATACAAATCCATACAAAAAAACTAAACTCAGAACATTGGAATCGAAACAACTACAAATTATGATGGAGAGCATGGATTTAGGGTAGAAAGAATCATTTTTCTACCACCATAGTGAAAAGTTAGCACTTTCTTTCATCTTTGCATATTGGTTTGATGCTTCAAACGATGCATTTATTATATTGAAAAATGCATTACCTTATTGAGCTTCTCTTTATTTCAAGAATAGTTTAATATTCTCTACTTAACAGGGCCAACAACATGACGGTGGAAGCTCATTTGGCCCCTCCCCCTGTCACATCACTCTCAATTCCCCATACCCAATCATATAACATTAATCATTCATTCATCCATTAATAACATATAACATTCATTCATTAACATATAACATTCATTAATTAACATATTCACATTCATTCATTAACATATAATATTCATTCTTTTCAGTTTTTACATATTATCAAAAATATGGTTGTCATGATATGATTACAATCACTTTTTTTTTGGTTTCTTTTTTAAAGCTACATAAATTTGAAGTGGAGTATTGTTTTCTAAATCAATATTTGTCCCCCCTTTAGTTGTTTCTCCCTCTGCTCATGATCTTAATGTACACCTAGTTGTCTGGTCATGACGTGGACGCGTTGCAAGGGGGGTCTACTGCAATAAGAAAGAAATGTTAAACTGATATGTTTTATTATTATTGTTACAAGTATTTCATTAATTAAAAGAACATTAGAGTGGTTCTCTTTACCTGATGGGTCCACATCATGTTCCTTAACTTTTTTATAGACTCATGCTCAACATGTTGAACACCCTGTAAATCTTGATCTGTAGGTTAAACACGGAAGGTTACATTTTATAATACACCAATTGAAATTAAATATGTTTAAGAGAACATGAGGGTGGTCCTCTTTACCTGATGGGGCCACATCATGTTCCTGATCTTCTCTAGCCTAATTATGCTCAAGACGTTGATCAGCTCTACATGCTCTAAAGTTGAAACACGAAAGGTTACATTAATTAATACACCAATTGCAATTAAATATGTTTAAAAGAACTTTAGAGTGGTCCTCTTTACCTGATGGGGCCACATCATATTCCTGATCTTCTCTAGCTTGATCATGCTCAACATGTTGATCACGCTCTACATGCTCTAAAGTACCGGGATGCACACCATGACCTTCATCTGTAGGTTGTGCTCCACACTCACGAGGTTGCATTCCATTGTCATGTGCAGTATTATCATTGCTTGAATGTTTAAAAAAAATAGGCATGCAATTAATTTATGGTGGAAATTAATATTGAATAGATTGCACAAGTATTCAATTTTAAATAAACTTTATTGAGTTTATTTACCTGCGTGTCGGATTTAGTGGAGGATTGTGTTTGCCCAGTCAAGACTCTTAGGCGTTCAGCCACGACTCCATAGCCTTGCTGGAAGGAATCTTCAGGTCATCTTCTGTGGCAACTCTATTGAATTCAGAGCCCTACATTTTTGCAAAAGATCATGAATTTTGCTTCTATGGTGTGATAAAACCAAAATTGTTTTCAATTTATTATAATTTGGATGGAATATTTCATTTATTGATACTTACAATTCGTATGGATAATTTCATATAACCACAGGAGCCAAGTTTGTGTTGCCCGTGCTTTTCTAGTCTTTCCTTTGTTGCCTTCGATGTGTCGGGTAGCTTATGAAAAGTTTGAAATATACTGTAAAAAGAAAGAGTAATCGGTATATAATTACATTGTTGATCGTATCACATACCTTCCTTGTCCCGGTGGTGTCTTTCCTTTTTTTATTTTCAGCCTTCTCCTTTCCATCCAATACCAAGTCCTTCCACTCTCTCTCGAGAATCATGGGGGGCCTTTCGCGTAATTTGTTCTTCTCTAAATGCTGACCTATATTGGTCCCTACATACTTTAGATAGGTACCAGCTTTCTTAAGGACCTTGGTTCGGTTGAATGTTTTATCACCGAACAACACAACTAAGCGGTTAATGAGCTCATCTTTTAAATCTTCATTTTGGGCATTCCACCGTGTACGTATGGTGGGCCCGAAGAGCTCAATGTAATATCACTTAGATGTTTATAAAAAACATCATTTCCTGCAAAATGATAATGGGATCAATAGTCTAAAAGGTATTCGTAGTAGTCTCAATTGGGTTGCCGCTAATAATAGAGAACAAGGCATGTTAGTATGCGGGCCTTCATCTTTTGGCGAAACAAAATCCTCGGTCACCACAAGCGTGACCGACAATGTTCTGTACTAGTAATATAGGAAGATCCAGGAAATGCTGTTAAAACATCACCAATACTAGTGGCCTTTGCATTCCCAGGTACATGTCCTGACGCATGTTCTAGTATGTGTTCACTGCCAGAGGGTGCATTAACGGATTCTTGCATGGTATGT